>JAOTQQ010000012.1:139019246-139040752 GCA_026546715.1 Gallinago undulata | reverse complement strand
CTACAGTTTCCTTTCAGGTAGTTGTAGAGGGCAATGAGGTCTCCCCTCAGCCTCCTCTTCTCCAAACTAAACATGCTCAGTTCCCTCAGCCTCTCCTCATATGACTTGTTCTCTAGATCCCTCACCAGCTTGGTGGCTCTCCCCTGGACATGCTCCAGTCACTGAAGTGATTATCATCATTATTCTTTAATCCACTAACCCAGTTTGATGTGGGGGCTGAAGCTTCTCCGCACCCCCATTTTGAGCATCTGTCACAAAAAAAAGCACAGAAAGTGTGGTCTTGGAAGGACACACCCCACATGAGGCAGGAAAGGGGTCGGTATGAGAGCCTGTCCTCATGGATTGGTGGTGGGGACACCTGTAGATGTTGTGAGGACCCACATTCAGTTCACTCTTCCACTTGAGGAGGTCTGTACCTCCTCTGTATAGGTGCCTCTCTCCAGGTACATAAACTAGCCCTTGTGGTATGGGCAGACCACTCTGGGATGTCCCTTGAGCTACTGCTAATGTTGGCTCCCACTGCAGGTAATCCTACAGGATTCCTGCAATGAGAGGAAGCAGTAGTCATTTCTCAGCTTCGTAGTTGTGGTTACGTGGGTTCCAGACATCGTGAATATGCAGCAAAATAAATTGACATGTTTTTAAAGAAAAGATGAGACGCCCTTCCAGAGCTCCGTGTGGTTGCCTCTGAGTTAGAAGAGAATTTAAATTGGCTGTCCCATGCCCGTCTTGGGCTTATGTCCCTGGATGTTCCTGAAGTCTAACACAACGTAACATTTATCCAGCCACAAAGTACTTATTTGTGTATTCTTTTTGCCAAGTGATTTGATTGTTTCTTTTGTGCTTAAAAACTTCTCTCTTCAGCCATATTTCATTGCCAAACATCCAGAATTTTAATTTAATGGTCCTAATTTGGTCCATAAAAATCTGCCTCTTTCATGGGAGAAAAATTTTGTGCCAAAAGGGCTGCTAATGAAAGATGATAACAGCCTTGCACAATGAAAGAAGGTATGGTACAGGATGAACAAAAAGCCCTTTTACAACATTATAAGGTTGTTCCCTTCTGTTTTGCTTAAGGCTCTATTCATTTTAAACTGAATGGTGTCTCTAATTCCACACTCTCTAATTTTTCCTCCTTGGGGAAGGCATTGATCAGTATCATTGCCTGGGTCACCACGTTGGATCTCAAGCACTGCCACTGTTTACTCCTTTCCCAGAATGCTAACTTTGGTTTATTTACCCATCATTAGTAATCCCTGAGGTTTGGTTATTTTTTCCAAACTGTGTGATGAAAGTAATTTTCAGTCTGCTTGGAGTAAGAAGTCCACAATGTCTTTAAAAGCATAGCTGCTGAAGCAACCTATCCTATATTTGCAAAGATGAATTTGTATGGTTTAAACATCATTACACACGGCAACTGTCGTAAGAGTTGCAAGTTGATCTGTCTCAGAGTTTGTTCTTGGTTTCGAGTTTCTGGACATAGCTGTCTATGACAAAAAAAAATATATAAATAATCATTTGAGCACATGTTGGGGAAACCTGCAGTGCTTGCTAAACACAAATACCAGTGGCAGTAGCTTTTTAGAGAGTGGGTTAAAGAAGGAACAGCAAATACAAACCATGATAAAAGGAAGCAAAAAAAATCTGTGTGGTTTAAGAAATGTCTCAGTTATGGCTGTCTCTGTTTCAGAAAAAGCTTTTGGTTTCCAGTCTCCAGATATCCCTATGTCCTGATAACGCTGATGCAGATAGGCAAAATCTGCTACGAGCTGTGATTTCCTCTTGCCCAGTTTACTCTGGTTTCAGGCAGGAGTGATCTGAACCAATGTAAATTGTGGTTTCAAGCACATTTTCCTGCGTAATTAAGAAGATGGTTTAACCACAGCAGCTGCAGGGGCTGAATCTTGACTTTTGAGTCCCTGACTGGCCACCAAGCCACCCTGGCAGCAGCAGGAGCTGCTGAACTCTTCTGCCTGGCTCAGTGAAGCAGGCCAGCACCGCTATTTCTGAAGAAGGCATGGAGGAAAGAGTCTTTGGTGGTGCCCAGGGTCCTCCTCTGCTGCCTTGGGCTGCCACAGGTCCAAGGTGAGATGCAAGGTGAGGACAAATACAAAACAAAGGAGCAATGGGGGAAGCCTGGGGGTAATCTGTTCTGGAGCTGCTGCCCATGGGTTTTACTTGGTGGGCCCAGCCTGAGAAATGTCAACTCCCCGGGGTGGCCGTTCAGCTGCAGCATCTCTCCTGGACACAGGGACTGAAGAGTATTTACGCAATTTAATACACAGGAGGAAGTAAGTGTAAGTAAGGCCTGAGCAGTACATGCAGTGAAATATTTTCATCTGAATAGCTTTTCTTGGCTGCTTTGCGTGGGTGGTGTGCCTCAGTCTGCCTTAAGTAAATCAGGAGAGTGGGTTAAAGAAGGGTTAACCTTTCCAGCAAAAGACTTCTATCATTTTTCCAAATTTCAAAAAGTGTTCCCTGAGAATGTGACCATATTGAAAAAGTTTTGCTTTGGGGAAATATAAATTAGTCATTTAGATAAAGCTTGACATGTATTGCTTGAGCTTCTTGAAAGGAAATGTTTCACATTTTTAAAAAAAGACTGCTTTAACATTGATACCAGGTATTTAAAATACGGTATGCCATTATTAATCAAATGAAGTAAGGTAATTTTGTTGAAAAGAAATACCTTATCGTTCCAGAATGAGTTTTTAATTTTTTTTCACATAAATATTGACTTTTTTTTAAAATAATATTGACAGAAAACTGATTTCCAGATGTCAAAGCATTCATTGGACTAGGCACTTCTTGACTTTACATGTCTGTACATTACAGTTTACACCATTTCTCTTTAATTATTGTAATATCAGACTGTTTTGTCATATTTACCATAACTTGTTTTCACAAGAGAAATGGCAAGTCAGTAGTGCATTTTTTTTTAATTCCATCATCCTTGGGATTCTTTCCTTTTTTGCTAGAAAAAAAATCAGTTTCCTGGTATTTATCAGGGATTAATTGCTTTAGGCTTTTATTTTTTAGTGCATTTAGCCAAAACCCGCCTCTCTAAATCTCAAAATATTCAAACAAAATGTTGTTTCTTTGAAGCAGTGGTTGATTTGGAGCCAATATGAAAACTCAGGGATGGGAAAAAAATAGTAGTTTTAGCATGGGAAAAAGAGCCTTTCACTTTTAGGTCACTGGTTCAGATCCTGCAAAGAGCAGACTGCCCTCAGCTCCAAGTCATTTAAACGGACTGGTGATGCTTCACTTCTCTGAGCCAGGTGAGTGGCCCATACAGCATGTGATAGCCTTCCATACTTGATAACACGTGTTAATATGTTCTGGTCTGGTCTCTAGTCAGAGAAGTCACTGCATGCCACCGTACTTCAGAGGACTGTGGGTGTGAGGGCTGTACCTTGAGGAAGACAACCACATTGCACCGTGACTTCAGCCTCCCGCTCTTCCGCAGGCATCATGTGTGACCCTCAGCACATCTACCAAAGTTACAGAAAGCCAGACTTGCCCAAGACTGGTGAGAGAAACCCAGATGGGTGTTCAAGCTCCTTCAGCAGTGGAGGGAGAGATCGAATCACCTCAGGAGCTCAGTCCAACAAGTGCATGGAGTGGGGAGCAGCCTTGGCCAGCCCTTGAAGAGCAGAGCACTATTCCGGTTCTGACACTGGATGGACTATCTCCTGAACTGAGACTTGCAAGGTTGGTCTTTCTGTCCATTCCAAGTTGCCTTAGTTTTCAGGCTGATGTTGGGGTGACTGCTTTTCAGTAGGAACTCTTGGTTTGCATCATTTCAGACTGAGGAAGGTCTCCAGCCTCGGTTCCTGCTTCCTGGACACATGCCTTGTGCTCTAGACAGAGAAGATGGCTTGTGGTTGCACCCCATGCTCCAGCTACTTCTTTAGAAAACGTGGTTGTAGCATTTTGTGAAAGGCCTAATCCTGCTGTTGTGCTTTGGAGCCCAGATGGCTGTGCTGAAGGGGCCTCAGAAAGAGCTGTCCCACCCAGCTGGGTGTGATTTTTGGTTCCCTGTAGGATTTATGCTTGGTGATTTGCTGTTTAGCAAGCAGGGCTCTGAGGTGCCAAGTGGCAGAGCCTGTGCAGATCCCTCACCAAACAGGAAAGCCATTGACTCGAGGAGTTGCTTAAATTAGGATTTTGGATTTAAGTACAGAAGTCTCTCTGCTGAGATGGGAGACATCTGTAAGGAGTCTCAAAGATACCCTTTGCTTTTCAGTTGTCCTGTGGAGTGGGGATCAGTATTTCCCTATGTCACAGGCATGCTGTGCCACAGAGAGAAGAGAGAGATGGGGACTCAGGATGATATGTTGTCCCCTATACAAGCATCTCTTTGTTCTAGTGTTAGGGGCAGGATGTGTATCCGAAGCCTACACTGACGGGAACAGATAAGTGCCACAGAGGCACTCTAAAAAGAAGAGGGTTTTTTTTAGCTCCAGTGTGAAGTGAAAACTAACTGCACCATGTGAGTTCAATCCCTTTCTTCTCCTGAAACTGATTTTTTTTTTTCTGGATTAAAACTAATTCAAGAGAAAACTACTATGAAAATTTGTGGCAGGCCACAGAGGCGCTGTTCATGGGGGAGAAAGTGGGAGGAGACCTCACTGGACACTAAATCAGCTGCTGGGGTGGGTTGGAGGAAAAGACCTCTTTTTTTTTGTCTGTGAAAGCATCTGGATTTGCAGACCACTTCTTAATCTGGCTCCCTCTAAATAATCCCCTTTACGGCAGCTGAACCTCCAGATGTGCTGTGCCTGGGTGATGCCGCTGCTATTTTATGGACGTATGACTTTCTAATGCACTAGTAATGCAGCTTCAGATATGACCATTAAATGCACTGGAACGTGGGAAGTTTGCATTAGAAAGTGAGTAGCCACAAAAGGCTTATTGAAGGATGGAAACAACATTTGCTTTACATTGTCAACAACAATATCAGTACCTTGCACTTGACTGTGGTCATTTGAAAAATAAGAAAATGGAAGCTTATACTTTCTTTCAGAAAACAGAGTGAACACTTGCATCCAAAACCCATCCTGAAACAGGGAGACCAACTCACAGAGCAAAAAACTAGTTTTTAAGTCTACTTATCCTGAAAGATAATGATGGGCATAGTCAGAGACGGAAGGAGTTA
This sequence comes from Gallinago undulata, assembly GCA_026546715.1. NCBI lineage: Eukaryota > Metazoa > Chordata > Aves > Charadriiformes > Scolopacidae > Gallinago > Gallinago undulata. Next base: position 139,035,591 of record JAOTQQ010000012.1, on the reverse strand, counting down.
CTGGTCAGGCAGTTGAGAAAAGTAAAACAGGAGAAGAATGCGAAGGGATAGAGATGAACTAAATATGCACCACTTGGTGTCCTAATGAATGGCAAACATAGTTTATGTAGCTTGGTAAATCATAAGACATCTGAGGAAATACCATCTCACTGAGCAGTGCCATGCAGTTGAAAAACATGTGTTCAAGGGAAACCCAAATAAAGCTGAATTTCTTTCTTTGTGGGTTTCTCCTCTTTTCTCTTGCTGTTTGTTTTTGGTTTTTCACAAACTTTTCAAATTCCTTAAGGAGCTTCCAGGATGAAATAAAATGAAATTAGGTCTGGTCTTCTTGCCATGCTTCCTTCAAGCAGGATCTGAGGTATCATGAGAAAAACAGACCTCAGGTTATTTCCAACTCACAAGCTCCAAGATTCCAAAAACGGTCTGTGAGAAAGATGAAAAAAATAAATGTATAAATGCTAGTTCACATGTGTGTCCCCATCAGGAAGCAAAGAGCTGGCTGTCTCCTCCTGGAGAGCTGCAAACCCACAGCAGGAGGCAGAGCCATTGCCTCCCTGGAGGCTGAGCTGCCTTGCCTTTGGCTCCCTGGTGGAGATGTGCTAGCCCAGCGTGCGGGAGCTGGGAGCAGCGAGGCACATCCTGCTGCACTGTCCCATGTCCTACCACAGCTCCTCACCTGCACGAGCAGCTTGCCACAGGCTGGCTCCCAGCGTGGGAAGTGGGGCTTTTGCATGCCTCTAAGCACCTCAGGTTCACATGTGCTTGCACTGGAAGCCAAAGAAGAGAAATTTTTTTTTTTTTTTTTCTCCCAGAGGGACTTAGGATTGCTTCATTAGATGTCATGTTAATTTCTCAGTCATGGAGGCTGAGCAGTGTTGGAACAGCACATCATGGTTGGGGTGCTATGGGCAATGGTAAGCACTAGCATCAGCATAGTGTTTGTGTAAACCAAGTATATCTGCATGATCTTCCTCGTATAAAAAACAAAATTTCTGTGGCTCTTCCATCTCATGAAGTCATATGCTGCCAATACATGTTTTCCGAGAGTAAAGCTTTGCCCAGCTCTACTGTCATTTTTTTTTCCCAATAAAAGGTTGGGGATAAAGAAGCGTAAGGCAAGTTTCTGTTACAACCAAACAAAAATGAGTTGGTTTACTGGCTTAAGTCCGTTCTTGAAGTAAGTTTGTCTCTTTCCTTCACTGATGTTGCACAAGAGATAAATTTGTCTCCACAGGCTTGGCCTGGGACAGCTGCTGCAGTTTCCATGTGACAAACAGCTTTTCAGGGATGATACGCAATGTCTTCCTCTCTGCAATCTCTTTTGCAGATTTTTAATCTCACTCTTCTTTTACTCCCTCCCTCTCCTGTGTTTGCCTAAGACAGAGTCGCCTTTTGCAGCAGTGGGATGCAGGCGCAGGGTCAAGAGAACAGAACATGTAATCAGCTCTCCTCGCCTTGGTTTTTGGCCCTGCCACTGCTTTGCTGTGCTTTTTAGAGCAACTGACCCAGCTTTTCTGTATCCAAATGATAATGTGCCATTTGCTTCCCAAGGAATTCCCAAGGAATGGTCGAGGAGGTCTTAAGAGGCTCACTCATCCCTTTCTGCAGCTTGAAATCGTCCCTTTGTGTTTTCTTGGACTTAGTGTCCAACAAGCCTGTTGCTACATGGGGACTTCGCAGCTTCATGGTGCTTATTTACCTCTCCATGAGAGAGTGAGGATTGAATGTGAATTTTCCTCTCCAAAGGCACCATGGAAGCATGTTAGTAGTAAAGAATATGTCATTTACAATATACCTTCACTGGTCCACAAAGTTGTGGTTACACTATTTGTAGAATCGGAATAAGCTTGCTTAGAGACAACTTGGGCTTCACTACTATGTGGTATCCACCGACACCAGAAATGAAAAGGCTGGCCTTTAAGGTCCTCTGGGCTTCTGAGCACAGCTCTATGCAGTGCTGTGCAGTCCTCAGCAAGGTCATTTAGAGATAGTTAAGACATTTCTGCACAGCACCTCACTGTCCTGTAGATAAACCCGCTGTGTATGTGTGTACATGTATATTATAGCAGGCTAAACAAGTATCTCCTATTCAAAGATCAATGTGTATTTACAGTTTGGATGGACCTAAAAACATAAACCAAGAATTCAAGAATGCCCAAAACATATAAGAAAACTGTATTTGGGCAAGACTCAAAGTAGTCATTTGTGGCTAGGGATCTCTGGTTTGTGCTGCTCCACCTCCTCTATGTGAGGAGGAGAACCAGGCCTTAAAATACAGATCTACAAGATTCAGGGACTTTGAAAAAGCAGCTTAGGCCCGTAACTAGTTAAAGAATGAGGCAAAGAAGAAGGAGCCCAATTAAACTATTTTATTAGACATCGGAGAACCGTCAGTTGTGAAATTTACTGGTAGCCAAGTTTTCCTCCCTGCCCTACCACATATAATTATGCCTTAATTGTAGCTACTGGCTGTGGCACAAAGCTCATGCATATAAACAAGTCCCAGGATGTGCTGCAAAAAATACACTGTATGGGAGGCATTAGCAAGAAGACAATCAGGAGCTGGAATTGTGTTCCCACGTGGAAAGCTGCGGGTGGTATAAAGAGCTCTGTATCCATACGGCTAGTTATGTGTAATATCTTTGTAATTACATTAGTACCCCAGCATTGCTTTTTCTGGCACATTTCTAGCCTTGAGTCATTTGGACCGATAGTTACCAAATTGTGGTTTGCAGACCACTGGTGGTCCATGAGCTTATGGTAAGTGGTCCACAGCTGGGCTGCAGAACCAAACTGAGCAGCTTTCAGTTGTGTTTTTAATTAAAAGTGTGATGATATAGGATACATGAGAGGATCCTAGCATTAATGGTGGTCCCATTACCCTAAAAGTTTGGAAACACTGGCTTAAACAACCATGGAGATCAACAGTCTATTTGTGTTTTGTTGTTTGAAGTTAAATGTATCAGCATGCCCTTTCCTTTCATGTGTTAGGAGCTGCATGGCCTGCTCTGCTTGTCAGTTTTAAAAACAAAAATATCATGAAGTAATGACAAATAATGCTAAGTTTCCAGTTTATGATTTATGTATTTTACTGTAGTCATGTATCAGAAGTATTTGCCCAAAAAGCTTGCAGTGTTGTGGGAGGAAAACAAGGGGTGTTTTTCATGTTTCATTCACTGAAGTAGAAGTCAGGCAGTTGGGGGGAAAGGGGTGGGGGGATAGAGCTGAGTAGCAGAGAGACTTTGGAGAGACAGTCATTGCAGTCTGTTCCCGAAGACTGAGCTGAGCTGAGTAAATAAGGGGATTAATTTTATTTTCTTTGGGAAGTTCTGTTGGTCCTCTTATTGCTTCATCGGGTTAAAAACTGGGAAGTTCTCTAAAAGGGAAAGTACCTCAGTTTAGGCTGGATATTTAGGATTAGGCAAAGGAAAGAGTCTGTTCATAAGATTCATTTGAGCGTTATGAGCTGTGGCTAGAGGCTTGCAGGTTTTAAAGAAAGCTGTTTACAGATTTGTCAGCCATCAAGTAGGAGTAGCCCAAGGCTGTATAAAGGGCAGTTCCCCTCCCATACCTGGAGCCAGGCTCCAGGAGCACCACAGAAGCATTATGGAGAAAACACCTGTGGCCATGCTTTAGCCAGCAGAGCTGGATTTAGATGGGACAGGCTGCCTCGTTGCTTGGCCCTTTCACATTGGGTTTCCAAATGTTACCGCGGCTGAAAGTCCTGCAGAGTTCCCTGTATGCTCCAAGGAATGGTGACTTTCAGTCTCATGGAGCAGTGTCACTTCAGATGAGTACACCACATCTGTGGCAAACAGTAGGATGTGCTGAGGACAGGGGCATGTCAAAAATCCCACTCTTCCCTGAGGATTGTCCTGGAAAATCTTTCCATCTCATTTGTGGTCCTTAGCTTAGAAACTCTCACAAAGACTGTTTTCTCTGAGACCAGTGTGGCTCAGCAACATCCAGGTGGAGTCAGCCATGGTATGACTGCAGAGATGCTGCAGGACAGGGTCTGACTGCATCATGTGCCTCACGGTGTAGATCTACTGATAAAGAAAGGAGGGAAAGGACTGTATCCATGCCCGCTTTTGGTGGTTACAACAGCTGTCCATCATTCAAAACCATGGCTCCCCTCAAAAAGCAGCCTCTTAGTCACCAGTTCCAGATTACTGGGAAAGCTGCATTGCTCTTGGGGAAACTACAGGGAAGAATTCAGGATGCATTGGAGGAGAGGAAGAATACAAACATGACCTCTTAGTTCAGGGCACAGAACTTTTAGCTGGGAAGGAAGTGGCCTGGCTTCTCCTCTCTGCTCCCAGAGCTGTTTTCATATCTTATCCAAAGTCTGGTAACATTACAGAGTGACTCCTGGGAGCAGGGACAGAACCTACGGTTCCTTCTGCCCACAGACTTCTGACCTCCTCTTGCCTTCTCTGCCTTGCTGAGCCATGCAGTCCTTATCCCCTGCTGAATGTGGGTCAGGGTGAGTTCCCACCAGGTCCAAGTATCCCATTTCCCAGGCAAATATTTTCACTGCTAAGATGTAACACGTGGGAGATCAGCACCCCTGCTGTTGTCACCTCAAAGAATGCAGAATTGTGTGTATAGTTGGCTGATACTGCTGGCTGATGATTGCAGAGCAAAGCTGGTACCTCAGCCTGAACGTCTGAACTGTTTTAGGAGGAGTAAAAGACCAATTTTGGCACCTCAGTTAAGTTCAGGTATCAGTGAAAAGCCCAGCTGCTTCCTCTGGTAAGACTGTGCATAGCCAGGACTGTGCAATATCTCTGTGGAGTAATCCAACCTCAGACCCAAGTCTTGCCACTGCAGTAAAACTGATGGTTGAAATGAATTTAACAAGCACTGTCCTAGAAATAAGTTGGGTTTTGTGCTTTCCCCCTTCCTACTGGAATATACTGCTTTCTCCCTTAGGAGTTCTTTTAAATTTCCAGCATAAACTTCTTCACTGCCACTCTGTGCCTGTGTGTTCTTGGATGAGCTTTTCTAGTTTACTTTATTAGCTCTGTTCCTTCTCTGGTTTTGGTCTGCTTTACTGTGTTTATAGAGAGTAATCACAGCTTTTCTCCAAGAGTGTTTGCTTCAGGCTAACCAAAACTGTTCTAACAGTCTCTTGTAAGGCAGACATTCCCCTCCCCTTTTTTACCCCTGGCTACTTTAACTTAAATTCACCTTTATTGAAAATGGGTATTTAAAAAAATCCAACACATCAAATACTGTTCCTCACAAAAAATCCTTTACTTGTTCCAGGGAAATCCTGGAATGTCAGGTATATTCTGTACTCTCAAAAATATCTGTCCTTGTGTATGCCATGACACATCCCTGGCTGCCTCACTGTGGCAGCTAGGATACGTATCAGACATTATTCTCTGATATTCTCAAATCACGGTCCCTTGTTTTCTGTCAGATATTCTTCTTAGTTTTCCCAAAGTGAACAGCTTTGGATTATATTCCATAAATTTCATCCTGCTTCTGCTTCTCCAGCCCCTAGGTTCATCCAAGTCTCCCTTTCCTGTTCCCATCAGCTGATCGGGGCTTCTTCCTCCAAACTACGAGCCAGGCTGAGCCAGGGCCAGAGGCACTGACCATCTGCACCTTACTGCGCCAGAGAGCGATGTGTCCTAACAATGCTAGCGTTTGGGGATGGTAAAGCAAGGCAGTATTAAATCAGTTTACAGGGACTCCCTGTGTAGACCAATATCCTGTTTTAATTTGGCCCAAACCAGAATACTCTTTGGTTCACCAAGAAGATGAAGGGTTGGTCAAAACACAGTGGTTTTCTTGCTGGATCCAAATGGCTTTGCAACATTGCAACTTAAACTCCCAGAGGTCAGATGGTTTCAGTTACTAGAGCTCCAGGTGTTTGTGTGGTGGTTAATTCTACATTTCATCTCTTATTTTTATAGTTTATCATGATCTATATTGCATCAGATCCGTAAGTACAAGCACCACCATGCTAAGCACAGGTAATTAGGTTTGTTTCCAAGTGGTGAGATAAATATTTGAAAAATACCCAGAGAAAGTTTACGGTGAGATTTTTCATCTTTCTCTTAGTCAGAAAGTGTGAGTCTTACATTTTTTGTTTAAGGTAAGCATCTGCTCTGTGTGTGCTGCCTGATACTGCTTCTTGACAGAAGGGGCTGAAATGGTAAAACTGAGAAAAGAAATAGTAAAACTGGAAGCTGAAACAGTGAAACTCAAAGCCAAAATGGTTCCAAGTTTAGAAGTATCTACAACATGGTCATGTTAGGGGTAATTTTCTTCTGGTGACAACTTCATTGCAGTCTGTGAGATGCTATGGATCTTTATTTTGGCTAGACCTTACAGGTATATTTTAACAGAATACAGAATTTTGTTGGGTTGTTTTGGGTTTTTTTCCCATGCTGTTATCTATATCTCCACCACAATCAAAATACTGACTCTTTCTATGAAGAAACAGATGGGGTTTTTTTGTACAATTGGCTTTTATTCAGAGCTCTTGAGACCTAGAAGAAGCAGATCAAAACAGTGTTGCTCTGCGGAGAGATCATAAGATGCAGTGACAGGACTGTGCTCAGGCTGGCTCGTTACCCACAGCACTGTGTGGGCATCACAAATCAAGTTTTACATTGCCTTTTGATGTCAGTCAAACTGAAGAACACAGACTTTAGAGTCTGGGCCTGGGCTGCATCATGTCAGAGGTGATTTCACAACCTTGTTTCTTATTTATATATACAATATGATTCTGGGACTTGGGAGGTGGATAGAAGGGCTGCCTGGAAAACATAAATTGTATTAAAACACATCTTGATACAATTCTCTGGTAATGATTTTCTGAATGCAAATATCAAAAGACTTCAAAACCATGAAATCAAACAGTAAAAAGCAGATCTGCAAATGGCACACAACAGAGAGAGCCCCGAAGGCGGGAGAGCTGGTCCTCACTACTTGCACCTCAGCTGCTGTAGTCGTTTACAGGAAGGACCTCCTGTGCAGGGCTCCTCTGTGCATACAGGAAAATTTGTGAAGATTCCTGTGGTCCTTGGGATCCTTTCTACTGCGTGATGACCCAGACACCTTGTTAATACATCTCTATCACTTCTAGCTTCCCAGCCTCCTGTTCTTGTCTTATGATGCCCTGCTGTATTCCTAGAAGTGAAATGTAAATGAGTTCTTAATCTGAAATGTAGAAACATCTGAAAATGACCTTGTAAAAGCAAAGGCCCCAGGCAGGCGGTACGAAGAGCTCATGTCAAAAAAAGCAAGAGTGTAAAAAGAAGCTCTGAGGGATGATAGGTGCTAAGATATGACTGCCATTACCAGTAAAAGAAAGCAATTCCTGTGACACAAGCTGGATTATGATCCGTATAACCACTGCCTATTTTAATGATTGTCAATCACTGCAAGTAATTTTGGCTATTTAAATCCAATAAAACTATCTGAAGTTACTTAATGAATTAATTTTTCTAAAGGGACAAATTCAAGCTGTAATTCATACTTCCATGAGAGAACATGTGACTCACTGCTGTAGAAACTGGAAGGGCTTTGAACCTGGTACGGTCAATGTATGAGTCCCATGTTGAGGATGATGAGGAGAACATTGTAAATGAGTTACTCGCTCACTTCCTTTAGCTCTTCCTTTAAGGGTTAGTAGGAAGTGAAGACCTTGGAGATACATGTGGATCTGACAGAGAGAAAATGCCCAGAGAAATCGAGATGGTGTTCCTATGATCACTCAAAGCAGCTGTGGCATCTACTGACCTTTCCCATATTTGGTCTGTATCAAAAAGGACGCCTCTGCTACAGCCATTCCCTCTCCTGCCTAGCTGATGTTTCAGAGATAGCATGGATTGTTTGGCTCATACAGCTTACTTCCCTGCCTGCAAGGGAAAACCAGTTCCTGCTGCTTTGACCCCTGTCATCTTGGTTTGTCATCATAGAGACTCCTCCAGCGGCTATACCCAGTACAACCAATATCTTCAGAGAGGTGCTCTTGGGTTTCACAGCAATTGCTTTGGCTACAGATCCAAGGTGAGATGTGAATTCCTGGTTACTGTCTGCAGTGATGATTGTAACATCAAGGTTCAACTCTTGAAGCATGTAAGGGATGAGACTGATGAGGGAAGCTGTTTGAATCGCAGCTCACACAGGCAGCTTTATTGGTGGGATTCATAGATTGGGAGGGCTTGAATTTGTGATAATGTTAATTGTTCTCTTTTATGATGGATTACATTTTTAATGCAGATACTTCCTTCTGTGCAGGTATTCTTGCTGGCTGACTGCCTGATCTCCTGAGCATTGGAGAGGCTCTGTTGACTTTCCTCCCTGTGACTTGAAGTAACATTCAATTGGTTTAAGTCCCACTGTTGTGCCAGTATCTAGCTCACTGTTGTCCCACGTTCCTGCATGCCACCTGCATGCCCTTTGCTCTTGGCTGCATCCTGCTCTTCCCCACAGGCTTCCTGCAAATTCCTGTCTGTGTGGTTGTGTACACCCCCATCAGAAATTGGGATGGATGCGGGATTTTCATGTCATGGTAATATAGGAAAAAACTGTGCCTAGTGGGATGAGACCTTGCCAAGTGACATAGATCTGCACAAGGGTCTGAGAATTTCTTCCAAGATTTCTTTTATATGAAATTGAGTTTACCCCAGGCCGTGAGACACCATCTGTAAACCGCATGGATCACAGGGGCATAAAATGCACATTGTCTGGGGTTTTGCTGCAGACCGTGTCACGTAACTGTGGAGTTGAAGATATCTCTTCAATGGTGACATATTACAGAGGTTACACAGTTGTTCCCCATCATAGCTGCCATGTGATACAGTCCCGGTTCTCTGCGGCTCAGCAGGCTGCTCCTACAGCTGCAGCTTGAGCAACTCATGGTCACTAATTGGTGGAAAACAGATCCAGGCAGCTCAGCGGGGTGCTGAGGGAGCACAGCCCCTTATCCAGTCCTGTGCTGTGCAACATGGCCTCAGGCTCCTGGGATGGGGTCCTGCTGTGCCGTGTCCCCTCACCACGTGCTCGGTGCCACATCTTCTAGAAATCACTTCATCCATAGAGTGAGGCTAGTATGAAAGCCATCCTTCCCTGCCAGGAGTCCTAGGAACTCAAAAATACATGATGATGAACATCTAGAAACTAGCACTTTTGATGGTGGTTGCCCGCCTTGACCTGGTGGGTGTGCAAGTATCATTGCTCTGGGCTTTGCAGCGTCGTCCTGTGCCACAGCACTGTTGCAATCCCTGATTTTTTACACCGTGGAAACTGAGGCAAACAAAGGCTGAGTAAGACGACCAGTGCTACCCAGTGAGCCTGTGGCAGAGCTGGGAACCGAAGGCAGACTTTCTGACTCCCGGTCCTGGGCTTTAGCTACCCACTGAGCTCTGACGTGGGACGAAGTGAATCTCACCAGAGACATCAGATAACCACAGTTTAATTTGGTTTCTCTGTGCTCTGTACCCTGGGGAGATAGCAGCCCTCTGGCCACGAAAGGCAAGTTATTGAGAGATTTACTGTTAATTCCTCCTTATGAGGTCCATCTTGTTATGTTTGGAGTTGCCATAGGTTTCTGTTTGTTTTGTCTGTTTTTTTGCATGTGGGGCTTGTGTATTTTATTAAGCCCTTGGCTAGTATCTTGTGCATGTTTAAGATTTTATAAGGGTTTCTTTTGAGGTTATTCATTATAGCTTTCAAAGGTGACCTATTCTGCAGGCTTGCTATTGAATGCCAATCTTTGATGGAGTGGTGTCTCACACAGGAGAGAAGACCGCTTCTCATACACTCATAATTAGTGTCCCCAAAGGGTTCCCCAGCTGCTTTTCATAGCTCTACACTCACGTTGACCTTGGACTTTGAACGCTCCATGGCTTGTTGAAGTACAGTCATCAGAGACACAGACTGAGAGAAAAACCTCCTTTTATTTTCATCACTTGAAAAGAAAAGCCATCCAAGAGATACCTTGCTAGTACCTTGTATTTTTGGATCTGCCACTGATCTGCTGGAGACCACAGGGAAGGCAGATGACCTCTCTCTGCCTCATCTGGCTTTTTCCTCTGACTTGTCTGCTGGTGCTGAGGTTTTTTGGTGACCTTAGTTATTGCTCTAAGTCTTTTCATGTTCTTAGGTTTTGGTAGTTATGTCCTTTAAATTCTGTTACAGACACCCTGCAAAATTAATTAGGTTGGGGAACAGATTTACAGTGTGTAGAATATTCTATTAGAAAGAGAAAACAGCTGCTTTTTTTAGTACATGTATGTATCTTTAAATTCAATATGCACAGAAATGTACAAATATTTTTTCTTTTATCTACTTCATATTAAACACACAGCATGTGTTTCCTGGTTGATTTAAATTCTGGAGAAATGATTTCTATTATTTCACTCCATATATATCGTTTCCATCAACAGATTTCCTTCCTCTGGAAAATGCTGAATTTTATTCTAACTGCAATTAATAAGATTTTAAAAAATAAACCTTGCTTAAAAGTATATGTATTGATAACACCCATGAAAAGGTTAATATTTTCTCTAAGCCTGAAGAGAGGTTTGCTTGTACTCTTTTTGCAGGTGTCTCAGTGTTTTTCACAAAAAAACCCTGAGTTCTAAGAATTAGTGTCTGATAATTTTTCAGCTGCCTCCCCCTTGTGGTAAATCAAAAAACGTCTTTTCAGGGAAATTTTGAAAAACTGTGTAAAGCTCAACACTTGCATTTCAACAGATATTTTCTTTTTTTTTGGGGTGGGGTGGGGGGTGGGGTGGGGGAGGAGGGCTATGCGCAGGTTAGAACAAATGTGAATTAAAGACAAGAACTTATCGACTCTTTACAGGAACCAAAAACCCAAGTCAGCTTAAATAAAAGAGCACAGATACCTCAAAGAACTCGATGTAACAGCTGCAACTGGTTTAAGGCTTTTTCCATCTCTCAAAACTATTCTCCTGCCCTTCCCTCTCCCCTCCCACTTCAGGCAGGCTGAAGGCTGCAGCAGAAACTTCTCCACTTTTCTCTTTTTTTTTGTGTACCAAGTGCCCAGGGAGCAGGACAGGGACTCACTCCCCAGCCCTGGAGCTCCTGGTCTTCCTTGTCTCTCTCTGGAGTCATTGTTCTGCTGCTGTACATGGGCTCAAATACTGAGCCATAGGCCTGGTGTTTTTTTCACACTGATATGGAATCTAAAATTTTAACTGTAGCCTGGAACAGGAAAGATTAAGCAGCCGCATTGATTAATGGTCAGCGCAAGGGAGAAATGAACATTTCCTCCACAAGCATCTGCAGGAACAAAGATGCAAAGCCATAGTCCACCAGGCAATGTGTAACCCCAAACATGGTAGCTTGCAGTCAAATGAAGACAGTCTTAAGTACATCTGTATCAGTACATCTGTATCATACACAGAGAGCATCCTCTTACCGACTGAGTGAACAGTCCCCATGCCTGAGACCATCATTTTTCCTTGAGCTCGTTGTCCTTCCAGTCTGTAAAGGTCTTCTGTGGTGCCTGAGACCCCTCCGTTTCTCTAAAAAGAAAGCATATTTCTTTATTTCCTCTGCAACAAGATCTGCTGAAGTGCAGGATGGACTTGAAAGGACAAAGCTAAAAGGAGGAGGACAGCCTTTCCAGTTAAGGCTGTAGATGGGGACTTAAGAGAAAAGGGATCATTTTCTAGTTTTACCACAAATTGTGTGTGGTGGGGAAAGAAGCTGCTCGTATATTCTGAGCTTTCCGTGCCTTGTGTGCTAACCAGAGAAAAGAGCCTTTCCTTCCCTTCATCCTTTGTGTCTTTCCCACTTAACTGGAAAGTCTCTGGGATGAGAAACTTTCTTCTGCATTATATATCTCCAGCAAGCTGAAGGAGGTCCCTGGTGGGGCTGGGGACTGCCATAATGCTAATAATAATGTGGATGCATTTAAAAATTGGATGGCTATCCAGGCTTCTCCCTGCCTTGCTGTTAATGTCCCCACAACCAGTGACAGGCTGTCATAACTAACACCACTTGGCCTCATCTTTCTGGATGCTTCCCTATGGCAGGTCCAAAATTTGTCATCATTGAGAAGACAAAATGGCCTGTAGCCACCAGGTGTCCCCCTTCCCCATGGTTTGGAGGTGAACTGGGGTATCCCACTAAAACCCACCTTTTACTGTAAATTTGCAACGACGTGCTGCTTCTAATTCTGCCCCTGAGTGATGGCCTCTCCCTTCCTCCCTCTAAGCCCTGCAGAGATGGCAAAGGCGGCCTTTAGCATGGCCCTGGGCATCGTCCTGCCATGAGAACGACAAGAGTTCAATGTACCATCACAAACTCACATCCCACTGAGTCAGAACATTAGCTGCAGCGTGCTAGAGGTATATACTTTCAAAATGTTGAAAGTTTGATTCTTTACCCAAAGAGGTGGATTTTGTTTGTGAATCGGCCAGCCTGACACGCTGCAGTCTGAAGATACAGTTTTTGCAAACTGGCAAGAGTTCAGCTCTTCAAGCATTTCAGTGGTTGTGGTTGTTTACAACTACAGTTTGGAGGATTTAATTCTGCCTCGATCTATGCAAAGATTTCTGGGATTTGATTGGTTTTGCACAAAAAAACCTCCAGCTTTTTATATAAGCACAATTCTTTAATTAAAAACAGAGGGAGAAAAAAGCAAACCAACTCAAATTAGCAATCCTCGCACAGGGTGTGGGCTTATTTTTTTGTCCTGATTATCAGAGCACAGTCCTGGGTTACATGCAGGCTGAAGTCTCTCTTTGACCTAATGCATAGATTCTTTCTTTCTGAATTTCTCTGAATCAGGGGAGTTGAGGTGCTGAGCCTGGGTTTCTGAAGAGCCAGGCCCAGTGGTGCAGGAGAGTGAATCTTCTCCCTTAAAACATCTTTTCCTCTTGAAAAGATCCTTGCAAATGGCTGGCTGTCAGCAAAATTAAATTATGTGTAAGTTTGAAAGATTTCTGATGAGCTCCAAGCAAATGTTTTCGCCATGGCAATGGAGGTAACGTACCCTGAGGGCTGCAGGACTCTCAGAGAACAGGAGCGGGAAGGATGCTGGGGGGGTACGTGGGGAAGGCCTCCAGCAACGGGGTATGCCTGTTGGATTTACCACTTGAGGGCACTGTAGAAGTGAATAATAAGGAGAAGGCTTTGAGAACTGGGATAAAGAGTGTGTTCTCCATGCCTGGAGAAAGGCATGGAGAAAATATGGAAGAGTGTGGAAGCAGACTCAGCACATGCTGACAGAATGAGAGGGTAAAGAAGAGGAGAGACAGCCTAGGAGACCAGAGATACAGGGCTCCCTGTATTAGCTGAAATGCAGCATTTTGGGGCAATGTTTTATTATAGGTTTCAGAATAACAACAACCAGGTTAGCATCCATGAAGACTGAAGCATTTTAAGTCAGTGGGGTATTTTTTTTTCCTGCTTGCTATTCTTAAAAATAGTAGATCAGCAATGGCTATTCCCTACTGGTTCTCTGAGTGGAGAGGCCTAGTGTGAGACTCATTTTATGTTATCCCAGCAAGCTCACTGGGAGGCAGACAATCTGCTGCTCCACTCAGCTCTACAGTCCATGGATCGAACCTGAGATTTTAAAGATGTGCTTAACTGTAAAGAAACAGGCAGTTAGCTCTAACTTTGCACATTTAGTTAGTGCTTTGCACAGTGTTAACCGCAGGGATTCAAACCATTATAAATCATAATCACTAGATATTTGCACGTAAACTTTTCCTCTCACAGCTGCATGGTAGGTCTCTTGAATGATAGCAGCGTAGTATCTTCTGGTCCTAGACCAGGTGTTCATACCTGTGTAATGCATAAACTGGGATTAGTAATGGGAAAATCAGAGCAGAATTTTCCCACAGGTCGCACTCAGTTTGATGCCTGCACTAGTGAGCTCATATTACAAAATTTACATGGTAGACATAACTTGAGTGGCTTTTTGAAACCTGTTAATGCAGAGGGCTTTGGTATAAAAAATTACTGTATTATTCCTTCAGAAATTACAAATAAAAATAAATTCCAATGTAGTAAATACTCAGAGTAGGGAAATAAAATTGTATTTCATGAAGTTCAGGTTTGTCATAAGATATAAATGTTAGGGCTAGAAATAGTAACTAAGTTCCTTCCTGTCCACCTCCACACACACCTATAAATTAAAAAAAAACAAACAAACAGAGTGAAAACAAATAATAGCTTGAACTAGAAAGAAAAAAATAGGGGCATTCTTTTTTTCCTGAAGTTTTTATTGTACTAATCCTGGAATTATACCGGAAAACAGAAAGGATGAAGCCATGATCTTAATGAAATCAATTGTTAGCATTTTACTTACTGTGAGGTTTTCCCTCTAGTCTCAGGCATCCAGCTGATGAGGCTGACAGATGGTCTCCTTACATAGTCAGAGGAGACAAAAAAGAGGCATATTTGCAGTACATCTTTGACTGCTGCATTAGACAAATTCAAAGCACATTAAATGTAAGAAGCACAGTGCTGTAATGAAATCCTAGTGATGAAACAGTCTTGGAAGTAGCTGCAAACGTCTCTCTGGGTATACATGCTGTAGGGGATAACACTAGGTATCATCAACCAATCAAGTGAAGCTGCACTTACCCTACCAGTTGCTAACAGCAAAAGCTGTTAAATTAAGTGAATAAATAAGTTAAAGGAAAAGGCTTCTAGCCAACTTATTTTTAGGACAGTCCTTGAATGGTACTAACAAAGGAAAGGTAAATGTGTTCAGAGAGTATGGGATGAACAAGTCAAGCAGCATATTTTGTGCCACTGTGGACCCGTACATTGAATGTCAAGTGATAGTCCCTGAAATGCTCAGTTGGGAATCCTGGGCAACCTGAAAATGAATTGCTGACATTTGAATAATTTAATTTTGCTCAATCTAAATAATTTAACTTTGCTTGTTTGGGAAAATCACAGGCCTAAACCAGGAAAGTTCAGAATTTTATCATTGGAGTTTACTTATAGAAAAGTCACAGGTTTGGCACACCACTGTTGTGTTTTAATTAAATTGGTGCCATGACCTTTTGCAGGAACATCCTGAAATTGGCCCAAAGTCTAAGCTAGTAATTGTCCATATTAAAGTAAAACAACTGATTATAACAAAACTGATACCAGACGAAAAGCTGTATCAACTGAGTTGAGGTAAAAATAGCCACTGAATTAGTGTTATGTGTATAGTCTGAAAGACAGTGGAGAACTTTGGCTCCTTTTTTTCCAGAGGAAATATTCCTTTCCAACAGATATTTTTCCTGCTGAAATGCTACAACATTGTAAGAAGACATTGAGATTGCACGAGTTCTGGTGTTCATAAAAATAGCTAATAAGGTTTTGAACACTGTAGCACTTTTCTTCTGTGAAGGTCATAGTGCTCATAACAATGCAACTCCTGTCTCACTAAAAAGGTTGAAGACGTGGAGATCACGTCGAGCAGCACTAACTGAGGTTATTGGAGGCATATTGGGACTGGATGTGCTGAAGTGGAGACCACAGTTTAAAGTGCTGTGGAAATATCTATAGACGAAAGGGGTTACTGGAGTTAGAATTGAACTCACATGCCATTGTGCACATAGTCTTCTTTTCAAAGTGATGGACGAACCACAAGAAGTGTCTCAGCAGGAAGCCGGGTTTATGTCCCTTTGAAAATATTGGAAGTTAAATTCCTCCCTTTGGAGGGGAATGTACAAGGGGTCGTAGGTCCATATCCCAGATAAGCTCTTCAACTTGCCTGCAAAGGGGAAGGCATCTATTGAAGAGCTTCCTCCTGGTACCTGTGCTTTGCTTGTAAGATACAATAAAAGGAAAATAGAAGGCATTCTGTGGAAATCCACTTAACATGAAGGGAAAGCAGAGGGATAAAGGAAAAGTAATGCAACAAAGCAGGGGGCGAGGGGAAGTGGCGGTAGATAGAGATGTGGGGTGAAAGCAGTTTTAAATAATCATTCTTCGCCCTCTCCTAGATTCTGGTGTGCTCCTTAACCACTCCTCAGCCACCTACAGGAGTCCTGGCCTTGTGCTCTCCAGCACTTGGCATTTCCCAGCACATAATGGTGCTGAGGTGCAAAACCGGGAAGAACCTTACAAACTCTCTACATAAGAGAGACACAGACCTGCTGGAGCGGGTCCAGAGGAGGCCCACAGAAATGATCAGAGGGATGGAGCACCTCTCCTATATAGACAGACTAAAAGACTTGGGGTTGTTCAGACTAGAGAACAGAAGGCTCCTTGGAGACCTTATTGCGGCCTTTCAGTACCTAAAGGGAGCTCATAGGAAAGATGCAGACAGACTTTCTAGCAGGACCTGTTGCAATAGGACAAGGGATAATGGCTTTAAACTAAAAGAGGGTCGATT
>JAOTQQ010000012.1:138964624-139011119 GCA_026546715.1 Gallinago undulata | reverse complement strand
GGGGCATCTACCACCTCTCTGGGCAACCAGTTCCTGTGCTTCACCACCCTCATCATAAAAAACTTCTTCCTTATATCTAGTCTGAATCGACCCTCTTTTAGTTTAAAGCCATTATCCCTTGTCCTATTGCAACAGGTCCTGCTAGAAAGTCTGTCTGCATCCCTTTAGGTACTGAAAGGCCGCAATAAGGTCTCCAAGGAGCCTTCTGTTCTCTAGTCTGGACAACCCCAACTCTTTCAGCCCATCCTCACAGGAGAGGTGTTCCAGCCCTTTGATCATCTTCATGGCTCTCCTCTGGACTCACCAGAGGGATGCAGCACAGCAAAATCACCTCTCTCAACCTTCTGGAGATGCAGCACAGAGCTACTAAGTGAACACAGCTTTCCAAAAACGCCGGGCTTGCTGCACGCAGGCTAAAAGCTGTATGTACACTTACATCTGGAGCATTCTAGACCATAATATTGCAACCTTGGAATTACAGCTGAAGAGACCCTACTCCCCTGCCACTCTTTGGAGCATACCTTATCCAAAGGCTCTTCATTTTCACAAGGTCTTATCATGCAAAGCCGTGTCTGCTTCACCATCTCACATTGTTGATTTCTGTTGGTAACACGGGTAGAAAAGCCCATTCCACAGCTTTTGGAACAAGCACTCCATTCTGTTGTTTGCTCAATACAATTGGCACTTGAATCCGACACATCAATCCCGAGTGTGGCCTCTTGTCTGTAGGCTGGAGACAAAACCCCACAGAACTGTATTACAAGAAAAACTCATGTGAAAACCGAGTATCTAATTAAACTCTAGCACATCTGGGAAGAAACGTGAGACAAAAAAAAAAAAAAAATCCCAAATCCATGTGTTTCATGAATTCAAGAATTTCATCCATTCAAAAATTTTAAAAGCTGCCTTTTTAGGAGCACTGCATGAAAACTTCCTGCATCTAAAATAAAAGAAGGTGCATATCAGTGTAATCAACAAAGCATCTAGATTCAGTTCACTCAAGTCCACAGCTGGAAGAATTACTCCTAATTTTTTAACCAGTTTAGAACTCTAACAACTCTTTATTTCTCACTCTTTCCAATGGAAATACATCAGAAATCTGTTCTAAAGCTCATCATAAAAATATTTATATTGGATACGATTTGAGAGAGGCTGAATGATTTAGTTAAACTAATAAACAGCATGCAAGTAAAGTCCTTTACTCCAAGAGTCATAAAGTCACCCAATCTTGTCAATTATTGACAGATTACAGCCTGGGTGATAGTGGGGAGGGAGGAAGGAAGTAATTTCCGGGAGTAATCACAGCTCCTCAAAGCCATAGCCAACTCTGATCATCATCCTGCCCTCATGGCAGTCTTAAACTGTATTATGCAAATATTGCTAACTGTATAGTTTGGTTCAGCAGTTATCACAGGAGTAAACAAACTGAGGCAACATGACAGAACTGTCAGTCACAGCTCCTGCTGTTAAGCTCCTCTACAGCATTTTTGCCTTTTGGATGGTAAAGCTTCATAAAGGTGGCCTTCCAAGAGGGACGTTCACTGCTAGACAGAATACAAATAAACCATTTGTAGGCATTTTACACATTAACCTGTCACTGTCAAACAAGTCAAAGAAAAGGAAAAATAGTAGAAAGGTGGTAAGGTTTTTATGTGTATTATAACTTATGTGCCTTATAACTGACACTTGATAGGACTCTGGCAAGTTATTAGAGCTTTTCTTCCTGGATCTTTTCTTACTTGTTTTTCAAATGGATTAGCTGTGTTTCAGCATAACTAACTGCTTCAGACTACAAAAAGCAGCATCTGGAAGAGAACACTGTGGCCTCAGCTCTCAGTATAAGTGGGTTATGAAGATTCATCTTGAACTAATAGTCTAATTTAAAGGGGATGGTGACATAATTCAGTAAGAAATTGGGGGAAAATATTACGTAGCTTTATTTTTTCAATTACAAAAGTAGTTTATGAGTTCTGTGTTTTGGAATGGGATTTTTTTTTCAGATTCACTCACTGTGTTTATAACCACTGCTTCTCCCAAGTACTTTGTAATGCTTTGATGCCAACAATAATGATGAGAACTCAAGCACAGACAGGCAGGGATTTCTTGGCATTTTAGCTACCATGCTGACCACTTGCAATAACTGGAGAATTTAAGGGGGAAAAAAAGTTTCTTGTAGACCGAGCTGTTAGAATAGTATTTATGATCCAACATAGTCTTGCAGAGCAACTAGCAAGACGGCAGCTTTGATCTGAGGGTAGAAATAATGTTTGGAGGATTATCAG
The DNA here is from genome assembly GCA_026546715.1 of Gallinago undulata. Lineage (NCBI taxonomy): Eukaryota > Metazoa > Chordata > Aves > Charadriiformes > Scolopacidae > Gallinago > Gallinago undulata. Next base: position 139,008,837 of record JAOTQQ010000012.1, on the reverse strand, counting down.
CTTGCCTCTGTTTTATTCCACTCACTGAACTACCCAGTATCAGATAAACAATAATTTCAGAACTAGGAACTAACTCAAGTTAACAACCTTTGAAAACTGCTATGCACATTCATGCTCAGAATCTTTTCTTTTACCTATTGAACTCTGCTTTTATTCATAACCACTGGTATACTTACTAGTGACTCTAGATGAGAAAAAACAGCAGAGAAAACAATCACACAAAGCAATGTCTCTTAGATTTGGCAACCCCATGGATATTTCCAGTATGATATCACCTCCTCCTCACAATGACTGCAATAATTAGTTTTAGTTTCCTCACCAGCCATAGCAAAACCTCCCAAAGTCACTTCATCTTTAGGGTCGCAGATCCACTTCTCACAGCACTCTCCGGGGACTTCGATCTTTCTGGGGAAGGGGCAGTCAGGGCCGGGGAGCAGCAGGTCCAGGTTACAGCGGGGCAGGCAGCCGATCTGTCCATCTCGGCAGGTGCACTGGTACTTGCAGCTGGGCTGGAAGGTTTCCCCATTGCGGTAAATCATCCCGTCAAACACGCAGTTGTCTCCCTCCAGCACTAGCCAGAAAAAGAGAATGAATTTCACGGAGGCAGAGGGGACCCGGCCACCCCCCACAACTCTGTGGCGGGTTTCGCTCCCAGTCCCAGAGCCGGCCACACCGGACACCCCTCTGGCAGCAGCCAGAGACCCCTTGGCCTGTTTCCTGATGTTCAGAGGGAACCTTCCGTGGTCCAGTTTGTGCCATTTTGGTCCTGGCACTGGGCACCACTGGAAGAACCTGGCTCCGTCCTCCTGGCACCCTCCCTGTGGGTGTTTATACAAATGGACTCAGTCCCTCTGAGCCTTCTCTGCTCCAGGGTGAGCAGCCTCAGCTCCCTCAGCCCTTCCCAAAGGAGGGATGCTCCAGCCCTTCAGTATCCTGGCGGTCCCTCGCTGGGCTCTCTTCAGCCTGCCCACATCCCTCTTGTGCTGGGGAGCCCAGAACTGGACCCAGCGCTCCATGGGTGGCCTCTCCAGTGCTGAGCAGAGGGGAAAGATCCCCTCCCTGGACCCGCCGGCAAATATTGCGCCTAACGCAGCCCAGGACATCGTTAGCCGCCTTAGTGGCAAGGGCACTGAGGGAAGGCGGGGGAACAGCGGGGCATTGACACCCTCCAGCGGGCACGGCGGCGGGAGGGTCTCCCCTCCGCCCCGGGGAGGGCTGCCGCCGGCCCTGCCGGACCCCCAGTGCTCCACGTCTCCCCCCGCCCGGCGCGCCGCCACCTACCCATGCAGATGCCGGTGGCCCCGCCGCCGTCCTCGGGGCCGCGGTCGCAGTAGAGTCCGCTGCTCTCGTCGCAGGGCAGCAGCGGGGAGCAGCTCTCGCCGCGCTGCCGGGCGCAGACCAGGCAGCAGGAGCAGCCGTCCAGCACGGCCGGCACCCCCGGGGCGCAGCGCGGCGGCTCGGCCGGGCAGCGCCCGCCGCAGGGCCGGGGACACGCCGGCTCCCGACCGCTCACCTGCGGGGACAAAGCGGCCCCCGAGAGGCCGGGTCACGGGGTCGGCCCGGCCGCCGGCTCCCCCCACCCCGCCGGCCCCGGCCGGGCGCCCCGCACTTGCCTGGCACAGCCGGAGCAGGAGGAGGAGCAGCAGGGCGGGCAGGCCCTGCCCGCCGCCCGTCGCCATGGTCCCGGCCACCGCCACCCCGCCGCACCGCTGGGCTCTGCCGGCAGAGCCATTGCAGCCGCTTATATAGAGGCCGTCGGGGACCCCCCCCACCCCCACCCCCCTCCACCGCCACCCCCGCGGCGGGCAGCGTGGACCGGAGGCGGGGAGCTGGAGCCGGGCCGGGCGCTCCGCTCCCCCCGCTCCTCCCGCCACCTGCCCCGGCGGGCCCGCACAGCCCTGCCCGCACAGGCGGGAGCTCTTGCCCCCGGGGGTCGGGCCGGCCCAGCGCCTGGCGAGGGTCTGCCCCGGGCCGGGGCTACCGCCCTCAGCCCGCCCTCACGCCCCCCTGACCCGCCCTGCTGGCCTGCGGGCAGCTCCACGCCTGCTAGAAATTGTAGGAAGCAGCATGGCCCGCTCTGGCACTGAGGGGCTACGCCATGGGCTCTGGCGTGGCCAGCGTGGGTGTTCAAGGCCAGCTACCCCAAACGCAAGCAGCTCTTGGGGCTGCTTCTGGCCCTGGCCTGAGGCTTCGAGAGCTTTGTGGAGGTTTGGGAGGCTGTAAATGGGCCCCGTGAAGGTGAGGGGCTGTGTGGTGATCACAGAATGATAGGGGTTGGGAGGGAACTTCAGAGATCATCTAGTCCAACCTCCCCACCCCCAGCAAAGCAGGGTCACCCAGAGCAGGCTAGGCTGGAACGCATCCAGATGAGTTTTGGATGTTTCCAGAGAAGGAGACTCCACCACCTCTGGGCAACCTGTGCTCTGCCACCCTCAAAGTCAAGTTTCTCCTCATGTTGGGATGGAAATTCCAGTGTTCCAGTTTGTGCCTGTTGCTCCTTGTCCTGTTACCGGTCACCACTGAGAAGAGCCTGACCCCATCCTCTTGACACCTGCCCTTCAGATAGGTATAAGCATCGATAAGATCCCTTCTCAGTCTTGTCTTCTCCAGGCTAAACAGACCCAGGTCTCTCAGTCTTTGTTCATAAGAGAGGTGCTCCATCCCTTTGATCACCTTCGTAGCTCTCCCATGGAATCTCTCCAGTAGTTCCCAGTCCTTCTTGAACTGGGGGGGCCCAGAACTGGACACAGCACTCCAGATACGGCCTCACCAGGCCAGACTAGAGGGGGAGAATGACCTCCCTCGACCTGCTGGCCACGCTGTTTTTAATGATGTGTGCTCCTCAGTTTTAAGTCACGGGCACTGTTTGTTACCGGAGGGGTGCGGGTGTATCAGCTGTTAGGACACAGAACTTGCACAGGGAGCACCATGAAGCTCCTGTGATGAGCTGACAGAGTCCCCAGTTCTTGCTTGGCCTGTGCAGCCGTGGGAGATGCAGAGCCGACGTGTCAGGCCTCAGGAATGTTTTGGAGAAGCAACTCCAGTGCTCTGTGCTGTGCAGTTATTTTAGTGTGTGCAGGACAGATTTAGACCAAGAGTAAGGGAGACTAAATCTGTTAACGGGTTTTACTTGTCAGGAATTGCCTTCTGCCCAAGGCAGGCCTTCTTGGGTCTTGCTAGTGTACAGATATTCTCTGTCCCTGGTTGTCTGGGGCAGATAATATGCACTGGATTCTGTTGTGGCTTGTTAGAGAAAATATTTGAAGAATAAACAAACGTTGTAGACAGACTAGTGAAAACAAGATGCCTTTTAAGCTTAAAACACGACACAAGTGGTACTCATGAATTTACAAGGCTGCTGTAGCTCTAAGCCAAAGAAATACTCAGCATAAAAACAAATCACCAGATAAAAGTTTTGTTTTGGATAGAAGTCACCATTCCTTTCTTGATGCTGAATGGCAACAGTGGGGTTTCTGGAAAAGCCTGACATTCTGGCCAAAGTAGACTTCACCGGTGACATATTGGCCCTGCATATTCACAAATAGCAGGACTAGGCAAGGGGAACATTGGGTTGTTCAAACCTTATTAGCAGCTTGGGCACAGGTTTGGGATTATTTCAGTCAGCCAGTGCCTTATAGGTAATTTTACTTTCCTTACATCCTTCCTTTTTTTTTTTTTTTTCCCCTGCTTCTTTGCCTCTTGCTTCTGATTTGGTCAGCCAGCACTGTACTTTTGCAGTTTGCTTGTGAGCAGAATGACCAATGGCCTTGGCCAGGTGCAAAGATTTGTCAAAGAGAAGGAAGGCTCATCCTGTAGTTTTCCCAGAAGCAGGACTGAGATTTAGTTTTGCCTGTCCCTCCATATGTGAATCTGATGAGGTTCTCAGTGCCAATAATTGTTCACAGCCACTGAAAGCTACTTTCCCTTTCAATGAGATTACTTCACTTTTAAATATCTTCAGGTCTATGAAAAGGGTTTCATGACACAAAGCTGCAGAAAGAATCAAAGAAGTGAAAAGAATATTTACCAGTGTACTTAATTTGGAAAAAAATAGCTGGTTTACATGCATTTAATAAATGTATTAAGTCCCTGTTTGTTTATAAAATACCAATTATGAAAATAAGGTGATGCTGCACTTTAGTACAATGGGGGCAAATACCTTTGCCCAGACATTTCAGTCCCTCCAAAGCATGTATCATTTGGTATCCATTGGAACTACCAGTTCTAGGATGCTGCTTCATCTTCCTAACAGTGAATCTTTTTGCCGGTTCTTGTTTTACAACGTTTCTAAGGGTGACGTACTTTTCTTATCGCATGAAAGTACCCTTTGTTAGTCCTCACAGAGTAAAATAATGATTAGGTGGAGGGCTTTCTTGCTGGCTTTGCTGACAATGAATAGCGTTTATTCATGATATAAAATTAGTAGGTACAAATAAATATTTTAGTTTCTCTGGGTTTGCTTTTTTAAAAGAACCGTATTTAAGTGAATTAATATTTGGGCCACCACCTTGGCTCTAGCTGTTGCAAAGATTAATGCCTCCTAATATGTAAAGAAATTAGCCTCTGCTCTTCACTCTGCAGGAAGATAGAGAACAGTGTCGAGAGGTGTGAGTTCAGGAACAGAGTCCAGCAACAGGGTCCCAAGATTAAGAATATACTTAAGGGTTTTCCTGCACCAGGGCTGCAGGCAAGAAAAGCATTTTATGGTACCCAGTAAGAGGAAAACAGTAATTTGTGATTTCTGACAATTAGAGATATAACCTGTGTAGGCATTTAAAAGGCTAACCATGGGCCGTGGAGTAGAACAAATACTGAACTGTTCTCTAACCATATCTTTAAAATTCGGTTTCAAATTGCTGCAAATTCTTGAGGAAGCCAGGTAATGTGCCTCATGCTGCACTTAAGCAATGTAAAGACAGAAACCAGTTTCTAGATATCTTTTCTTTCTAGATACCTTTTCTTTCTAGAAGATTTGCAGCTTTGTACTTAACTGTAGAGAGCATATACCCAAAGGCAGCAGCAGCTGGTATGGGTTCCTACATGGACCAATATCAGCCTTTGTGGTTTCAGCCTGTGAAAATTTCTCACTCTGGATTCCTTAAGTCTGCCTTGCGCTAAATCTCTGGCATGGTTGTCTGGGCATGATCTTTATTCAGACCTTTACCTTCATAGAGCTAGTAACCCTAAATGTGTCACTTTTACCCATCAGGTGTATTTCTACACCACCATGTGGGTGTTTTACCATCAAAGTGCCAAAGGAAGCTGTATCTAAAAAACTGGAAGCAGAAGTTAAGTATAAAACTGGCTTAACTTTTAGAAGATTTGTAGTTGTTAATACAATTCCTATCCAGAGCTGTCTAGGTATGCATCAAGCATTACTAAAACACACATTCATTGTAAGATCCCTCTGTTTAAAGCCAACCTCCTCTTCAGCCTCCTGTGAAGGCCACTGTTTCACAACAAGCAGCCCCACAGAATTCTCTTCCATACTTCATGTATAGCAAGTGATGCAATTTTTAGAGAATAAAATTATAATAAATGCCACATCCTTCTCTTTCTGCTCTTTTGTCCTGCCATTTTTTACTGATACAAGTGTAAGGTGGATGATTCATCCCTTGCCCTTACTGTCTCATAATCTTTTCAGCAGGACCAAGTGGACAGCATCAACACCCAGAAGATACCCTGAGTACCCCACTGGAAAGATTCTGAGAAAGAAAATAGACTTGAACCAAAAAAGGCTAGTCTATTTGAAAACTGTCAAAGGAGCAACAGTAGTTCACCATGAGTAAGACAATCTGTTTCTGAAAAAGATCTGTTCATGCTGAGACAGTTTACTGATAATCCTGTTGGGTATGTCATGATAGGGATGATGAAGATACTGCTGGCCACTGGAGATCAGTAAGATCTGGTGTGCTGAGTAGACCAGGCCAGTGAACTTTTCCTACCAGTACATGGTCTGAACCCAATGACTTTATTCTTCAAAAGATGTTCTACGTCAGCCGAAAGATGGATATTGCAGGAAAACAGCTGTTTTGTTCAGTGATAAACACTATTAACTGTGTCATTAAATAGGACTTAAGGTGTAATTATTTTTAATGGCAATATTATCAGGATCAATCCCCCAGACTTAACCATGGTTGTTGTTTTGAGTTGAGACTAAAAATGAATTATCCTTTTAGCTATAGAAGAGTTCTTGTATTTTTTATTTTGTACAGTGTTTTGGTGGTGTTTTACAGTTCCCTTGAGCCTATGCAACAATACCATTAGTTTTGCAATACTTAAGAGTTGTGCAAGTGACAGTGATTTGGATTTCATTTTTTTGAGATATGTCTCATGCCTCTTCAAAAAGAACAGTTTTGACAAATTAGAAATTTGGGGAAAATGTACTAGAAGCAAAATATTTTAGATAGTTTTTTAAGAAATATTTTTGCATACAATTGAAGAAAATTTTGCAATGAAATAGCATTTCATTTAAAATTGAATCATCACTTAGAAAATGTGAGAATGAATTATGGGAGTTGCTTCATTTGGGGAGTTGCTTCATTACTTTTGACTCACACAATTCTATGTGCTCAGAAGAAATTCACAAAATGTTCCGGTTTATTCCAATCTGCATGCTCCACCAAAAAAATTTCATTGATTTCTTTCCTCCAGAGCTATTTCAGCTATAGAGCCTTCTGGGAATACTTGCAGCCCAAGTTGCCAGGTGGAGTTACTACATATGGCTTTGTTATTTTGGGGACCATAAGAGGAATTTTGGATTTCTGAGAAGGCTGCTACTTTTATTTTCTTATTTATAATTGGTTCTAATATCTAAAAAACTATAGTGAACAGTGAGAGTTTTTGTCCTTTGTAGTCAGAAGAGTGCAGGTGCAAGTGTTTGCTGTAGTTTCTTGTGGGCTGTGACGTTTAGAAAAGAGAGCCAAGAAGCACAAAGACGGTACCCATACTGCTACGAAGAGTGCAAACAGTAGGGTAGGAATGGCTCATGTTCCCACTGTTCAGGGCTGTCATTCTTTAGAGCAGAAACTACTTGTACACACTAACTGGCTTTTAATGGCTGAACAAAGTGCTTGAAGTAACACAAGGGCTGTGCTGCAGCTGACCAAAATGATGTTTTTATACATGGAATTTGAGGGTAGGTGCTGCATACCATGGGCTGTGGTATGGATGCCTGCTCCTGCTCAGCGCGGCAGTATGTGTAGTAATTCAGTAACTCGCTTTTCTGTTATGCTGATTTCTGCTACTTTGGAAAGAAAAGGTATGAGATTTGTGTCAGGAAAAGGCCATTGAAATTTGCTCTCAAAGGACTTTATTTGCTTATTTCACTCAATTTTAAAATTTATTAACCTTAAATGTATAATTATGCTTTCTATCTGAAATTACCAGATTGACATGACTGAGTATGTAATTTGGATCCATTTTACTACATTTACTGATAATGGATAAATGGAATTGGGAAAATTTTCCTTTCTTTATTCAGTAAGTGAGACTCATTTTGGTGCAGAGAGCCAATAAGGTCTTTGAGAAACAAATCACCTAATTTTTACTTCAAGAGCTTCAGTAAGAAGGCTCTTCCTGGATGAAACAGCTATTACGTGGCTGCCCCTCGGGTTGCTTTTGAGAATAAGAACACCCGCGTGAGCGACGGCAGGAAGGGGCTGGAGATTTGAAGAACCTAATGATGGTAAAATGGGTGTTCTGAAATCAGAGAGTTAGTTCAGCAGAGTGGGGTTTCCTCTCTAAAGTTTTTTTCCTCTCTAAAGAGTAGCTCTGTTTTTCAGAGCATGTCTGAGAGAAAGGGGTATGGCTAATGAGATCCTAATTCAGCTAATTGACAGTTCCTGACCTTTCCAAGTAAGTGTGGTTACCAAATGGCGTGATTTAGGGCTGTCCTTTGTGCCTGTTTCCCATATCCTCATTGGACTCTGCCAAGTGCTGAATAATCTGGCCATAAGTAGTGAAAACATATTTTATAGTTTTCATTTCATTTTCCAATATGCTTTTGTCATATTCTTTCGTGGCCATAACTGAGAAAGAAAAAGACTTGGGAGAATAAACAAAAACTGACAGTGTGTCCTGGGAACGAGCAGTTCCAGAGATTTTGAACTGGGACAGCTCTGAAGTAGAAACTGTAAACTACTGAGAATATGAGGCAAGGAAAACAAATGAAGTATAATTAAATTGGACCCTCTTCGCTTAAGGACTTTATATAATCTCTGTCGTTGCTTTGTGCCACAGGTGTAGAGGCATTCTCAGAGGTAATTCTTACCATTTATGGTTTTTAAGTTTAAAACTGCCTGTTGCTCCTAGAGCAAATGACTAGCCAGTGAAAGCAGAGAAGTACAAGAGTTATAATAGGTTCCCTATGGAGGGATGCCCCATAGCAAGCTGCCTGACCCACTGTGTGGCAGCTGCACACTGTGAGAAGCCCCAAGAGTGGGTGGCAGCCAGCCTGGCTCAGAGCGGGAAGGGCAAGGACACAGAGTACGTATAAAGAAGGTTGTATAGGGACATACCTGGCATGAGGCATTCCTTTCTTCTAGCTGGAATAATTTTGGAGACAGTACATTTCAGTTCAGATATAAGCATCCATCGTTTATCTTGCTTATTAATATGTCTGCATTTTTTTATCATCTGTTCTGAGTTCCTGCATTGCCCGCAAGTAACACATTTTGGGCTGGCAAGCTGGATGCCCTTCCAGGGAACTGTTTCCAGCCATAGTTCCTGGACCAATTCTCTGATCTTCCCAAAATCTCCTTGATGTTTCCGTAAGTTAGGGCTTAATAATACTCATAATGAAATACTGAAATTTCGGTCTTGTGGTGATAGCCAAGCCTTTACTCTGGCACTACAAAGAGATTTTTTCTCCTTTAGACAGCCATATGATATCAGCACTGCATACCATCTAACTGCATGTACTGATTCTTGCCAAAGGAAACACACTGAATTGAGCTTCCCCCACCCAGAGGAGTCGCAGAGTCCGAGCACTTTATCAGCAATCCAGCAAAGAAATCAAAGGCATGCAAGATGGAAGAAACAATTGGTCAACTAATCTTTTTTTCTGTTTTTGCTGGTCTGGTTGCCAGGGAGATAGATACTGTATTAAAAGGAGTGGTCCACATATTCACTTCACTTACAAGCGGCCTCATTGTAAAAACAGCATTTAAAAATAAAGTTTAAAAATACTTGTGGACTGAAAATGTTATTGTGTCATTGTTTAGCTAAGCTGAAATAATTTAATACTTTCAATATTCCTTGTAAACAATCCATTCAGGCTTTTTTTCCTGTGTTTCTCTAAATTCTATCCAGGTTCTCCTACTGAAATCCATTGAGCAGAAAAATTCTATTGAAACCAACATGCCATTTTTTCTAAATCAAAGTCAGGGGCTTGTTTATAGGGAGTGCTTTAACACATTTCACTCCCTTTTCCCATTTTCCTTTCTTTGATCCCTCTTAAAACTTCCAGGACAGACTCCCTCTGTTTTCCCTTTTGTGGAAATGGAAGTTGGATATGAATTTAAACAACTTTTTTTTCCTCACATGCTTTTTCCTTAGGATACACGTGATACATATGTTTTTAAATTTGAAATAAGCTCAGTGCAAATATTCCCCAAGGACAGCAGGATGTTCATGTGCCCTGTAAACATTCCCAACTTTGAGGAATGGACAAAAGATCCAGAATTCTATGGGTAAAATTTAGGATTACTGTTTAGTCTTCTCTTCAAAGAAGAGATTTGGTAGGGATGCAGGAGGTCCTGGAAGAGAAGTGGTCTTCCCCCATAGGAGAAGGGAATCTCTGTTCCTGGACAGGGCTCACTCTCATAGTATGTACCAGACACCACTATGGCTCATGCAGCTGGGAGTGGTGGCAGAGAGGATGGTGTAGCTACTAGGGGGAAATTCCAGCCCAATTGGTTATTTTATAAGTTCAGTTCTAGAGCTGGTGTGACAAGAAGCTCCAGGACAGTGAACCTCAAACTTCAAAATTTACCAAGGGGAATGGACTGTACAGGTGGTAGCCACCTGAGCTGGCACATAACACTGGGTCTTGTGAGAATATAGCAACTTCTACCTTTGAAAGAAACTGATATCCTAACAAAGTGCTAGACACACAAACCTGTCTGATTTGGAATGCTACAGCCTCCACGTGTTTGCAGAGGCATATGGAGTAAGATATAACACTTCTGAAATCGAGCATCGTCCCATGATGAGTTTGTTAACAGATAGCTATAAATAATTGCAAATGTTAAGCAAATAAAAACGTGAAGTTTTCTAAATTATTACTGCATATGGAGGCAAATTTTGTGATGTGCTGGAAGTGTTACCAGCCATTATCTTCTGAGAGTCTGCACAGCTGAGGAAGTAGATTGAAAAGCATTCCTGATATTGTAGAAAATGGCGTGCATTGATTTTCATTGCTGACACATCACTTTCTTTCACAATTTTTGAACAATTGTGTGAAGTACTGACAAGAAGATCTACAGAAAGCCGGAGCACCCTTCATTAGTATCCATACACTTTCTAATTTGTGGTCACTTGCACAATCCTGTCTTTCTGCCACATTGAAAAAGTCTCAAGACTATTAATGTAATGTACAAAGCAGCTAGAACTTTTATGGTGATGTACAAAAACAACGCTTAGAAAACTGCAGAACAGGAGTCCTGTTGTGAGTTTCAGTGATTGGCTGAGATTATGAATAAACCCAGATTGCTAAGAAAAAAAGGAGGAAATCTCCAAATAAATATTAACAAGACAGTAATTTGATGACTTCCTACATCTGTAATATAGGAGATTGGGTTGAAGATCTTAGATCCATGACAAGTACTATACTGGACATCCTATGGCAGTTTTGTTGGAAGAAATTAGGGGTTCTAAAATGTAGATGGTGTCGCAAGATCCGAGAATGGAAAATCATACCTTATATATCAAACCAGACTGCCGGCAGCTGCTTTCTGTACCATCCCACTGCCACAATGAAACAGTGATTCAGAACTCAATCTATAGGGATGTAGACATCACTGCAGTCATTCGAATGTAGGCTTCCTTGCTCTTACCAAAGTGTGGAATTTCAGATCCAATAATGGATGATACTATTTGTCCTTAATAGCTATTGACTTTAGTGAATGATGGTTCTTCAACAAACATAAATCTAGATGAAAGCCAAAATATTACAGCAGTTGCAAGGGTGTAAAGTGAGAGATGATGACAGGAAGGAACTGTATTTGGATGCAGTGGGGAGCAGAGTAGATTCACCACTGATACTGGGGCTTCAATACGTGAAGTCTTTACGTGGAGCAAGCACAGCTGTGTAATTACTGTAGCACAGCACCGGCATGCTGTGAGCACAGCTGACCAGGAGGTAAGAAACCTGGGGAGGAAGACTGAAACATTTGGTCAACAAATACACGTTCCCTTGTTTGTTTAATGGAAGGAAAAGCACCTTTTTCCAGACTGCTTGCCATCTGTGCACAACTGGATTTTCCTGTGGGGCAGTCTACAAAAAGAGAAGGGGGCCGGGGGGAGAGGAAGGGAGGGAGGACAGCAAAGCAAAGCAGAGCTGGGCTCTGATCCACTTCCTTTCCTTGCGTTGCTCTGCTCTTTAATCTCTGCAGCCGCTCGTGCAGGTGTTAACAAGGCTGGCAGGGGCCGTCGGTGTGTCCTGCCTACCGACACCCCTTCGTCCTTCAGTACCAGCGCCAGGCAATTAGAAATGGCTGTGAAGTTCTTTTAGCTCATAAAAATTTCCAGAAATATTTGCTCCAGTATAGCTTTTCAGCTGCAGTGCTGCGCAGACAGCAGGCTGGGTCTGTGAAATCCATGGCTACAGCAGTATGCTTTAATGTCTCTAGGCCACAAGTTTGTTCCTCTTGCCAAGAGGAGAGGAAAATTTTTATAAGCTGGAAACAGAAATAAAAGGAGGTCAGGGGCAAACCAGGAGAAAGTAAAAGAGAAGCTATAGAAATACGAGCAGAAAGAGAGACGTATATTATATCAATAATACAACTTATTAATCAGTTGTTACTGCATTCAAACCTTATCTCGAAAAATAGTCGTGACAAAACTGGAGGTGAATACTGGGATCTTAGCAAGTTCAGTAAAGTAACTTTTAAAACTTAGTGCTTGGCAAAAGTAATTCATTGATATGGTACATGTGATAATTAATAACTGTATTATATTTTATCTAATACATGTTACTGTAAATTCCTAGAATACCATGTGGTAGGCACAATACAGATACAGAAAAAGACACAGTCCCTCATCCTGACACCTTTGGACCTAAATAAAATTAACAAGCTTATTTCATCATAAGAATGTGTGGATATTAATAGAAGCTGAAAGCAGAAGTTATAGTGTCTATGATCATGCTAAATCTTTTGTGCAAGACATTCTTAAACTGATGTCTTCATCACTCCAGGTTTCATAGCGTAAGATAAAAAAATGTGTGTCCTGCACCATCCAAATATTATTCATGCAAACATTATCTCAGCAGTATCAGCTTGTTTTTAAAAATATCAGTTCTTTGTTGAGTAGATGATCTATTTTCTTTTCCTCTTTTTGATAAAACCGTATGCCCTCTTCCCTCTATTCCATGATTTCTTGCTTTTCTACTCTGATTGAGTTTTTGTGGCTTAAAATATTTTCATGTGAGTAATTTGATTGTGTCTCCTGTTAACATAATGCAGGACATTTTATATACATGTAAGACTGATACATTTTAATGTAAAGTCTAAATTAAACCTTTAGAAACTTTCCTGTGAACAGAAAGAAACTGGCAGCATTTTAAGAAGACAATAGTTTTTCTCAAAACCACATTTGTCAAAAACAGTCAAGATAGGCTCTAAAACGTTTGCTGTAGAGATAGCACTAGTTCCAGGGAATAATTGGAAAGATAGTGCCAGGTTATATAAAAATTAGTAGCTAAGATTATGTAAATTTTACATTTAAAAATTAATAAGCCAATTAATAACTGAAATGTCTTCTTTAGTAAATAAGGATTCTACCAGCAATTAAACAGATTACTTATAAAAAGGCATAATGGAGCAGCAATTTGGAAGAAAAGTGTGCAGTCATTTTAATGCTATTAATGTTTAACAGAAAAATAAAGGCATTAAATGTCTCATGTATGATTAGCAGATGTAATTCAAAACTCAGTTTGGGTCATGTCTGATGGTCTTGCTTAGCTAATTATAGTGATTATGAAGGAATATATTATTTTGCAATGCAGACAAACCTCTAGTTCAGCATCCATGGAACAACTAACGTTATCACAGATACCTTTACAATAAATGGTATCTATCATGAGTAGCCATGTCAGAACAGAGAACAGGGAGCAAAGGAGTGGGAGGCAGATGGAGGAGCTAAATATATGGGCAGAGTAGCAGTGAAAACTCTGTAGTCTCTCTGATACAGTGATTGTTCAGGAACATTAAAATTATGGCATAATAAAAGAAGGGAGAGAAGCTCCCTCTCATTCTCTGTGTACTCTTGTTTATTTAATACAAAGTATTAACATCTCTAAAAACAAGATACTAAACCATTTATGAATATGTTAAATATGAATGGAGAGACAGCTCATCGTCAACCACTGTTTTTTTTTCTTGCAGAAGAGTGAAAAACAGCTCCCCAGTTCAAAACCAGCAGCTTGCTTAATTTGTTTCACATTTCAGCTCAACTTTCAGCCATGGACACGAGAAAGGAGGGATGTGAGTGCTCATCTGTGGGTTTTCATAGTGAGTAAGCTCAGTGCTATTTCACCCAGATGTTTCTGTACTGTGGTATTGGTGGAAAGTTGACAAGGTTCACTAGGCTTCAAAGATCCACAGCTTAATATCAGCAACCCACTAGCTGAAGTACTAACCTGCCATAACACCACTTGATCTCCTTGGGGAGATTTTTCTCACTATCAGATTTTGCTGAATGTAGTCCTTCTTAGGTTTCTTCTTCTGTAGTGCCTAGAAAGCAGGCTTTGAATATGTTAAAAAAACAATTAGAGGAGATGAAACAGTCAGGGGTGAAAGCAGTGCAAGCAAAGCCTCAAAATATCTCTCTAGATTTCAGCAGTTCACTATACTGCAAAGATGCCTTTTGTTTAGTAAAGACACCTTGTTTCTTCACCAAATTGCTCTTGGAGATAAAAAGAAGATACTGGAGGATATAGATTTGTAGTCTATATCTCCCCAAATCCAGCAGAATGGGTTAGGACAGTGCTGTTGCATGGCTTGCTTTAAATGTAGACAGTGATCCAAAACTAGATCCACCCGAAGATTTTCACTGCCCCAGAGGTGGTAGTGCCCTGGCTGCCCAGGAATTTCAGTAAAAATAAATAGAATTTTCCATAAATATTCATTTATCCAGGGAATTTTTGTATGATGTTATGCAATTATGTGATCACTGTCTTAGTTCTGTTCTGTCAGCTCAGTTTTTGATTCTGCATTGAGTAGAGCCCAAAAACATTGGGGTTTTTTGCTCCAAGTAAAAATATGCTTTTTTTCTCACACAAAATAAGTGGTGGTTTGAGTATTTTGATAGCTTTAAAAATATCAGGGCTTGATTCCACACAAGAGAAATCTTTCTGTGAAATTAAAGAACCTACATTTCAAGTAGCAGAACCTTGATGAAGTTGTATTTACTTAAAATTTAACTTGATTTAAAGTATCCTGTTTTATAACAACTGCCAATTTTTAACAGTCCCAACAGCAAAAATAGAAATACACCATGCTTGACATTGCTTCTTTAGCACACAGTTATCAGGGGAAATATTTTTCTTTTTAATTATAATAATTTCTATTTTCCCCCCATATGATTTCCAAAGCCCAGAATACTCTGCTTTGAAGACCAGTGATTTTAAGGTTCCCGTGTTGTAGGTTTCCAAATTAACCAAGATTTTTCACAACTTGTTTTGTTCTTTCTTCTTTTCAGATTTTAACTTTAACTGAATGGATACTTTTCTCAAAGTACTTTTATTAAGTAATTTCATGGGGGAAGAATGGATGAGGTATTATTATATCTTACTGTGAATGTTTTGGTTATCCAAATCTCACTCTAAGTTTCAAAGCTGCTGGAAAAATTTAGATATGGAAATCCTCTATAGCTGTCCTGTGGATTTAACGCTGCTCCCAGTGAAGCCAGTACTGTTCCTGTGCCCAATGTCAGCTTGAGGGCTCAAGCCAATACACTGGGAATTAGCCCAGCCTGGGGAGCTTAACACCATGGTCACCCACATTAACAAGGAGATCTCTGCATCAGAGGCAGAGACAAGCTTTTTTGAAAAAGAAGGATGAGCTATTTGAGCCTAGAGGAAGGAGGAGGAAGAAAGTGAGGAAAAGGAGGTTCAAAATAAGGGAGGACAAAAAGAAGGGTAATGGGGAGAATTAACCATCAGTGATTTTGCTTATGTGCAAACACTTGGGTGCAGTTGGGAAGTCCTTTCCTGCAGTCAGCATGAAAACTAACTCCAGCACAGGGCTCCATCGAGCATGTCCCTCGGCTGGCTGACTTGCTTCTGTGTGAGCCAAACCACTGAAGTGTAGCTGAGGGAAAGAGGTGGAGATGCCAAATACTGGGATGCAGCTGCCTGAGTTTTCCATATAAAAGTCAGCAAAATAGAGATCTACATATTTTGTAAAACTCAAGCCAGTTTCCAAAAGAAGGTCATAGAATTAAAATAAAAACATCCCAAATCATTTACAAATAGTGATTGGATTGGGCTTTGAAGTTCTTTCTTACCAGACAGATGGCAAGCCCAGCACGTTGGCTGATCTGGGGAAAATCAGGGTCTCTCCCCACCAACACTGGAGAGCATAATTCATAATCCTTAACTATGTTTCTTAATTAACTGCTTTAATGTACTTAAATCTAGAACTCACCTCATTTTTTTTTTTTTTACTTCTCATGAATCAGTCATTTTGTAATTCTTTGATTAACTTAATGACCTTTCTTTATGTTTTCTTTTCTCTTTCTTGACTGACTTTTCAGTCATTTCATATTTCATTCAAAAATATTGCTTTCCTGAATTCTTTGACTTTCTGGGGTTTTTTTTGCTTCATAGAAGTCTTGTTTCCACTCCCACTCTGGGTCTTATCCAATACCTGCTGGTGTTAATAGAAGAATATTCCATCAAAATCAGCAGATTTGGGGCAGGCTTGTTCTCTAGGGTATTAAATAGCAGGTAGGAGGCACATGTGTGGAGCACAACTATTAGACCAAGGGGAAAATCCTGACTTTTCCAGACTTTTGTGATCCTGAGCAAATCACTTAAAATCTTGGCACTCTGAGCTCCTCCATCTCTCATACTGATGATGATACTCACCAATATAAAGCAATTAAGATCTTACAAATAAGACGAGTTATACAACTTGTGGGCAATGTTATTCCCCCTGAGGATAGTCCCATAGAATGACCTAGGAAACTGGAAGCTTCTCAACTCTCTCAACTTCTGTGGACCACAGAAGGCTTTTAAAAAGTTGGTGCACTGTATTGCTTTTCAGATTAGCCATTATACTATACTTAGCTGAAGTCCAAGTTGGTGGCCTTCCAAAACTTGAAGAGCCTCTGCTCTAGGGGAAAGCAGCCTGATATCAGCGCGTGGAAAGGAGTGAGGAGTAATGCTGACACACATCCCAGGCTAATATCAGAGAGTAAATTAGGCAGAAAATGAAGACAAAAACCAAATGTTGTTAGTGGTTTAGGGGATAATTATGCAGCAACTTCAGGTAAGAAATCAAGGAGTTACTCTTTTCCCTATGGAGGTGTTGGTGGAGTAGAGGTGTATCACACCATAAGGCTGCACAGACTTCCCCAAGATGGCTTTGGAACTGGAAGGAGTTGATCTCTGGATCAGTCCACATTTCAATCTGCTGGAACTTGTATGTAGGCATAGCATCAGCTCCTTGTTCCCCCAGCAGAAAGATCTCAATTCAACAAGAAAGCCTGACATGGATCTTTGGGTGTCCAATTGTTCAGAGCAAGGGACCATTCTACAATGATATTATCAGAAAGTGGTAAAAGAAAAAAAGCAAAATTTTGACAAGAGAATGCCCAAATCCCTTTGCTGCTCAAGATATATCATGAGTCCGGGTATCCATTGCAATGCTTTTCCAATAGAATGCCTGGTCAGGGGAAAAATAGGTACAGTGACTCTCAGCAGGACAGTAAAGTTCTTAGTTCTTTTTATTTTCTTTCCCCTTTTTTCTTCAGAATGGTTTATTTCTGTAAGAATGCAAAGTAAAGCCAAAAGTCTCTAAGGTATCTTTTCAACAGACTTCCAATCTGTGATGATGGCTCCAATTGCCAAAATATTTAAAAGGCCTCTGAAAGTCAGACAGTGCATATATAAAACCCTTTCTCAGGCCTGAAGAACTAGATTATAGTATTTTTATGGAAACCTTTAGAACAGGACCATAAAAAAAGGCAGGGATAAAATCTTGCCTCTTTTTCTGCTAAAAAATCCCTTTCAGGAAGTCCATTGCAAGTTGCATTTAAAACTATTTTGGCACCTGCCTACAGCATTTATCTAATTTTCCTTCAATTTGCTTCTGTCAGGCTCTGGTGCCTGAAACTGTTCTAGATTCATTGATGCCGGTATTAATGCAACACCAGTTTTTGAAGAGCCTTGTTCCTACCTCAGCTTTTTAGTGGACCTAATTGAGAAGTTTTTGGGTCTTTCAATCTGAAGTTATATTATGTGGATACCAGAGTGAAGGCAGCCTGGGGTTACTGGTTGCCTTTTAGGTGGAAAAAGTTTGCAGAGACCTGTTTGATGAAGAGGTTAAGAATATAAATAAGCCAGTGCACTAACAGGAAGAGGGAGACGTGTTTTTCTTATTGATTTCTTCATTGCCAGACCCAGGCCGTGGGTCTGGGTGGTGCTGCTCACCTGCCTTAGTTTGTGTGCACATCTCAGACATGCCTTGGCTACACGTAGGTATGATGCTTGTCTCCCCTTTACTTATGTTTCTAGTGGGAAAAGATTCAGGCTTCTGGGCCAGAAGCTTATTGTGCTCCAGCAACCCCTTTGGCTTGAATGGCTGGAAGACCTGATCCATACATGGATACCTGTGGTATTCACCTGACCTTAAGTTTAGACAAAGACTATGAGCTTACTTTTAACTATCTTTTCAGGGAGAGAAGACCAAAAATACCTTTTTTACCCCTTGTATCTCTCTAACCTCTAAGGTGACCTCTCTATTCACTGTGCTCTTCCCCTTCTTCATCAGACTGATCCCAGCACTGACAAACACATTTTAGTAAAGGGGGAAGAGAAAGAGCTTGAACCTGATGAAAGTGAGAGATTAGAAACCACTGAAGATGAGGATGACTGCAGTTAGGGAAGGCTGAAGATAAAGTCTTCACTGTTGTTAAAGTCCAGCATATGTTTATGGCTGTTAAAATCTAGCATATGCCTGTTTAGAGGCTGGATTATTTTAGGGTTTTTTCTTTACAAATTAACCTGGTGTAAAAACAGCAGAAGCACCACTTTTGGCAAGGGATTAAAAGAAATGAGAACTGGAAAGACTTTGTTAAAACTGATCCCTTAAAAGACTTTCAGTGGAAGAATCATATCAAGTCATCAAAATGATGGTCTGAAATTCAGTGGAATCAGTGTAGATCATCACCAGGAGCAACCAATCGCAGGAATCTGGGATAGAAACAGATATCTTTAAAAATGGAATAGAGGTTTCAAATGAACACGACCCAAAAGTGTCATGATGTTGGGAAGAAGGCAAAATCTCGTTCTGAGATGGATACATTTTGGGTGTGGCCTCCAAAATATAATAATCCAGGTGCTCTGTTCAGCAAGGGACATACAGGGTCTGGTGTTGGGCACCGCCTTGGAAGAAATGTATAGATAACTGGAGGAAATTCAGAGCAGCAAGGATTTATCATAGGGCTAGAAACAAAGATGAGCGAGGGGAGGATGACTGATCTGGGATTCTTTAACTGAAGACAGACAAGGCTGAGTGTGGACGTAGGTTAATGGTCTTACAAGTATGTAAAAGGTAGTTCCAAAGAGTAAGGTAGTATCTCTCGTGAACAGGGTGAGAAGCGATCAGCCTAAATCACAGCAAGAAAGATTCTGGCTTCACATTGGTAGAAACTTTTTAACGGGAAGGATTGTGAAGCGTTGGGACAGATTGCCTGAGCAAAGTGTGAAATTGCAGTCGGTGATAGTCTTTACAAACGAGCCGTAATAGGCATTTTTCTCCTCAGCCCTTTCCTCCTTGTGCTCAGACTCTGCCATCCTTACAGCTTGATCATATTTTTGAAGTTGTGACCAGAGAAAGAATTTCTCAGTCATTGCAATAAATTCTTCAACAGTTGTGGCATGTTAAGTGCAGAAATAAAATAGAAAGTAAAGTGGGGAAATACAGGAAAATCAAATGAGGATAAATATTAGGTAGTTGCATATTTTTTATAACACCTTTAATGCCCAAAGGGTGAAAGACTAAAGGAGAAAAAATCTGTAACATCACTGCAGTGAGAGTCCAGGAAAAGAAAAGAACTTGGGAGGGAGATTTTTTTCTTGTGACTGAAGTGTAAGTAACTGATATTTGTCCACAAATGTTGTGGTCCATGGCAAAGATACTTGGAAACATAAGATTAAGTTAGGAAATCTTGTACTTGTTGACATTGTCTCAAGAGGATGTGACACTGCCTCCAAGTGCTAAGCCTCAAGTCCTTGTACCTGCAATCAGTGTCTGCCTCTCGCTCAGAGCACTCACCCATGCTCTCAGCTTTTGCGGTCCCCGCTTCTCTCCTCAGTTTTGGCCAAAATGCCTCCTGTTGAATAACTTAATCCTCAGTGCTGTAAATGCTGCAGATCTTATGCAGTATTGGATGAAAGCAAAGAAAGTGTGTTCTTTTGAAGAATTTCATGCTAGGCTTGTCTGTTCTCTGTATTGTGATAAATGACAGTCAATGCCCATTCGAGGGCGTATTTATGAGAATTCTCATTGCATCAATGCACTAATTGAATTCAGAGAACGTTTCTGCTCACTGCTTCTTATGATCCATCCAGAAGCTGGAAGGAGTGAGACGGTGACAATTTTTTCTGTGTTTGTATAACTCTGAGAATGCTTATATTGTATATTATACATAACTAATAACTTGAAAAGCATAGTACCTCAAACTCAATTTCTAAGCTAGGATTTTCTCACTTGCTTTATATTTAAAGTATTAGAACCTGTCTTCTGATAAACCCCAGAGATAAATCTTGTACCTTTTTCTGCCCTGTCTGCCAGATGTCTCTGTAGCAACAGCTCTGCTTGTAGATGTGCTGCTGATGATAAACTTCTAACACTATTGCATAGATATTATGAGGAGAAGATGTTGTTTTCCTGAGAAACCTATTCCCGGAAGGGTATTACTTTCAGTATATAGTAACTTCTGCAAAACAATTTCATTCCAAGTTGGTTACAGAATTATGATAACAGAAATCATGACAGTGAAAAAAGAATGTTAGTGATGAAGATATGTGTAGTTAAAGATGCTAAGGATGCATATTTTTGGCTGCTTCCGTATCACTGCTTATTTATATCAGACATAATCTTGTTCTTGGGATTAACTTTTTATATAATACAATTTACTGTTTAGCAAATTCTAGTGAGAAATCCAGTGTTAAACAACATTGCATCAATAATTTAATCAAAATCACTCCCTGCTATATATTTGTATTTTATTTCTGAGTACTTAATCTCTACATATGCATAATCCATAAAGAGAAGGGGGCACAAGGTACTTGCAATTCAAGGCCATAGTGGCCAATGCATGTGAGGGGCTTCTGCTGGGATCTGAAAACAGAGGCATGTAATGTACAGGATGCAAATACAGTTTTAAAGTACTGACAGAATACTTTGTTGTACCAACTTTCTCTTGATAAGTTGCACAAGACAGAGAAAAAATGGCTACAGTCATTTTCTTTTAGTTATGTGACTAATCTTGGTTCATTTACATCCCATTTCTCTGCTTTTTATTTCAAAGATTGATTAAAAGATTGAAAAAAGGGGGATAGATCTAGAACTAAGATAAAACAAAAGATGATTTATACTGTCTTGTGAGGTGCTTTTTTTTTTTTATTGGCTCTGATTTTAACGTTTTTTCCTGATGTTCTGACTAGCAAAATGCCATTACTGGTTTGAAGAGAGACAAACTCATTCCATTATGACACAGCAGCTATGACAACCTCTTTTATTGTTGCTTAACGGTGTGTTCAAGAATGTCAAAACAGCTTGCAAATATTTCTGGTTTTGCTGTTTCAGGGACATGAAAACAGCAGCTTCAATTGTATTGAAATATTATTCAGAACAGCTTAATACTTTGGGAGCATTTCTTGGCATCATTACTTTTGCCCATATTTCCAGTGATAAATTGTCCACTAGTCTTTGAAAAGTGTGCTTAAAACTCTTTAATACAGTCAAATAAGCTATACTCAATAAAGCAGAAGTGAAGTTTAATTGGAAGTGCAGACTAAATACTTGGTGGTGACTATTTAAATTTTCATTTCTCATTCACAAAAATGAGAGAATAGCCCAGCTCATCATGACCTGTGGTTTCCATTTGAAAGGACTGTGTATGATTGCCCACTATGATATGAAATGTTTTCTGAATGGTTTTTGTGAAAGTGGTGCCAAATCATAAAAAACACCATAATAAATGGCACACTTATCAGCAAATTTCAGCAGTCAGAGGAAGGAATTTGCTGGATATGGTAGATGAGATTTGTTTCTGGAAACAGTTTAAAAAGATTAGGCAAAACTATTATCTGCTCTCTCAAGCATACAGTTTGGGAAAAATGTAATAAATCATAGGATCACAGGAAAATTCATGTTGGAAGGGAGCTCAGGAGGTCTCTGTCCTAACCTCCTGCTCAGAGCAGGGTCAGCTCTGAGATTAAACTGGATTTGAGGAAGCCCAGTTGGGGTTGAACCCCCCACCCCCAAGATGGAGACTGCACAGCCACTGGGTGACCTGCTCCTCCTTCAGCTTATGCACAGAGTCTCTCATCCACCCACCAGGCACAGCTGTGAAGACCCTGACTCGCTATATTCTTGACAGCCTCCTCATGGGCACTGGCTGGGGGCTGCTGTTAGGTCCTCCCAAAGCCATCCCTCCTCCAGACTGCACCAGCCCAGCTCCCTCAGCCCATCCTCAAGGACAAGTGCTCCTGCCTTAAGCATCTCAGTGGCTCTCAACTGAACTCGCTCCAGTTTGCCAATGTCTTGTGTTGGGGCCCCCAAAATTGGATCTTAGTAGTATATCTCAAAGTAAGTCAGAAAATTATTTTTGTCTTCATCTTCCCCACTGTCACCCTCTGAAATTTTCATAATGCAAATGGTATTTATTATATACCTACCCCAGGTAGGTATATATACCTATTTGATACCTACTGGGTAGGGTACCACAGGCTTTGATTCTAGGTCCAAAGTAATGATTTCTTTTTATTCCCACACTGATATTTCTTTTCCAGTTCTTATACTCACACTGTTTTTTCCCCCAGATTTGCATGGTAAAATCAGTTCAGATTTCTCTCTGCCAGTGGTACTGCAAACATCCGTTTTCAATTTTCTTTTCATTAACTTCCACTTCTGATCCCAATGTAAGTCTTGTTCTGCATCTACTCACCCTGAGAATGGGAGATATAGCAATAGCCAAACAATATTTCTGTATTTCCAGACTGTCTGCGGGGGAATAGGACCTTTACTCTATCACCAGAACTCAATATTCAGTATCCTAACGCTGGACTGACTTCTGCTGTCTTTACAGGTAGTGGAGGGTAGAAGGAAAGAAAATTAGTTTGAGCAAGACTTATTTAATCAGAACTACTTCAGGATGTTAAGAAAAAATTGGTAGAAGTAACACTATCATGACTTTTTCAAAATAAAACCAGACCAAATTTGGCCACTTTTCGTGTGCTGTGCCTCCAAAGCATGCTTCTTTTAGAGTCATTCCTTACTTCTCAGTGTTTCAATGTAAAAAAACCAAAACAAAAACAAAAACCCAAAACCACTATGTAAGGTCACTAATTGCATTGTCTGACCCCACGCAGTGAAAAGCACGCTGAGTTTCTGAAGCTGGACATGTCAAACCTGTCCCTGACCTGCTGGAGTGGCTTGACACATGCTGCCTGGACTTGCTTTTCCCAGCCCATGAGAAGGGAGGAGATGTACCCTCAAAAAGCTGTAGAACCAAGGGCAGATCCCAAACTCTCAGGAGGAAAGTGCAAGCATATTGTGATGGGCATTGTGGGAAAGGGAGACAAGGGAAGAAAATCTCTCTAAAATCAATAGGACTTGAAGGAACCTAAAATTTCACCTGTGAGGAAAGGGGCTGGGTACACCACGAGGCTCTGTCACAGCACTGATTTCTGCCATGCAGTCTCAAGGTATCCTAATTTCATAGAATCATAAAACCATAGAATGGTTTGCATTGGAAGGGACCTTAAAGATTATCTAGTTCCAACCCCCTGCCATGGGCAGGGACACCTTCCACTAGACCAGGTTGCTCATCCAGCCTGGCCTTGAACACCTCCAGGGATGGGGCATCCACAGCTTCTGTGGGCAACCTGTTCGAGTGCCTCACCACCCTCACAGTAAAGAATTTCTTCCTAATATCTAATCTAAATCTACCTTCTTCCGGCTTAAAACCAGAACCCCTTGTCCTGTCGCTACACTCCCTGATAAAGAGTCCCTCCCCGTCTTTCCTGTAGCCCCCTTTAGGGATTGAAAGGCTGCTATAAGGTCTTCCCAGAGTTTTCTCTCCTCCAGGCTGAACAACCGCAATTCTCCTTGTCTGTTTTCTGTAGGAGAGGTGCTCCAGCCCCCTGATGGTTTTTGTGACCCTCCTCTGGACTGCTCCAACAGGGCCATGTCCTTCTTGTGTTGGGGGCTCCAGAGTTGGACACAGTGTTCCAGGCAGGGTCTCACCAGAGCAGATCACCTCCCTCGACTGCTGACCACTCTTCTTTTGATGCTGCCCAGGATGTGGTTGGCTATCTGGGCTGTGAGCACACATTGCTAGGTCACGTTGAGATTTTTTGGAGGATCCTGAGCTTGGACTCCCACACAATTCCCATTTCCATCTGACACCATGTGCTGGGGAGAGGCTGGGATGAAGAGTGCATTGTGAAGAGGAGATTCAGGATCCTCTAGGCTTAAATTATAAATAATTGTGACCCATGCACCATGTTTATTCATTGTTGCCTTATATTTCTAGATTAGACTTTTAGATTCACATTTTCACTTGACCATACCAGTTAGCAAATGATCCCATGAACCCAGTTGTCCCAGAAGATGTGACTTTGGGGGAAAGCAGTAACTCAGGGGGAGACCGGTGATAAAAGTGCATTTGCCTGCAGCTCTGGGGGGAAGCTGCGGTTTGTGCAGTCCTGGACTCCTGGTGCAGAGGGAGAGGGAACCTGCTGCCTCTCCTCCAGCGTGGGGACTTAGGCTTCCGCATCCTGGAAGTGAGGTGAGGGGATGGACATGTGTACCCAGGTCTCAACCTGGCACAGAATGGAATCATGGCCTGGTTGAACGTATGGCCTTAAAAGTGAGTTGGAGTCCTGAGAAAGATATAATCTAGGAGCATGAATCCTTGTCACCTGAGTTCAGGTGTTGTTTATAGAGTTAGGAAATAAAGGTTACGTGATAGACTGCAATAAAATCATTTTCAGGTTCCCAAACAGAAAATTAAAAGACTGTGGAACAGAAATATCAGTTCTTGTGAAAGAAATAAATATTGTTCTTGGGAAATAAATGTCTAATGATATATAAAAGGTTAGTGCTATTTTAATTTCAACAGTCTTTCAAAAGTCTGATGGCTTTTCCTTTTTAGGTTGGGAAGTGAATATAGGTATTTCCCAATTCACTGTGCTTGATTTAAGTTTATCAAGGATTACACACAAACGCAGGAGTTCTGTGTTCCAGGTTCACAGCTAAATATTGCTCTGGTTCTAGTTATATTTTTCCATATTCTCCCAGAAGAAAAATTTACCCTCCAAAATTGCAACCAACAGAAACATGAGAGAAAGAACTTACTGTGCAGTATGCACCTTGCCTATGTCCTTTTATTTATTCATTTTTTAAAAAAAAAAGAATGATAAGGTATAGAGTGACAGCCACTTTGAACATGTTTTCCCATCACTGCTCTACCAGCTCTGAAAACTCCTTTTGTTTGGATATTGTTATTATCTGCTAGAGACTGATAGGAATGTGGAGTCACTCACAGAGAAAGGGAAACATGGTTCTCATTCAGAAGGAATGCAGCTTCATCCACGCAGTTTACAGCGCAGTTGTATTTGAAGTCGAGCCGCGGGATCTTGTGGCAGTAAAAATCATTGTGATTTATAGGAAAATGTCACTCTGGCTGTCTCCTCTATAAAAGCTTTTTACTACTCTTGTTGAATATAAATCAGAGTAATGTGGCCAACAAAATGATGGTTTTGGCAAAATGTTGTGAAGACAAAAAAATAAATGGGTTTGAATTGTCTTGGCTTTATTATGCGGAGAGATATTACTGGAATTTATTGCCTTGCCAAGATCAATATCCTTGTCCTTAAAAATAGGTGTGTGTAACTGTATGTCTAAATTCACATCCAAATTAGCTTAAGGATGTTCTCCGTGAAGTTTACCTTCAAACCACAATAAGTGCTTGAAATGAAGCTGACTGATAGAATTTAAAAATTTCAGTCCGGCCATATTTGCAGCATCAGACTTCAAACTCTTTGGGGGTTTTGTCTCCTTCTAGGGGTAGATGTGATGAGTCTCAGCATGTCTGACTCAAGGTTAGCAAACTTCACCTAGGAATTTAAGTAGGAGAGGGACCTCCCCTCTGACACTGCCTATTAGTTTCATTTCTAAGGAAAATATGTGAGAAGAAATAAATGATCAATGAATTCAGCTGTTTGTCACAGTCTCTGTCTCTGGATTGAAGCTGGTAGGGAAATGGATGAGGGTTAGGGGAGGTGAGACAGGCCAGGAAACGGCAAAGACAGGCGACGAGAGTTTGGGGCTAGTCCTGCACCACCTCTTTCAAAGCCATGGTATTATCCAGGGATGGCCAGCCTGTGGCATTTCAGCCACACAGGGTTCCCGGGTGTGTAGTCAGTGTGGCTGTCTGAATCTGGCTGTGGACAGACTCAGGCTATGGACAGTGTGGGTACAGCATCTCCAGCCTGACCTGGGATCCAAACAAAGTCCTAGCTCAACCCCATCCCCCAGTGGAGCAGAAGGATTCATGGAAAACCAGGGACACCTCTCACTGCTAATTGTGTCTTGAGTCCTCTGGAGATGGTAGGTCTCGACCAAATGAGGACGGGGCGGCAAAAGCGTTAACTTCACCATTACTTGCTCTACCAACACTTAGGCATGATGTAAATAGTCTTTGGGGAAACTCTGTGCTTGCAACCTACAGGAGCCTGGGCTAGACACCGATTTTAACACTTCCTTCCAGCCTTTATGAATTTATGAGTTCACTGTACTTGAAAGACCTCTGCTGCTGGTAGCTGAGCACCTGTGCATGTCATCTGTTCTTAATTAGTTGTACAGCAGTTGGAACAGACAGCGCTGTCCTGACTGATGAATTATTCAGCGTATCCAGTTCAGAGGGGTGCCCTGGTCAGAGGCACTGGCAGAGAAGTACAAATCCCAGAAGCACTTGGGAATGCAATGGGAGACCACATGAGGGACTCTTTGCCCATACACAACCAACTCCTTGTTTCTTAGAAGTCCACATCTCAAAGAATATTGAGCAATATGGTACATGGGTGTAGAGGGCCAAATAATTCACCTCTTGCTTCTGAATCAGTGTCAATAATATTCATAAGGAGCAGCCCCAGGCTGGGCATAGCCTTGTTGTAAGGCTTGTTCTTTGTTGGATGAAGTATCATCTAGGCCTAACTAGTTGAAATAGTGCTCCACAGGTAGTTCACAAATAGAGCAAAGAATATTTCCATCTCAAGTCATATATAAAAATGCACTGCAGGATGATTTAATCAGAACTGCAAATCCTAATACATTTGTATAATATTTATAATATTTAGAAGTGTCAATATATGTGGTAATGAGCCCTGATGTACTTCCATTCTATTTGCTGTGCATGAAAAATGTTGGTATATGTCTATGAAGAGTCATTATGGCATTCCCAAAATACACTCTGCTGAGTATTTGGGATTAAGTGATACAGATTTCTGACTTCTGAATTACACGTATGTTGTGTGATATGTGATGTGATATTTCTGCCTCAGTCTTTCCATCTGTGCAATGGAGGGAAGGCTATCTGCTTTCTTTCTTTAAGGAAGCATTGGTAAGATTAAACAATTAATATGTATTTAGGATTTTAAATATGTAAAAGATCAGAAAAGCACAAATTGCATTTATTATAACTATGCATTTCTTGCCTCACAGCCCCAGTGAAAGGTGTTTCCCTTTGCCTCTATTATCAAAAGATTGTGACAGACCAGAACATTCAGCAAAAGCAGACCCAGATATTGACTACACCCACATATTTCTGAAGCTTTTGGTGTTAAGCATGTGGTCTGCATACCTACAAGAATAAGCATGTACTGGTTAATATAGAAAATGGAGATCCAGTGATTTAAATCAAGTGCTGATGAATTGTGTCTATCCCCCTCTAGGTATTTGCTGAAATAAAAAAAATATAAAAAATTAAATCAGTACTTTTACTTCTTCCTTCATAATACAATAGACTTTCATTCCTCTTTTTATAGCATGCCAATGTGTCAAAGATGTCAGTGTTATGTCTTTCAAAGTCACTTCAGTGGGATGAGATATTGAAGATCAAAGTGAGAAAGAAATTGGAATGAAAATCATGTTGAGATTTGAATAACACAGAGAAGTTTAAATGTTAAAACTGTTCAACTCCTGGAGTGTTAAAGTTAGCTACTGTATTTTTCTGAGGACTGCTGTATGCACAGTTTGTTAGCCAATACTTCTGGCAATAGGGGAAGCAGGAATATGGAAAGCTATTATAATATGGAGAACTATTATAAGAATTTATCCAGTCTTTTCAGAGACAGTTCATGCTCAAATTTGCAGTGTGATACACATGATGGAATAATATGAGCACACAAAATGTTCAAGTTTTGCTCTGTAAAATCCAGCTGTTCAAATACAAAGCTTTAAGTCCCCAGGCAAGTAGATTTCATTGGTTTGGAGGAATCAGTTGTTCTTAGGTGCTGAAATTCAGAATAGGTGTTTATTAAGTAATTAATTTGGGAAGAAGATGTTACTCACCAAAATACTTGGCCATAACATAAAATGTATGTATTGTTTTCTCTGTAACTGTCTTTGCTTTCAAGCCTTATCAGTGACAAGAGCCATGTGAAATCAGTAACTAAAATAGGCTTTCTACAAGTAGTAGAACAGTAGTTTTGCAATAACTGAGCCCTTATTTTGCTGATAGGTCCCAAGTTCTTGCAGTCAGTCACAGCCGTGGTTGAACTTACTTTTCTCCTGTCTTTGCCCTGGGCATTTATAAATCTGTTTGGGCACACTGTTATATTCCTTATGTTTTAAAACTTCTTCAAGTAGAAGAACCGTGGCTCTAGTTTGTGGTTGCTGTCAGATTGCAGAGCCTCTCTTTCTTCCTTCTGAGGATGGAGAGCCCAAGATTAAACCATTTTGAGGAACAATGTCTCACTGTGTAGAGGAATGTGATAGCAAAGCCAACTGAATTTATCAAAATGACTACTTTGACTAGCAAAAGAAATGCACATATGCAGATAAAACAGTAATGCAGAGGTGCCATCACAGGTCTGGTTTCTTCGCTATTGGAGAGCATTTTGGGATTTTGAATTAACACACATTACAGAGCTCAGAGCTTCCCAATATCTATTATAAATGAATTTTCTGGTAACATCTTCCTTGGTCCTGAAGATCATATGAAGGGTATTTTCGAGTAGTTCCTTTCATGTCTACATCAACATTATACCTAAGCTATCCAGTCTAGAAACAAGCCTGTAGCCCACTGTGCTTCCAAGACCTACAAATTCTTACATATTTATGTATACATAGAGATACACGTATTTATATCTATATACACTGGTTTTGATTTAATCTGGATTTATGAGATATAGCAAACCTGAATAGAGACTTCAGCAATCTATGTATCTTAGTGCTGAGTGTGAGGGAGGTGTCTTAAGAAAGATTTCCCCACTTATCCTCTTCAGTGGGTGACTTTTCTGTCTGCTCTCAGCCATGGGGTATCACTGCAGGGGGAGAAGCACAGAGAAAGGGCGCACCAAAGGCTGATGCCCACTGCCTTCAGTGTACCTGAAAGCAGAGAAGAGAGCCAGGGACTGGCACACTTCAAAGAATCCGATGAATTATCTCAGAAAGAACTCTGAACTACTCCCAAGGGCAAATCATCGGATGGGTGTTGAATTTGGCCTGAAGCCCAGCCTTATGACTTCTCTTACACAAGAGAATACATGTAACCCATAGGTGTGTGGCTGCTCACAACCTTAAGTGCTTCATGTTTAAGGAAATGGTAGAAGAAACAGTGAGAATGTAGACTGTTCAGATTCATGGTGTCTAATATTTGTGGAGTTTTAACAGAATTTGCTGTACTTGCAGATGACACCAGGATCTTCCAGCTAACATAAAGCAGATATGAAGATACAGATGGAATAAGAAACAAAGATTTCTGCGCAAAGTAATAAGAAGGGAGCAAAATCACTGTGGTACCCTGGCTCTGCCCAGGTTTGGAAATGGCTAATAAATATCGGTAAACACCGTATATTTTTTTGCTTGACCTTTTGGTGGGTCACATAATCGCAGTGCTTTCAGCTGTCCTGGCATTCCATGCAGGGCTGGGTAGGGCACACATATGTTCTGCCATTAAAAATAGCCTTATGAGAAAGAAAATAACCTTTTGGAATCTGAACTGAAAGAAAAATACATGACTTTTGCCATAAGTTGACATAATTTGGCTGTCTTATTAATCTTCATAAATCAAGTTCTACAAATAGATTAGCAACATGATTCTGCTGGTAGAGGGAGTCTGGCGTATATTTGATAAGCATCCGATCTAGAACGTGTGTTTTCAGTGCCTTCTTAATTAGAGACTGAGTTTTTCATGCCTCCGATTACAAGAGCTGTAGCTGGGAGGAGTTCTGCCAGTGCTGGGGGCAAAATGTCAGAAGTGACAGCATGACTTCAGCTGTACCTGCAGAAATCCACATGTACAACCACACCTCCGTCTGTCTTTCACAGCACAGGTGATGGAATTGCAAAATGCATTACCTTGTCTGTTCTCAGGCTGGACGTGAAAATGGGAACCAGAATCTGAAAAGATGAAGACAGAAAGCCAGGTGAAGATGCAAAGCCAGGCTCTGTCTTTAGGCATAACCTGAGAGGTGTCCCATAACTTCACTTCCCCTGAGGACCTCACGACAGGAACCATTTCCTCAAGCTGTTATGGGTACGTAGCAAGCTGGTTCTGCTGTCATGCTGACTTACCTACATGGCCAAAGCCCTGGAAGCAGTGTTGAGACTGCACCTAATGCCACAAATCTTTTATCAGCAAACAAGGAGCTGAGAGGACCGAGAAGATGGGTTGTGCCTCCTCTGCTCTCTCCTTGTTCATTGCACGCTACTGAGTTTTAGAGACAGAGTACAGGAAAGTGTCTGGGTAGTTTATGCCCCTTCATGTCCCTGCAGGCTCTCAAAAGAAGCAGCCACAATATAATTCCAGGTTAAAATGCCATTTTAGAGATATTTGGCGAGAACTCCCAGGTGCTGCTGAGACGCTTGACTTAATTCTGCCACCAATTCAAATGGAGTGCCGGGCTGCTTTCCTGTCTCTGTTTGGATTTTAAATCCTCTCTGTATCCTGCTGAAATAATCTCTGCCAGAGACAACTTATCACTAGGTATTACTGAAATACTCCCAAGGAGCACATTTCTTTCTTTCTTATTCTTGGCCTTGACCAGGTCACAAAAAATGGGAGGAATTTTGAAGAAAATTCCCAGAAGTGGATGCCAAGAACACTCCTCTTTTTGCCCCAAAGTCTCATCTTCCTCGGCTTTAGGGTGAGCAAGCCGAGCATGGCTTTGCTTCACCCAAATCTCCCTGGTCTGTTTTCCAGAAACAAAACATGAAGCCATGTGCTTTGTGCAGGTAAGATCACCTCCCTGCTTGGGGACAGATGTGAGGCAGCATTCAGATGGGGTGGAAGGCTGAATAGACTCTCCGTTCTCCCAGACATCCCAGGTAAAAACGGATTGTTCCTGGGAATTCCCTTGTTTAATATGTTGGCAGTAGGCTTCTATGGTGTTGGGTGTGGGGTGTGTATGTACATGAATGTATATGTGTGTGTGCATATATATGTAAAAAATAAGTATTCCACCTGCTGCATTTTTAAAGACTTTCCGGTAACTAGTTCCATTTTCCTGTCTCCCCCATGACAAGTCCACGGCCAGGGAGCCTGTGCAATACATGAATTTAAGCACTTTTCCATAGCTGCTTCTCCCAGTGGCTTATGGCAGCTCTGACGTTCAGCAGATCCTTCCCCCAAGGCAGAACCCCAGGGACAGCTGGTAACGGCTCCACCACCCATCCTACCTCTGCTCTAAATCCCTGGACCTGTGGGTGGGAGTCATTTGTTTCCTCTTCCAGCCTTGTCAAACGCCTGGCTTACGGCTTGGACTTTGTGTACTGAGCACTTAACCAGAATCCAGGATAAAATATTAAATATTTGTGATACATGGTGAATGAATATAAAAGTAGGTGAGGAAAGAATGTTAACAAACCCTCCTCTAGACTAGTGGAAAGAAAATGGCAAGGGTGACTGGAGGATTTTCCTAGAGCCAGTACAAAAAAGCCAGGAAATGTTTGAAGTAAATTAGTGATAAAGGGCTCATTATAGATACTGGAGAAATTTTATTAAACTGAATGTGGAAAATTCCACATCTTTAATTTTTAGTGTTAACTCCTGTAGGAATGCTTAGGTTTTTAACTCCTTTAGTATTTTTGCAGGATATACTGTATTTACAAGGAACAGAGGTTTGTGTTCCTTGTAAAGTAGAAGGTGTTTAATTTGTTGAGAAAATTTGTTCTCAGAAAAATAACTATGTGGTTTTATAAAAAAAAAAAAGGTGATGTTTTTCTTTGCATATAGTAAACCAGAGTCATTAGGAGCTGTTGACATGTCCCATTTTTCCCACCATGTTTCTCAGTTCTTGAGACCCAGGTTTTGACACTATCAAAGAGCAGGAAAATGTGCCAAACTTCCCCTGTTTGGGATACCAGCTGGTTAATTCCCTCTGCCTGGAGAAACTGAGGATCCAGTCCTGGGCTCTGATCCTTGCACAGGGAGTTGCTGCCCCTTTCAGAGCTCTATGGAAAACAGTGGGGAACTCTGCGGTTGCAAAGGTTTGTCATCACTTCTGATCTTAGACTTGCATTTCAGAGAGTCTGAACCTGGGTAAGGGTGTTGTTGAGGAAATTAGGGCTATCTATCCATGAAACTGAAAACAGTGATGCACATACCCTACTCAAAGTGGCAGGGAAAAAGGAGTTGCTAACTACTTTGAAGAAATTTAACCTTAAAAGTATCACATTCTTGATTATTCTGTGGTGCTCCTGTTCTTCCCCAGTAAATAAACTAAGCCTTAATCCATATAAAATAGATTTTACTAGAATGTAAGAATGCATGGGAAAGTATAAACCGTTTACTGAAGGAAACTTGAACTTCCTGTGAAATGGAAACAATTTGAGAGCAGAACATTAAGATCATTCATTGGTTATATTCATTGGCCTTAAACTTTTTATTTATGGACAGTCAGAAAAGATGGGAGAGGTGCTAGACATATCCCAGCCACAGTATGTATATTTCCATTATTGATGCTAAAATCCAAGTTATTTTAAAGAGGATTGGTGCATTCAGCTCACCTTCTGCTTTTAATAAAAATAGTATTTTCATAGAAAAAAGTAATAATGCCTTCCCTTCATTCCTCTGGATTCGAATTTTGATGTAGACTTCAGTATTGGAGTAGGCACAAGGTACAAGGTAAGACTTCCTAATGAATTCTTTTATGCGTAGCCATGGCGGTAAAATCATGCTCCTTTTATATATGTGTATATATATATATGTAAAATGTACCATATACCCTTTAAAGGTTCGGAGAACATTCCATGAGTTATTGATGTGGGGGGGATACACTACATACACTGTGTATGTGCTCCAGACATATGAAAGTTGATGGAAAGACTGTGATGTTCCTCAGGGAGAACTGGATCAGGCTCCACATGATTAAAGAAATAGATTAAACATTTCTGTTGCCCTAACTCACTGGATGCCAGGAATACAGAAAATGTATTTCAGTGTTTTTCTTTGGTTAAATTTCACTTCATTATTGGACATCAAACACAAAGCCTCTGAGTACTTTGTAGATACTGCAGGAGATTAAATGCTTACACCTGAAGAAAAGCGATCTGACCAAAGACTGGGAGAAACAAATAATATTATTGGCGATACCATACCACCTTGACAAAAAAAAAAATATGGAGGAAAAAACCACCACGGTAGAGATTTGGAAAAACTAAGAGAAAGAACCCGCAAAAATACTCAAAGAAAGATGAATCAGTTGAAATGAATATATCTTGCAAAGCACCCTGAGGGC
Organism: Gallinago undulata; assembly: GCA_026546715.1. Classification (NCBI taxonomy): domain Eukaryota; kingdom Metazoa; phylum Chordata; class Aves; order Charadriiformes; family Scolopacidae; genus Gallinago; species Gallinago undulata. Next base: position 138,975,194 of record JAOTQQ010000012.1, on the reverse strand, counting down.
AACAGGAGGACATATGGGCAGGAGATTTCCATTAGCATCCGGACCCAAAGCTGCAGTCCCTGGGCTTTGCAGATTTTGCTGAGATGAGAGATGGTCCTTTACTACCTCAGGTTGCTCAAAGCCCCATCCAATCTGACTTTGAACACTGCCAATGATGGGGCATCCATGGTCAACTTGGTGTCCACCATGACTCCCAGGGCCTTTTCTGCAAAGCTTGCTTTCCAGCTGGTTGATCACCAGAGTCTACTGGTGCCTGGGATTATTCCTCCCTGGGGGCAGGATTTTGAATTTCCCTTCATTGAAGCTCACAAGGTTCCTGTCTGCCCAGCTCTCCAGCCTGTCCGGGTTCCTTTGAATGGCGACATGACCCTCTGGGACATCAGCCACTCTTCCCAGGTTTGTATCATCTGTAAAGTTGATGAGGGTGCACTCTGTCCCATCATCCTAGCAAGTTATTAATGAAAATGTTAAAAATCCTACCAAACTGTGATTGCTTTCCAAAATTATCAGTCTGGAGGCAAGACACTTAGGACATGCATCCATAACCTGTGGTTCTAGGGCTGAAATAACACATCACATGCTCCTTGACAGAAGTGTCCAGACTCTCTTGCAGGGAAAACAGTAGCCTTATGTCCACACGGTATGCTCAGGGTTGACAGCAGGAGCAGTGTCCCCCTCAAAGAAATACACCCACGGTGCTGGGTCCACCTTGAGTGACACTGCAAATGGCAGAGCAGTGAAGCCAAGCAGGACCCCAAAGCCCCGTGATGGCAACCAGCAGGGGAGGACACGGAGAGCTGCACCTTGTGAGTGTCAGAGAGACTTTTTGTGATGTTGCATTTCCAAGGCAATAGAAACGTAACTGACAGGCAGCCATTCATGGGGACAGTGAAAGTAAAGGGAAGGAGAAGAGGAAAGAGGTGCAGGAAGAGAAGGAAAGAAGAGGAGAGAAGAAAGAGGAGGAAAGTGCCCAGTCTTTTGAGCCCAGAGCTTGCTGGAGGTAGATTTTCAGTTGTGTGTTTACTGAAAATAAGCTTTTTTTTTTTTTTTTTTCTAAAACAAAACCAAACTATTTCTTATAAATACACCTTTTTTGCTGGGTGCATACATAAATCTTCTTAACAGTTTCTAACATGCAAAATCTTCGTGGCTCTAAGTATTGGCTAAGCACACAAATTAAAAATAAAGGTTTAAATTGTTTAGGAAAATGAATAAGATGGAGGATGAAACCTTACTGAAAAATAAGGTGTAAATGATAGCCTCTTGCCGTAAATCTACTTCCCCAGGTGATTTTTTTCCACAGTAGCCTCTAAAGACACTAGCAAATGCCAAAGACTGTAGTTGTTGGACACTGTGTCCTGCTGTCACTTGGCTTGGAAGTCCTCTGCCATGCCATCCATGTAGGAAGCGGGTTATCTGGCACCTTTCTCACCAGCCCTCTGGAATATTGCTCTTGAGCAAAGAGAAAATCCCAACCTTCATTCTGTGGGAGGTGGGAGAGCATCAGCTCTTCCAGTCCCAGGTGTCAGACCCACCTGACAAGGGGAGCACCCACAGGGGCTGTAACGATGGGCATCGCTCCTCTGCAGAGCTGGCTCAGTTTGTGTACACCTGCTCTGGCATGTCAGCTTATGGCCTTTATAAAATTTAGATCTTTTCAGCTGTAACTACAGGTCCTAATGCTAAGGAGCTGTGAAATGCAAGGTGATTTCAGCAGAAGCCCTGTGGGAGTGGAATAATGCTGGAACCAGGAGTCGGTTTTGTTCTGACTTGCGTGCAGAGCTGTTGGTGTCAGCCCCAGTGTGAGCACTTGGCAGGGAAATTGCACAAAAAGGACTTGCCAGAGGCTTGCAGTTTATGCTTGTATACATCTCTGGGGTGAAATGTCAGGCCTGCTAGCCAAGCCGACTTGTAGTCAGCACTTTGTCAGGAAGACTCCTCGTAGAGGCACGCCTGTCGCCTTCCCGAGACGCCTGTGCCGGGGCCTTTGCTGTGGGCATCCCAGTTCTGCTCTTCCTTCTGGGACATTCAGTGCCTTGGAGCATCATAGAGTCAAAGTGACCAACAGAAATGACTTTTTGGAATTTCAGAGTGATGCAATATTGCATGGGTTTACATCACGTAAGCGCTGAGCCTCAGGGCAGAAAAATTATAAATAAACTCCTTGTGGAAATGCACTTTGCAAACTCTCTGTCCCTCTCATGGCTTCTGATTAACCTGAAATGGGAGATGCTTTGGAAAAGCCAGAGTACATTAATGAATGGGTTTTCATGACCAATTTCTGACTCCAATAATAATAAAAAAATTCCCTGAAATCTCTAAAGGCTGGCTGTGCATTGGGAATTTTGCTTAACTGAAAAGCACAAAAGGATGGCTACTGGGGTCATCACTGAATGCTCTGCAAACGAGCAATGAGGTGTCAGGGGATAGAGTGTGGCACACTCTGTGAGGAGAGCTTCCTCTCACCACCATGAGGTCCTGCAGCTGCCAGACAGCATGAAGACATCCTCCGAGATAGTCCTAGGGGGATTTCATGGTCTGCTTCCTACTGAGTCAACAGATAGAGTCCATCCGCAGAGTGACAGGGCAGGCATGAGCTCAGTATTTAGAGCAGCGTGTCTTTATCAAGGGAAGAAGGAGAATAAATAACTTGTGCCTTGCTTGGTAGTGCAGGACTTCTCACATCAAGTCTCAGGACTCACTGCAAGTAGCCTCTGAGATGGGGTTGTTTGCCTTGAGAGAACTGTTCCCCATAAGCATGACACATCCCACACACTGTCCCGCAGCGCGATTTAATTCTCCACCAGTGAGTTCTGCAACAGCCCGAGGGAGGAATTTGCTTCATTTTAGCGCTGCTCTCTGCTCCAGGTCTTCCAGTATGGCTCAAAACCACGTGAAATTCAAAAGCTAGACCAGATGCCAACAGGGAGAGTGAAAGAGAGTATTTTCTACCACTCTGCTCCTCAGCATCGCTGCTGGGTGCTGGTGAAGGTGTGGGGACCACTGCCCTGGGCATGGCAATGTATGCACAGTCCTTGCTTGGGAGCAGGGCTGTGATGAGGGTGAAGCGCTGTGGTGGGCCCCGTGCTGTGGGAACGCCTCTTGAGATGATTGAAGTGAAACACTGCACGGGTCTGCTCAAATTGGGACTAGAAAGGGAAGCACAAGTAGCAGCAATTGCCTTTTAGTAATTCAGTACATGCTTCCTCATCTCTTGGACCCATTTCCAGTGTATTTTGACACATGGTACCTTTAAAACGAAGTGGAAATTAGCTATAAGCACAGCAGCATCTCTTGGCCACCTTACCTGCCCTCGTACTCTGAACCCAGTTAGGAAACTCCAGTTTGGGCACTGAGCACCTGTACCTTGGTATGGCAATCTGCACAGCAGTCAAAATTCAGGCCTCTGAGGAGACAGCCCTTCATGACTTAAAAAAAGCAATAGGATTTTTAGGCTTTCACTTCACAAGGTTTTAAAAATATGCCCTCCATTTAACTCACATGGCATGTTGCTACTGCTGCATTTTCTTGGTAAAGTTTTCTGCTCCTCTGTGGATAAAATCTGTGAAGGACTGCTTGAGAGATGAGCTACAGTCTGCTCTCCTCGTGGCAGCGTAGCTTTCTTCCAGCATCCTAGAAAAAAGCAGCAGTAAATCTCAGGCCAAGTGTCATATGAGGTAAGAGAGTCTATCTGACAATTTCTTTCTTAGAAACTTTCAGTGTTGAAAGTTTTTAAACTTTGGCACTTTTCCAAAATCCACAATCCCCACCACAAAATTAGAAGATATCTAAAAAAGAAGTCCCTTTCCAGGAATGACACAAACAGAAATGAATACAGTGAGAGGAAAAAATCTCCCACTGTTCAGGATAGATTAGACAGAACATTTCCCTTTTAACTTAAAGGGCAGCGGGGATTTGGCCATACATTTTAGTGAGTCTTAGAGAAATTATTATTTTCCAATTGTAATTCTCAGACCTGAGTTCTGCTCTTCCCACAGCTGATTATTTCCCAGAAGTCAGATTTTTTGTATTTCAGTTTGGTTTCTTTGATACCGAACTAGCTGAAACCAGAGTCTGAAGAGAAGAAAAAACTAAGACACTTAGCTCCGAAGGAAGTCTTTTTCTCTCTTCTGCACTTACTAAAATGTAGTAAATTACCAAAAATGCTCATAAACACAATTTCTACCCAGGTAAATTCCAGCAAGTCTGACCATTATTCTGTTTAGTTGAATTTTACAGTATCCTTTTAGGCCACTTAATATATAAGAATCTGCTGCTGCAGAAACCATGATACAGCTTCAGTTCCTGTTTCCAGGTCATTTGTTTGTGGCTTTCAAAGGGAAGAGCTGTTTTTCTTTACTTTGGTGAAGTTTATTATACTGTGGGCAAAACATCAAAAGGGAGAGCTGGACTGAGCTATAGAGTAAGCCACAAGGGGCACACTATTACACTGGAACAGTCGATATTTTTCAAATGCTAAGGATAGGAAATACTTTAAATCCTTTTTTTCCCCTTTCTGCTGGATGTGCTGCTCAGTACACCCTGCCCATGCCCATGGAGAGAGCTGCCAGCTCCCTTCTGGAGAGATACCCTCCGTGGGGCCAGCAGGCCAGGATGGGCCACGCAGCAGCATCCTTGGGAGGGGAGCAGCAGACGGGGTGGGGATGTGCGAAATTGCTGCTGGAGGCAGGCTCAGCTGAGACTGTACCTGGGGTCAGATCTCAGCACAGCCTGTGCTGTGGGAAGAGTGGAACATTCATCCAGGCTGGTAGTGGCTGTGGGAGCAAGAATTTGACCATGTTCTACAGATATTAAAATTTTAACCTGTAGCCTGCCAGGAATATTCTATAGCTGTTTGGGAATGGAAGACAAGGGGACATGGGAAAATGGTCACCTCCTGAAGTTAGTGATGGCTGTCACCATGCCAAAGCACCACCCCTTCATTCACTATGGTGCAACTTCAGTGTGTGTGTGTGTGTGTGTGTGTGTGAGAGCCCTTTCAGCCTTGATGAGAGTGTGGTGTTTAAGGATCTCTTTCGACAGTGGGAGAGGTGAGTTTAAACCCCTTAGGTGAAAGGAGGACAAACCCAACAGTTACTCAGGGGAGAGCTTTTATCATAAGAGTGTTAATATGAAAAGGTAAAAAAGTACTTTTCCTTAGACCTTGTTTTCAGTGAAATTCTTCCCCCTCTAGCTACAGGCTTTGTTTATGCGTGTTACCAGCACAATAGCATGAGCTAGAAGGTCACTTGTCTCCCTTTGGATTTACATGACATTATTGCTACAGCCAGCAGGCTGGAAAATGGAAAGCTTTCCAGGTCTGCCTTGTCTCCTGTTAAAGACAATCCAGGAAACTGTGCAGCCTCTGTGCTGAACACTTGGAGTTATACCGAATCCCATAGGAACTTGTTACCCTTTAATGCATATTCAAACAAAAGGTGCTCTCTGAGGGAAGCATGTTACTGTGAACCTCTCTGAAACACTGCGATTGGAAGTTTGTCCCTTCACTTGCCCCCATACACTTGTATCTCTCTGGGAGAGACGTTGCTCTCATCATTAGTTGGCCCTCACCCTCCTGGTGGCTGCTGGGCAAAGAAAAACAAAACAGAAAGGTTAAAAAAGAACTTTAGTTGAAGACTAGGTTGGATGCTCAGCTGATGTTAGATAAGACCAGGTCGGACGGGGCTTTGAGTAACCAGGTCTAGTGGAAGGTGTCCCTGACCAGGGCGGGGGGGTTGGAACTTGTTGATCTTTAAGGTCCCTTCCAACAGAAATCATTCAATGCTTCGATGATTTTATGATGTGAGCTGGCTCAGTTGGACACACCAAGAGAGCTGCCCCACAACAGTAGGAGGCGAGGTCCTCAGCTTCAGGCCTCCAGGAAAGCAGTACAGGGAAGCATGCTCAGGGGAGGCTGGGGGGGACCACTTTAAAAGTGGCAAATACTTCTCACTCAGTCTGAAAAACAAACCACATTCTCATTACTTCAGGAAAATGCCATTTAGATTGTAATTGAGAAAATTTGGTCGTAACAATACAAGCATTTTTCAGTGATGAACATACAGCTGACATTTTGTCCAGAAAAGGCAGCGTTTCTTTGGTGTCAAGGGGACTTGTTTGGCGTGAAGGGTTAAAGATGCTATGGCTGAAGCAGGAAGTGTTGCCTATCATTAAGGAAACATAACACTTTCCTTCGAAAGACTTTTTCAATTGCTTATGATTTGCCAGATTTTAAACCAACTAGGCTGAAATTCACCATGCTGGTTGCTTATTTTCTGCTGAACTGTATGGGAAAGGTTTCATCAGAAGTCATTCAATCCCTCCTAAAAGAACAACTGCTTTGCCTACAGTGAAAAAATAATCCTGAAACGACATTACTAAGCAGCTGCATGTTTTGAAAGGGAAAGGCAGGTAGGTGATGGCTTCTGAGGCCCTTCGCTCAACACTGGGCACCAGTGTCATGCCCAGAGGCAGAGTGTAACTCCTTGGTTACCTGACATCCCACAGCCCTGCTCAAGTCACTTGGAGGACTACATCCCTGTCTTGTGTCCAACACAAGCAATGAGTTGGCCAAGACTGACAACAGGGAAGATTAAAAAAAGAAGATGAGGAATATGAAACAAGGCAAGGATGAAACACCAGCAAAGCATACTGGGACTGAAACACCACACAGAGGAAATTGGGAGTGTATTAAATAAAAATTTAAAAAAAAATTTGAGAGAGAAAATAAAGATGGAGCAAAGGGAATAGCTGAACCAGAATGCTGTGTGAGGCTGGGAAGGGAACTAGGTGGTGAAAGGTGCAAGTGGGATGAGGAAGTGTGTGTGTACGTGTGTGTGTTTGTGTGCGTGAGCACATGCACACTGGCAGCCCAGCCCCCCCAGAACTGTAGAGGAAATTCTCTCATTCCTACTACTACATGTAATGAACTGGAGGAGAAAAGAAGTATCTAGGAAATAACAAGAACATTTTATGGGTCTTCTTTTTCAATAATTTTGTACATATACTTAGTTTTGACAATTAGCTTTCAGCTTATCACTGCTGAAAAATGTGTTTGAGAAGAGCAGTACTGAGCAGTTACTGAAGAGCAGTAACAGATAAGGGAGAGCTTTCTCAGCTCACTGGGGCACCTTGTATTGTATCCACTTACTGTTCCCAAAACTGTGTGTAGGACTGTGACCTGATTTTACCTCCTGTTCTTCCATTGCCTTGTGAAGGACCACGAGCCACCACTGTTATTTATTTGTACCAAATCAAGCAGGGATTTGGTTTACGCTGGGACATAGAAGTTGTCTGTTTTCCTAAAATCTTAATTTGGCTGGCTTGATTTGAAACAATCAGCTGGCCCCAGGCTCGAGCCTGAAGATGAACTCAGCATTTGGGTGACGTAGCACTGAGTGTGTAGCTGAGGCTGTATCCCACAATGGAACCTTGCCATTTGGAAGAAGTCACAAGCTGCACCTAAGAGATGGCCCATGGGTCACACAGGTGAGCTGTCTAGTGCACTGCCACTGCTCTGCTTCCAGTGGTGGCAAGAGGAGATGCTGTTTAGGGTGAACATGAGGCTGGCTGTTATGTGCAGCCCTTTCCCCCAGTACACAGCATCCACAACTGCTGGATTAGGGACAGTAGAGCATACATTCCTGCCTCATCCTTTCAGCATACAGACCCATCACTCTTTAATTCATCTAATCCCTTTCTGAACATGCTAATACTGTCTGCCTCCAAAAGCTCCTGTGGCAGCAAGCTCCAGAGATTCACTATCCACTGTGTAAACAAGCACTTTTATCTCTTTTAAACTGATCTTTTGCTAGTTGCCTGAAGTGACCCCTACATCCCCTACTAGGTTCTGGTAAACAACAGTTTTATGTTTGATTTAACCAGCACATTCATCGTTTTGTAAACCATGATCACGTCCCTCCATCGCCTCCTTCACTCCAGAGCAGAGTCCCACTGTCTTCAGCAGCTTCAACACCTTGACCATTGTTGCTGCCTGTTAACTCTACCACAAGAATGCACCATTTTTTTTTTTTATGGAGCAACAACGTTAGGCCCTCTGTCCTGTTCCTAATAACTTTCTTATGAGTTCCAGTATTTGCCATTGCATACTGATCTGGTGGCTTCAGAGAACCATCAGCAATGGCTCAAAGATCTCTTTCCTAAGTTGCAACTCTCAGTTTTAAGTGTGATATAGATAATTTTTTCCGAGATGCCTTGCCCTGGATTTATCTATTAAAATTCATCTGCCACCTTTGAGCCAACTCAGTTTGGTGAAGTCCTCATGGCCTGCGCAGAACTTGGCTGTCTGAAAGAACTGGGTACCATCTGCAAACTCTGTAACAGCAGTGGCTCCATGAGCTAGTTCAGTTGCCATTTAAGATGAGTTGACTTGCTTAACTTTCATAACTCCCTAAGAAACAGAAATCCCTCCAAAGTCTCCTTTAAGGTCTGAAGGCTAGTTTCCACTTCTCTAATGGAGTGGGGCTCCATGGATTTCAATCACAAATGATTTATAGAGGTCAATAAAGCCAACTGTGTCCTGTAGGGAAAAGAGTGAAGGATATTGTCTTCAGCTGCCTCTTAGCTCCTCAGAAAAGGGACTTTGCTTTATGTTATTCTTCTGGGATTGTTCTTGGTAAATATGAAATTTGTAATATAACCATACTAACAGAAATATGTAGTCCATGGCGCTAACTTGTTGCTACGGCTGCTTGTAATCAAAACATAAAAATGGAAGCCCCGTCCTTTCAGATGAATCACATAAGTTATAATGAGTATTCCTAATTGCAGTCCTGAGAGATTTGCCTATTCAGAAACAAAGGTATGTAGAAGCCTTGAAATGTGACTGGAGAAGGATGTCCCCACAGCGGGAGTCCGCAGCGAGGGGCTTTCCGGGGCTGTAGCGCCATCTACTGGTACTGTTTGGCCTGAACGGCACCTTTAGTCACGGGCTACAAGGAACCTGCTCTTTAATGAAAAGAACGACAGTATTCAGGAGGAAGGTAAATTCACCAGGAGTCTCTTCTCCTGGTATCTTTCTATCCAGCCGAAGCACTCAGATCTCTTGGTGGTATTAAGTGGTGACATTGTAGAGGTTTATGTTGGGGCTTTTATGTGATGTTGCACCTCTTACATCCTGTCCAACATTGCCACCCCTCAACCAATCACAACCCATGAGTCAGGACCTCCAAAATAATGAGACTCGACAAGTGCTGGATTTTTATCTTGGAGCCTTCACATTTTCTAAGTCTGCCATGGCCACAAAGGATATTTTCCCCCTAATGGCAGCAGCTATTCCAGCAATAACTTGTCCCAGCACCAGGATACTTAGGGGAAAAAGCAAATGACACAAGGCCAAGGAATTTGTAATACCATTTGTTTCAAAGGTCAGCTCTATTTGGTGCTAAGGGAAAATTCTGTTCTTACTTCCACTAGTGAAATTCCTCATTGCTAACGACCTCAGAAGAAGTTGCATTTATATAACTAAAAGCAAAATGTGGCCACTTGTTCATCATGCTGAGGTAGCTTTGTCTTTTTCTAAGAACATCGGCTCCAGCTGAGACTCGGGCTTCTTGTTTGACAATTTTGTTATTGGATATATTTACATTTTACACTAGGTCAGGGACTGAACCTTGGGCTTTGGCCCAGGGACAGCTGTCACTGCTGGCAGTGGCAGGTCAGGCACATCTTAGCACTCAGATGACACCTCTGCCCAAGTTCTCCAGCTTGTCCAGGGCCCATCCTGTTTGGAGCCAGGGAACAGAGAGGAAGAGGAGAACTACTCCTGACCTTCTTCCAACTCTTAGAGCTGGTACCAAGTGGACCAGGGAAGTGGAGAATGTTTCCCCTTCCCCTCTGCTGCTGAATTTGGCTTAAGGCATCTGGTGATGACTCACCTTGCCTCTTATTCAAACAGCCCAGGGCTCTAACCTGGCCCTACAGGTTCCCCAGGGCTTCAGATCCCAGGCCAAGGTATTTACAGTTTGAAAAACAGGTATATTAAGGAGTCAAGTGCTGGATTCAATGCCAGATTTAATAAAGGGGACAATTGTAGCCAACTACTAAGGTCTTAATCTCCTTTTCTAATCAGCAGGCTTCCCGCTCCATTTCCCCATTTGCCATAACTTTGCACGTTATCTTGGTGGAAGCACCCTAAGACCATCTGGGCCCTTCAGTGCTACTTAACAGTGAATCATATCCCAACGCACCACACTGGTTTCGGGGTTGTCCACCCTGTCCAGATCATGATGCAGCTCCCTGATTTCTTTCCCAAAGCAGGGAAGAGACAGGGAGAATAGAGCAGAGATGCTGTGACCTAGCTGGAATGTTCACTTGGATTCAGGAGACTGGAAACGTTTCCAGGTCATGCAATTTGGGAATAGCAAGACCTATTATATAATTAATTACTTTATTATTTCATGTTTTGAATTTGTTTTCCACTTGAAAAGTAAATCACAAAGAAAAATGGCTATGGTCTATGCACGAGACAAAAAACAGTGTTTATAGAAACCAAACACTTTTTGCTTCATTGGTTTGTCTTGTAAAGCTTATTGAACCGAAAACAACACAT
>JAOTQQ010000012.1:138943437-138964524 GCA_026546715.1 Gallinago undulata | reverse complement strand
ACAGTGTTTATAGAAACCAAACACTTTTTGCTTCATTGGTTTGTCTTGTAAAGCTTATTGAACCGAAAACAACACATGTAACAAGGTAATATTAAATGCTAATCATTTGTGGGCACTGCGAGTGGAACTGCCCGAGCATGTAATCGGATCGTTAGGAAACCCCAGCACCTTTGTACAGGGCGACGGGGCCTTGTGAGGTCCTGGCTCTGCAGTCTGGAGTAAAGAAGCCTTTTCTCTCCAAGGAACTCTTCTGGGCTTCTTCTGGTCTGCTGGTTATTGTGCCACACCGCTGGTCCAGCAACACAGGCCACACTGTGCCGAGATGGCCAGGAAAAGGTGTTTGGGTGAGATTAAAATCTCCCGTGATTAAGGTTCCTCCTAATGCTGCAATCACGTATGGATCCACAGGGCTCAGTCCTTGCCCAAGAGCCTCCCTGGAGCCAGGAGGAGCAGGTCTGATGCTGGGCGTGCTGGACACAAGCGAATGAATATTTTGTCCACAATTTCCGGAATGAATCCTTATAGGTATTTGCAGTAATCACACAGCAAGGAAGGTGTTAAAACCACACCTAGACATAATCTGACTTGATCATTGTGTTCCCTTGAAAGGTAGTTTGACAAGTAAGATGCCAAAACCCAGCTCAGGTTTCTGAACTGAAAGGTGCTGTGTCCTGGCAGGCTTAAGGCAGTTAATATTTTGTTAACGCCAAGAATTCAGGGCTTAAACATGTCGTATAGGAGGAAGCAGATGAAACATGCAGATTCCTCAGGACCTGCTTCCTTTCTTCAGATACAGGAGGCAGATCAACACCTCCAACAGGAACCTTAAGTAGCCTATTTACAATTCAATAATCAAAATTTAAGGTCAGAACACCCAGAAACTATGATGTTTGATGTAGGAATGCCAATTTGGCAAGTTAAACCTCCCTCTTAATCCTTCACAGTCATTCTACCTTTAAACTCCATGTAACTAATTGGCAGAGCAATACCACCACACCAGAGACAGAAGTGGGACAGGTCACGTAGAGTCCACGCTGTACGGCTCCCTTCCTGCCCACAGCGGGCAGCAGCAGGGGCTGCCGGGCAGGGCACTGACCTCCCACAGGAGAAACCAGGTAGGAAGCAAGTTTTCTTTTCCTCCTCCACCACAGACCTCTGTGTGAGGCCTTCAGCAAACAAGTTGCTTATTAGTGTCTCTGTGTCTGAGTCTCCTACTTGTGAAATGAGAACAGCACTTCTCTTTCCAGGAGCACCTTGAGGACAAATGCAGTAAATTCTGAGCTGTTCAGGTTAGAAGGGGGTTTAGATAAGCACCATAAAAGAAACAACCCACTGGGAGAAAGGGGAACAGTCACAATGAACTCAACTGCTAAAAAAAAAGTGTAAATTCTTTGCATTGCTGTTTGCTGATTTTACTACCTCAGATTTGCTTTTTTGTCTGATGATTTTCTTTGTATCTCAACAAAGACCAATGTGTCATGACCGATTGTACAAAATATAGCTAAGAAAGAAATACAACATGCTCTCACTTTCAAGTTTTTCTTTTCATAAGACTGAAAAGAGCAATGTCCTATTTGCATCTCAGTTTGAGAACTCACGGTTCACCGTTACCCACAGATGAGAACACAGAAGCCTTTTGGGACAGCCTGGCAATGGAGCGGGAAATCCATCAGGACGGTAAGTGTGTAGACACCAGCTTCATAGTATAGAAATAAAAATAGAACACGCGAGCTATCAGAGTTTTAAGCTCTATTAACATTACTTTTTCAAATTCAGATGGGAAAATTATGAATGTCAATGTTTTTTAAAGTTATAAAGCAAATGCAAAAATACAATGACTAGAGGAAGTGCAACAGGAGTTACCATTGTTATCTGCTTTCAGAAGCTAAAGAGAAAGATGACACTGGTCTAGTAATTTTCCGGTGCTTTTTCTTTAATTTTCTATGTAGGGCACAGATCTGTGTCATCACTGGTTCTGCCTCTCTCACCTTTTTACAGCTGTATTTTACAGCTGCATTTTAAAGCAGCATTTTACAGGAGCCTAACTTTACTCACTTTAGGAGTGACAACCAATGTACACAGCCAGAGAAATCATGAGTCTGAATGGACTGATCCTGTATGTACCAACACTGCAGGACTTGTGTCACTTTGGGTTATTTCCAGGCATTCAGTGAGACAGAAGAAGAGCCAGGACTCCTGTGAAGTGCTTTCTGTGCATATTTTCTGAGCAAGTTCTAACAAAGATTTAGCTTTCTAAAATGTGCACTTTCTCTTTAGTAAGCAACTGAAGCAAACTTGCTTCTCTCTGTACCCTTTGAAAGAGAGTCTCCTTAGAGAGCTTATTTACTAGCAGCTACTCCACTGAGGCATCTGAAATACCATGAAATATTTTCTGTGTCTAAGGGTAGGGACCTGCATGGCATCTTAGAATTCCTGCACTGTAGCTTCACATCAAATAGAGAAGTTTGATGAAAACATCGTTTGGCACCTCTCATCTCATTCCTTGCACTTTAAATTCATTGAAATCAACTCTCTCCCTATGCCCTACCCTACTCCTGTTCTTTGGAGAGTCTAAGCTTGTGTTCTTCAAGGTCATAGGCTTGCGGGACTTTTTGTACAGGGAAGACTGAGATTTATTAGAACCAGCTTGCATATATTGCCTATAATACCTATCACAAGGATTACGTGTTATTCCCGTAGCAGTATTTGCATACAGACATCCCAACAAGCACATACCATTTCTGAGTCACACCTATCTTTTTAGCTCCTTGTATAAAGTAACACAAAATTAACTACCGGCTTTTTTTCCTCTTTTTTTTTTTTTTTTTTTCTTGAGAGAATGCAGCGGCTTGTTCTGGTGTGTCCTTCCTCAGATCTTCCTACAGCAAAACTCCTTGCATACTAGTGGAAAATTTCCATTCTTTAATTCCTTTTTAGCTATGAAAGCCATTCCACTGTAAGTTTTCACCTTTATCTCTTCTCTGCCCTTTGTTTGTTTTTGATACTTAAGAGGTAAGTTCGGCCTTCCCTCACTACACAAACAGTTGCCACGCTACACTAATCACACTCTGCTATCTGGACTTCTACAAGTAGCTTAAGAGACCTGAGTAGCACCCATCAATCATGATCTTTACACCTTGGGTTTGAACTCAGAGGTTAGATACAAATGCCAACTGAACTCGGACAGCTATTTAACTGACACGATGTGTGGGATTCTTTCTCTGTAGGTTGAAATAGGCAAAAAGTTGCTATCTTTCCCCATCATGTTGCAGATTGCAGCTGTGGCATGCGTTGTCTGCGGTGTGCAGTGCACATCCATTGCAGAATGAAGGAGAAACCACACCAAAGATCAGGGCCCATTTGCAGTGTTGTTGTAGCCGACCTTACTCTTCTCCTCACTAACATTCCTGCTGTGTCACACAGAAAAATGCTATACAAAACCAATGCCAATGTAATTGTGCCTTCTCAAGAAATCCTAGCTTTAATTTTATGTCTAGCATCATTTCAGCCAAAGTTGCAAAGCAGTTTTTTGATCCTTTCCAAAGACAGAATTAATAATCAGACTACTGTCATAAATATATTAAGTAGCTTTAATGCTGCTTAGCATAAGTCTTTGCTATATACTTTCATCCATATAATCCAGTGTAAATGCTTTTTATACAATACGAAGTATTTTTAAGAGTCTATGGCTCTAGATAAAACATCCACGAAACAAGTTTCAATGCAAGTAGAGAATTAGAGAGAAAAAATATATAAAAAAAAAATCAGCCAGAGTACAAAATCTTTGGAAGATAAAAATTTCAGAAAACAAAATATATGAAAACATTCCATTGCAGTAATTCAGGATGACAGAGTGGTTCCAGCAGTCGCAGGGGCTGCTACTCACTGCTATGTCATCCATAAGAACCTGTCCTGGGTCAGCAGGGACTGCAGGGGTGGCTGGCTCTCAGAGATCCTTGTACCTGACAAGTCTGATAAAGTAACCTTCATAGCAGACACCCTTGTTGTCTCAAGGAGAATGAGCAGGCCTGGGAATGAAGAAAGTCCTGTCCTCCCTCGCCCAACCACCGCTGGTCTCTGCAGAATATGCAGGTGCACTGGCAAGGTGTGGGGAGCAAGTTGTTCTATGAATGACAGGGAACCTTCATTCTCCCACAATTTGGCACAATTTCACAAGAGCAAAAATTATTTACTAGCATTAGAAAAAAAAAGTTTCACCATCTGCAAAAAGGCATTAAGTGTTATGGACCAGACTGCAATGCTATTGTTTAGTTCTGTTAAATTAATTTCCTATGTATAATATCACATGTCATTATACAACAGGGATATTCAAGAGAGGCTCAATTAAACTTCATTTGTGCCAAAAGCAAACTCCATTGTGGGCGGATCGCTTTGCATTCCACTGCGTTCAGTAAGATGTTGCACAGGCCTCTGTCCAAATAAAAGCACCTTTACAACACTGCAGGTTTAGAATGCAACAAATAACACACTGCAAGAATTGAGGTCAGACATTATTCACCATTTGGTAACATTCCATTCAAATGATATTGACTCACATAATAAGTAACAAATGCAGCACTTGAAATACCAAAAACAAAGTTGTACTCCAAAGTAAAACAGTGCAAATATTCCTGTTCAACAAAAATATACCATGTATATACACACACAACACAAATGCACTGTTTTGTTTTGCAGTATAAATATATCTGATTAAGCTAAATTCCTAAAGACTAATGAACTATTGACTGATGGTTCCAAACAGTTTCCATCTACTAAGGAATACAGAAAGCTTTAAGGCCCAGATGACGCTAGCTGGATAGGGCTATAAAACAGTATCAGAAGATTTCACCGGATGGATATTTAAAATATTTTCTCTGTACAACAAAGTTAATAATATATATATTAAACTGGTATCACAAAGTCAGCTTGGGCTCTGCTCACGCAAGAAGCAGCACGCAGAAAACCCCAGGGGTCTACATGGAGCCTCAAGGCTCCTCTGCCCATGAGGAATGCACCATAACGCTGCAAAACACCTACGGCCCAACGCCAGGGCTTAACAAGGGGGGAGCTTTCTAGCTGCCTACGCAGTTAATGTGTTTGTCTACTTTCCATTTTCTTCCTCTTCTGATATAGCACTAGAATTCTGTTATCTGCTAATGACACATCTGTTTATCCCTGAACTCTGTAATACCATACAATTAGTATGCTTCTAATGAATACACAATAAAAGTAAAAATTAGGCAGGGAAGAGATGGAAACTTCTTTTCTGTTAAGAAAATCCTGACTAGGGGTTACTTGCATTTCAGCACTTTAAAACTGATTTTAAGGGAAAAAATAGTCTTTTTGGAATTAGATTACAGTAAAACAGACAAGTAGCACTTAGTTTGATCTGTAGTGGAACACTCGGGCATTAACCTCTCTTCAGCTGCTATAGCCTCCATCTCCTCAATGCCAGGGCTGTGCTGCAACCGTAACAAACTGCTGTAGCAAAGGCAAAAATCTAGAGGAGTAGCAAGGAAAAAAAAAGAAGAAAAAAGAAGAAAAAAGAAAAAAAAAAGTGAATCACACATTACATTGTTTGACTTTTTTTTTTTTTAAATGAATACAGAAACACAAAGGATTCAAAAGTTACCTCCCCCACCCAAAATGCTTAAGGTAAAGATAGGTTTGGGATCCTCTGAAGTTTTCTTATGAACCTCTGTTATACCCCATGTTACTGCTTTTAACTTGCTTGCTTCAGAAGACATTTTGAAATTGAATATGAAACAGAATGTCTGCATAAGTTATAGTACAAAGTAATCATGTGTGTACATACACTGTGCATTTCAGTTTTCTCTTATCTGGACTGATCAAACATTAATCTCAGAGTTGTTTCCAAGTGAATGTCTTTACCAGCAAACAACTAGCAAGACATCCCTCTGAACATCAGAACTCTTTTAATTGCAGAAATACAGAAACAACTTCAGCTCCGGCCTCCTTGACCAGATAACCAACTATGAGAACAACTTCCTGAGAAATAAGAAATGCCAGGAAGTTGCTATTGCTGGAGGGCTGAACTGAATAGATTTGAACTGCAGGTCATGCCACAGCAAACTCAAATATATAATGTAAACCAGAAGGAAGAAACGATAAACTGAACTGATGAAAAAAGTAGTTTCTTACATTGTCTAGTGCTAATGATAGATTCTGTCTCTTAGAACATACAAATTCAATCATAACAGCCTATTTCTTGCTTTCCATAAAAGTTAACTTGACAATGAAAGTTTTGAATAGCTGCTACCCATAGAGCTATCACTCATCTAAAGCAAAAATGCATATTTTTAATTACAGTATACAAAAGTAATTTTAAAATACAAAACAGTAGCAATGTTTTGGTTTTTTTCCATGTAGATCACAGGATTATTTTAAAGAAGTATTCAAAGGATAATATATTTTCCTGTATATCCTAACTTTCTAACTTATACTTTTGGAAAAAATGCAAAGACACTAAAGACAACAGTTACCTGATTCACCATTTCCCAACATCTCTTAATCAAAAATACTGAGGCAAGTTACAAAAGAGTCTCCTCCTCCCCTATCTTGTCAGGGATTTGAGGGGCTTGAAGAACTGAATTCTCCCTTGGAAAAATAGTATGGAAGGAGAAAAAGGTCTCTTGGTGTGGCCAGTACCCCGTTGTCATACAAAATGACTGAAGTGACCGTGTATTTGGTGGGATCTGAACACACTGAACAAGGACTGAAGAGCTACAATTAAGGGTAGAATTTCAGAGACTTGCTTAGCATAAAGCTCTCCCTGAATTCAGGCATAGTTAACAAGACACCATGTCTATCCTTGTGCCATTCGGCCACACAGGGACCAGATGTGCTTGAGTGTGTTATTGGCAAGTGGATAACAGTGAGGCACTCTGCACTTGGAGACTGAGAAGGCCACCTCACCCCTTCAGGGACTGGTTTGCAAAACCAAAAGGCTTTTCCTCTTGCAGACAGAATGTGAACCTTCCACCTTACATTCATCAGTTTTTATCTTAAGATGAACTGAAGGTGTTTACTGTGCAAAATTTATCGTGCACTTAGTTTTAAGGACAACAGGTAGCCACAGAATGTTTTAGAAGCTACTAAGCTTTTAAATACATACATACAGTGATTAAGCTTCCTAATACATACAGTTCCATGAAGTATGCAAGACCCTCTGGGTGGTACAAAAAAATATAATAAAAGCAGTAGTTTCAGTTCTTGAAATTAAACCTACTGGCACACCTTCAACTTGCCCTTCCAGGGTCCAGCAAGGAGAAACCTAGAGCCTGGTCTATTGCCTGACTCAGCCCTGCACACCCACATCACCAGATACAGTGATTCAGTGATGATGCAACTACAGTGAGAAAAATGCAGTTCAAGCTCAGGCTCTCAACAAAAGCAGTGCAATCCTTGCCATAAAAGACAACAGGGCCCTTACAGATAACTTTTATGCCTGATGTAGTAAGTACGTATCCGGAGCTTCACAAGGAGCTAGCCAAGGGTTTTTTTTCCCCTCCCCATGGCATGGTCAGGACTATCTAAATGGTATTAAAAAAAACCCACACACAACTGAAAATTTGAGCACAGAAGCATGAAATTCACACCTGATGCCTTCCTGAAGGCTTAGTTGTTATCTTTTTCTTCTATTCTAGTAACCAACATTGCTGTTACAAAAGATCTCATCTAAAATTTACAAGCTGAACTGATCATATATTTAAGAGTAATGAAGAGTAGCAAGTGAACACCCATCACATTAGCATTAGCTTGTTCCAATATTTTTTGCATGTCACTGTTAGACACTATTTGCTGCTCTCAAAGATAATCCTTTCTCTCACAGCTCCTTTCTATTCTAGCTTGCTGTTAAGCTCCCAAGCTGAATGGTTGGCTACAAGGGCTTACAACAGACTTCCGTTCCCCAGATACAAATATATGAAATACATACCGAGGCTGCTATGCTTATGTTATATTCATGATCAGCTAGAATCTTCTCTTGTGTGGTGGAATTGAATTTGCGGGGAAAATGATGCAGAGATGTAGTTGCTGCTTGCAGTAGAAAAGCTCCAAAATAAAAGACAAAAGTAGTCCCATGGAAAAGAAAATCCTGAAAAGCAAATAAACAGAATCAGTCTGGGCTACAATACATACTTAATTCTTCTGGTCTCAGTACAAATGAAACCCAACATGGAAACGTGAAATGAGCAGTGATAACAATAACTTTAGATAAGCAGTGTTAAATGCATCCTAGAGCTTAACCTGGACATGTTTTCACAGCTGCTTGCCATTATAAGCAACTCACTAACATAATTAATGGCAAAGGGCAACTCTCCCTCTCCCCAAACCCCATATTCTTTCAAATTAAGAGGCACATACTCATCTATATGTATATATGCTGTCCTTTTAGATCACTTCAAAGCTATTAGAGCTTACAGAACTCTCCCTCCATACAGCTTATTTTTTTTATCTAGAGGGACATACAGACCAACTTTATCATAACTTAAGAAGTACAATATAAGCTTGCAGTCCCCCAAATCCGTCCTCAGCTATAACCTAAGCTCCAGAAGTACAACCTCCACACTTGAATTTTGCTTCTGTAAATACCCAGGAACACCTCAACCTTGACACAGCTGAAATTTACTTCCTGATACAATCAGAATCCAAGAACTGAAGCATTTCCTCAACTCTCTCTGACTTGGCTCCACCCAAAATACAGTAGTTTGGAAGTACCTCATGATACTGTGAAATAAAATGCCTGTGACTTCAGAGAGCAACAGTTAGGATTTACTTTAAGTATGCACGTCTCTTGGCCTTCTCTAGGCGATTCCCTCCTGTGTGGCAAATCCTAGATGAAGACAATTTCTGGATTCTATTACTGGAGCACATGAAAAAGCAGCTCAGGTACCCAAATCTTTTTGCAGGTTGTATTTCAAAGTCCAGTATTCCACACAGTAAGATCCAAGATATGTTCCAGTACAGTTTTAAAATGTCTAAAATATTCTTTCAACATCTGCTGCTGAGTCTGCAAAGCTGACGTTTGCACTGCACTCAGTTCCCAATTCCATACATTATACACTAGGTGCTTATACCTATGCAGGCCTGCAAAAGCCAGAGGCACAATTTTTAAAATCATACACAACTATATGTGTTTTTTTATGATATCCACATTACATAGTCTGTCCCCAGCAGTAACTAATTCTTTGTGCACTTTTAATTCCCTTGAGTGCAATGCACTACCAGTATGCCAAGAGTGAGAACCCCGGGTGCACCATGGGCGAGCCCATCACGACAGCAGACAGCATTCATACCCACCAGAGATTACTGTGCAACACCCTCACCTACTGACCATCTCACAGCAAAATGAGAATGTACTGCATTTCCTTGTTTAGAGAACTGTTTCTTCACAGGCGTGAGATTTTACTTTTACTGCAAGAATTTTCTTTTCAAACTTATCAGTTGTTCCATATTTCCACTTAGATCAGGAAAAAATCTTCTCTTAATTAAGAATCATTTGATCATTTGAGGCTAGTTCACACCATGTACTGCTTTTCTTAGTAACTGCCAATTACTGGGAATCTAAGTTTTGGCAAACCAGCTGCAGTAATTCCCAACTTCTGTCTTTCCATCCTGGGTTGTTGAGGTTCTTCTTCTATTTTTTTAAAAACAACTACTTCCTCTGGGAGTACCACCAGGAGGCCCCATGGAAATCAACAGAACCGAGAGGGGGTTAGAGGGTGGCTTCCAGACATAGTGAAAAGAGGTAGAAAGCTTTCATGTGCTAGGCTTGCCAGATCTCAAGCCATAAGACACATTCCCTCACTATCCATCTCTGCTGTGACGTCTGTACCTCATTGCAAAAACCAGTAGAGACCTACTCCAGCATGACAGTGCCGAAGCACAGGAGAAGCTGCAGTGCTCTCCTACGGCTAGGGGAGGCACATCTCCCCATCAGACACTTACTGTTGTGGCTTCTCCCATCACTGGAGCTGGCAGACAGACACAGACATCCTTCATGCTGCCACCTACGCACATCAGACTGCATGCAGGTGTGTGCCCCCCATGTGACAAACACTGGGCCTCCCACCATGGCCTGACACACCCATTTCACAGCACGGCATTCCAGCAGGCTGGAAGGTCTGCGTAAACCCACGGGTGATCAAGGACACGCATCATTCTTGGGCTGCCAAATACCTAGTGTGCAACTATGTCAGTGTCATCAGCTGTACACTCTGCCAACACTCATGAAGGAGCACAAATAGCTCCATGAGGAAAACAGTGCTGACTGCACACAGGAGAGGTATTTTCAGAAGACAAACTCTTTCATTTCCTTTGTTCTCCTGCCAAAGCCTCTAATTTCCTTCTCCTGGCAGCAATTACAGCGAAGTTGTGTAGCATCAGTAGGGTTTCGCGTTCATGTGGTGATGGTTTCTGTGACCAAAAACCCCCAGATCTTATGAGGAAGGATTTTTTGATTTTTAGTGACTGTTAGCACGGGGTCTACTTCTCCCTTGCTTCCACACTTGTATAATCATTGAAACCTCATACAAAGTGTATGTAAAACACAACCAGATCTGCATGATATGTTAGTTCACATCCAATTTTGTAAATGAGCATGTTGTGAGTCAGGCCGTAAAGGACAGTATTTGTCATACCATCTGGCTAAATACAGTGATGTATCTCCATAAGGTCCACATTTCCCCCCATCTTTTCACTCTGTACCATCTTATTTTTTAAGTATCTGTACTGGAGTCACGGGAGCTACTTATGACATTAAGTCTTACTAACTGCAGGGCTGTCAGAATCCCATGCTATTTTTCAAAATTTCATTTAAACTCTTGGAATCTACATTTGTTCATGAATCTCTAAATGAAGCTATAATGCTCCAGTATAACTAAGCCATGACTCTTCCCATTTTTGACATAATCTAATGACCTGTAGCTTCTGAGTTATATTGTAAATTTAATTTATAAAATAGCAAACCCCACATATTTATCTAAATACATGCCAGCCTAAAACAAACAGGTACACATTTTTATTTTATAGCAATAAAAATAGTTTTAGTGTTTCTAGTAATTATTTATTTGCAACGGAAGGTAAAAAATCCTTGTGAAGTGCTGCTAAAGAGTTTACTGCCAAGAAGTTACAGAACATTTGGGTACCTGAAAATAGTGGTCAAATGATCTACCTAGTATCATTTTTGTTGACAGCTGGAAGGGGATGGATTTCAGCTACCACGTTAGAGAGAAAAAAATTCACTCTACATTTATTTAAGATGTTAACTTAGTTATGATGGCTTTTTAGATTAAGTTACAGAGTCCCACAGATACAGCTTTTATACAAGTCATGTAGCAATTTCCTGACATGGGAAGTTTTTCAGTAATTTATCATATACAAGGGGTCAAAATTAACAGTACAACAAATCACTGCCAGCATCAAGTAGCCAATGTGTAAGACATGTTTACACAGTTGTTGTAGGATGAACGTTTGTTTAGCATTTTCAATCAATAAAAGGCTATGCCCTCACCCAGCAACTCTTAAATAGATGCATGATTGTAAATTGGCAAACAGTTTCAATGAAACCCAGGACACCATCAATTTATTTAAGTTATGTACATGCTCAAGGGCTTGGTTGCATCACAACTTGTGAGGTTGTCGAAGCGTAAGTCCCTGTAAAGATCTCTGTAATTGTAACACATTATTAGCCTAATTACTGCCTGTCTTGTGCTGGAAAGCTGACACTGTGTGTATGTGTCTTCACTACAGAAGTGCTCATGTTTCAATAGACTCTAGTCTGTTACCACTGACAGGCTTTGAAGTTATCAGTTAGATCCCCAAACTCATGAACTCTTTGATTTGCTTTGAATATCTTTTGTTTTAAGGGACTAAAGGTTACGCTGTCTTTGACTGCCTAAGGTCTAACAGACACTCACCAATGTTGCCCTAGCTTTAAGAAATTGACCCAAAAGTCAGCAGAAGACTTCCTTAGGAACTGGAGGAGACTTCCTGGGTGCTTTAATCCAGCCACTGCAATCTCAGACAACCGGCATCACACAATGTGTTTGCAAATGTATCACTTCCTTTGCAACATTAGATGTATCTTTCTATCTCTCATTATTCACAGAGTGTTACTACCACTTCTCTAGCAGTCAGAAAACGTTTTCCGATTTCCAGTCTGCAATTATTTCTAGCCATTTAAACCAATTTGTTGTCATGCCTTGTTAAACTAGTCCTCTTCCTGCCATTCATGCATTTTATGTGTTCATAGAG
Organism: Gallinago undulata; assembly: GCA_026546715.1. Classification (NCBI taxonomy): domain Eukaryota; kingdom Metazoa; phylum Chordata; class Aves; order Charadriiformes; family Scolopacidae; genus Gallinago; species Gallinago undulata. The sequence goes on along the minus strand of JAOTQQ010000012.1, from coordinate 138,952,248 downwards.
GACAAGTATTCTCCTTCCATCAGTTTCAAAAGCTGGGCTCTTTCAGCCTCCATCATCAAACAGGTCCTACTCTTTCTTTTTACATCTTTGAATTCCTCTGTTTTGAGAAACTTTTTGCTAAAACAGAAGGCTGGGCATTAAGCCTTAGGATCTCATGACGTGATTTGCAGTTTATAAAACAAACAGAATCCTTAAATAAAGAAAAAAAAAATATCTTACCGTCTGGTTCCAGTTGACAGCAATTCTATTTGCATAACCGAAGAGGAACACACAGAGGAACACAATGGACAGGAACCACGCAGTCACCGCTACAAACATCACCCATCCCTGCAGCAGTGGCAGTGGAATTCGGGTAGAAGCTACCAAAATCCAGACTATTGTTCCAAACAGCTGCAAGGAAAGGAATATATATGATAAACTGAAATGTAACTTTTATTCTGTCCTTTTTGCCAAAGAACTAATATTACACATCAACATGTCCTCAGATTACTTTTAGGAATCAAGAGGAAACACTTCAAAAGGACTCAGAGAGCCCAAGTGCAGTTCTCAGAAACAATAAGCACTAGTGGCAGTAAGAGAAGCCACCCTGAAATTCTTAAAAGCTCTTAAAATAGTCTTGAAAATGGGATTTTCAAACACAGGAGACTTGTGTGCTCAGAATTTTACCCTTACTCCCGTTTTGAGCGAAATGTAAGATGTGAAAACATGGTTCACAAGCACACATTTATATATGTAATCTCTCTACATACACTAGAGTTAGCATGAGAAGGGTGTACATAAGATTTGGATTCAATCTCATACTGTTTAGTTTTGTAGTCCTAATCAGACAAGATACAGAAAAGAGAAGAAACTGCATCCTCTTTTCCAATACATTTTTAATAAAAAGCTGAAAGAGAACACATAAAGCAATAAAGCAAAAGAGAAAACTGGAATACAGAACAGGTGAATTGCAAGTCATGTTGTAATGACTAGAAAAACAAACAGCTTTCCAGAATTATCATAACCTGGGTATGCATTCAGCGCCACCAATTTTCTGTTCAGCATCCTGATTGCAGTGCATGAATGGTGGGAATGCTCTGCTATGACTGGCTGATGGAGAATTTACATACTCTAAGGCTTGCCTGGTTTAATCAGCTCTTGGTCTAATAAAGGGTACTATTTCTCCCTGCATATCCTGCCTCTTTATAAAAAAGGATAACTGGAGAAAACCATAATTGCCATCTGAAGTATGCAAATTTACAAAAAAAGGGTTTAATATCATAATCCAACCTGCTGTGTAGTGACAGCTACAATCAATTTCCAAGCAAGGTACTTCTTTCCTGTTTAAATCCTAAAGATTTACAACTACAAAGTTGTAAAGAGGTTACATTTTCAGCTTTGGAGAACTTTGAGTAAAGGTTGGATCAAAGATACCTTTAAAAGGTGCCTGCTGTAAAACTACTTGGCTCCTCTCGTGCTACATTGCAGCAGCATGTACATAAAGATGCATTGCTAGTCTCAGTTCAGAGCTCCCAAGGGTTTATGTATTAGCCTTCAAGTTGTTCTCTAGATTTCCTTTTTTAGCTGCTGTGAAGAACCAAACTTTCTCTAGTCTTGCAAGACTGCAGGTGCAAGTCTGTTACTCAGAGACCATAGTGATGGGCACTGAGGAAGCAGAAGGGACAGCAGAAAGTGTCTGTTAAACAAAAAGCAGAGACACATCAAATACCTTCAGTATTTTGAATGTGCAATCTTGCAGGCTTCTTTAAAAATAGATCTGGAAATCCAGCATAGAGACTGCTAATCTCTGCACCCACTGTCGTGCCATTGTCTCACACTACACCTGTCCACTGCAGCTCGGATGTCAGATGTGTAACAGGTTGGCCAACCTAATTAACCTTTTGTCCCTCCTGACTGTGGGCCTGATTTAGGGCCTGAACTTGTCCTCTGTGGTCCTTGCTTGGGTGCAGTTTTCCAGCTGGTGGGGTGGGATCCACCTCACAGACTGGGACCTGGGCAGTGGTCAGCTCCGACACCAAAACCAAACAATATTAATAAAAAACAGACTTACAACACATCCACACAGGCAAAAAAAAAAAAAAAAAAAAAAAAAAAACCACCAACAACCAAACAGCCTAACTCTCCACTGTGGGTTTTTGGATCTGGGACTCTGCGGCTCAGAGTCCTCAACAGGTGAAACAACCCCCGGTGAGACCCATCGCCGCCCGGCCCGAGGGCCGCAAACAGGCCGGAGGGAGCGGGGATGGGTCCCCCCTGCCCTTCCCGGCACAGCCCCGCCACCCAGGCAGCGGAGCGGGGCGGCCCGGGAGCTCCCCCGCTGCCACCGCCTCAGCCGCCCGCACCTTCCCCGCTCACAAAATGGCAGGTGAGGAGTGCGGGCGACGCGGGGCTGCTGCTCAGCCATCTCCGGGCAGAGGCACGTCGTCGTGTCCCCCCGTCCCGGGTCCCGGCACCGCGGGAAGGAGACGGGCAGCGGAGCCGCGGCGGGGCGCTGAGGGGAGGGAGAAGCGCGGGAAGGCCGGTGGCCGCTCGTCCCGTCCCCCCTCTCCCCCCGCCCGCACTCACGATCTCCAGGAAGATGACGGCTCCCGAGTAGGTGCGCAGGATCTCCAGGCCGGAGGGCAAAGTGACCCGGGGCTGCGGGAAGTAGGCGGCGGGGTTGGGAGGCGGCGGCATGGACGAGGCTCCCCTGGGCAACATGTTGCTGTGGCGGCGGCTGCCGAGCGCGGCGGGAACGGCCGAGGGGCGGTCAGGTGGGCGAGGAGGGGGAGGTGGCGTCGGAGGAGGAGGAGGGAGCAGGTGCGGGCGGGCCTGTGCGCGCCGCCCCGGCCGCCTACCTCCTGCCCGCCCCAGAGCCGGGCCCGCCCCGCCGCCTCCTCTCTCTCCCCTCCCTCCCCTCGTCCAGGCCTGGGCAGGCGGCCCCGGGGTGCCAGGGACCGGCCCGGCCACCCTTCACCTCACCCAGCGGGAGGCGGCGGCGGCGAGACGGGCTGGAGGGCTCCGGTCCCCCGAGGAGCCGGGCCGTGGCCGGCCGGTGGCTTTCGGCTTCCCCCGGAGCGCTGTGTCGGCAGTGGGGTGCAGCGCTCCTCCTTCACAAGCTCCAGCCAGACTTAGGGCGTCGTTTCTTAATGTCAGTTCGCTAAAAGGTTGTGATTTATCTTCTTATTGAGATTCTAGAGCGGGTCCAGAGAAGGGCAATGGAGCTGGTGAGGGGTCTGGAGCACAAGGGTTATGAGGAGCGGCTGAGGGAGCTGGGGGTGTTCAGCATGGAGAAAAGGAGGCTGAAGGGAGACCTTATCACTCACTCTCTACAACTACCTGAAAGGAGGCTGCAGCCAGGTGGGGGTCAGTCTCTTCTCCCAAGTTACAGGCAATGGAACAAGAGGAAGCGGCCTCAAGTTGTGCCAAGGGAGGTTTAGATTGGATATTAGGAAAAAAAATCTTCACCAAAAGCACTCTCAAGCATTGGAACAGGCTGTCCAGGGAAGTGGAATCACCACCCTTGGAGGTATTTAAAAGATGTGTAGACGTGGTGCTTAGGGATGTGGTTTAGTGGTGGTTTTGTCAGTGTTAGGTTGATGGTTGGACTTGATGACCTGAAAGGTCCATTCCAACCTACACAGTTCTATGATTCTGGTTACAGATATTTGAGGCTTCCAAATTACAAGGTTGCACTTTTTTTTTTTTTTTCCTATTTTAAAAGGAACCTACTAGGTTGTCCATTCAAAATACCAAAAACATTTAATGTGTATCTTCTTTTTATTTAATCTGACTCAACCATGCATATCTACTTAAAAGTAATAGAAAATGTTTATTTGGTGTAAATGTTTTGGGTAGGTGAGGGTCTAGAAACATATGTGTTCATCAGACCAATTACAATACATTTTCTCACACTTCTTAGTGTAAATACCTTCTCTGGATGAAGGATGTGGCATCATCCAGCATTTTTGTTATTTTTCCTTACGTGGCTTAGGATGGGGTGTCCTGTCACTGCGATGACGAAGCACTGTTCCAGCCCATGTGATCCTATGCACTCTTTCCAGGTGTTTATCCTCAACGATTTTAAAGATTGCATTTAAAGAAGGTTTCATGCAAGTGTGTGCAGCTGCTCCGGAGGCTGAACCAGCTACAGCGTTAACACTGTATTCCTTTATTTTTAGTTGTGTGATGTCTCTCAGTTCTGTTTTGATGATGACAAGAAACATCCCAGCCTGAGACGTCTGTCATCCCCGCCCCAATCCGAGCTCTAGGTGGGGAGCAGCTGGCTCCTCTAAACACAATACATCTGTGTTTCCAGCACACCTCATACACGCATAGGTTTGGGACACTTCTAAAATGAAATAATAGCCTCTTAGCTTTCAAATCATGGCTGCTCAAGGGTTACCTGGTTTGCCCAAACCATAACAAAGGAGGAAGAAGCCAGAGTTTGTATTCTTTCTTGTGCTCTCTCCTCATCCCTACACCCTTTGAAGCTGAATGAACTCTTAAGAAGTGGGAGATGTGCGATCCATCCTCCCCTCTTTTCTGAGTACTTTACCCCATCAGTTATCAAATAAGAAAATGGATACTTCTTATTCCTCCTCTAAACCTATTTTAAAAGTGAACCTTGTGCCCCATCCATTTATCTTCAGGGAAGGGCTCCAGGGCCTGGAAGGGAATGGGATTCAGGCTTGTGCCTAAGTGATTAGGTGTAGGCGTTTCGTTCTTGGGGTTGTATTCTGAAGACCATATGTCCAATTAACTTCACAGTCTGGCTCTAAATCTGTTGTGACTGCCCTGTAGAGGAAGAAATCTGAGTGGGTGGAAAGCTGGGTTGATCAGTTTATGATTTGGAACAAGAAATGTGATTATCCTTATCTTATACAAAGGAACTACAAATAATACTTGGTCATAAACATTTCCAGTTTTATTATCCAGCCATGCAATTAATCTGTGTGAACTTCAGCAGCAGTCGATTTTACAGATGATTACATACCACGTACAGTCATCTTTTCTTGCTTGTAAATACCATTCCTTTAACCTGTACATTCCTCTTAACACTGATTCTCTTGAATTTTAGGAGGTTTTCACAGTAAATTCTAAGTTTCAGTGTTAGATGTATGTATATACAAATAGTCTTAAGATAGGTTTATGGCAATACTTTTTCCTAAATCCTAATTGTTTAAATGAAAGTAGCTTTTAAAATTATTTTCATTGGTAGGATTTGCTTCAATACCATGTGCGATTCTTCATATACTGTTTGAATCTTTAAAAATCTGGATTCTTTCAGAGATTGGTATCAGGATTGCATTTTTAAGTTTCCATGGCAAAAGCACATGTTTGTGCTAGACTGTTTGAATAGCATTTTAATGTAAAAAATTGCATCTTGGCACGTTACAGGGTAAACTAACGATGCTGCTTCAAGTCCACCAGAGTCCACCAAGACAGAAGTGTATTGATTCACTGTACATGGGAAGGTCTGTCTATAAAAGCGAAAGGACTAAAAAACTCTTAAATGACTACTACATAAAGTTCAAACTTTTTCCTCTTCATGTTCTTACACTTATGGCAACCTAACATAAAGTTGGCATTGTCACAGAACTGCAAAACCAGGTGATACCATTGTTAGGTGATAAAAATTACCGATGATTTAAATTCCAAGTATAGTGATGTAATATATGCATATCTTTAATATATGTTAGAAATTAAAATATGTGGTTCTAAATGTTGTAATTTTCCCCTTCCTCCAAGAGACCAATCATTAGAAAAATGCGTTAAATAATGAAAATCTATAGTTATCTATTAGCCATTACCTATAAACTCTAGGGATTAGAAGAAATAAATGAATATTTTGAAAAAACATAGACATACATCATGCTGGATATAAAAACTACTTATATATAGGACTGCTGTCCTATGGAGGAAGATTCAGACTACCTTTTGTGATGTATAGCATGACACTTTGGGAAGAGCTGAATATTTTATGGATACTAGAGTACCAGGTGAAAGTATCGTAAATATAAGAATACGTGGTCCCTAATACCTTCTCTGAGTGTGTTACCAGAAGCATCCCTGAAAGCAGATGTAACTCTGCTCATCTCATGTCTGGTGTTGCAACATACCCAAGGGTGGTCTGTAAAAATGACCAAAGAGGTGAAAAGTTTAAAAACAATAAATGACAGTAACCCTATTCTCTACCTATGTGGCTCTGTTTACTCACAGTCAGATCTGCGCAAACAGATCTCCCTAAGACAGAGCAGAGCTCAGCAAGGCTCTTCTTATGGTATCAGGATCTCCTTCTTTCCTGTTACTTTCTTCATACAGAAGAATTTACTCCAAAAAGCCTTATGTGTTTTTTTAGATTTGCAAAGCTGCTCTTTCTTAAGAAAGAACACAGACTCCTTTAATCCTGTCGTTAGTTTATATATCAAAAATAGAAAGCCCAAAGTTGATTATATAAAATGTAGACTGTTGTTTATGAATGAATTAATTCAACACGCTCCTGGAAATTGCATGTAGGATTCTCATCTCATACTGGTTCAAACTCAGATGTCATTCCCCTTTAGCCAGTGAAATTAAATAGGCATAAACTGGTTTGCATAAGATCAATGATAAGGAAACCCTGTAGTGTCATTTGTATAGTCATTTGTATTTACTCAGGGGTAACAGAATTCTAGTGTCATGGTTGGACCAGTGCATGTTACTAATTAGTGTGCAAATACCACCACACTGTTGAGGTTTCCTGGGAGGCAGCAAGACAGTTTTTATTTTAACAGGCTGGGCCAGGCTTTTGATTGCATACTGCCCCTTTTTGCATCATCAAACTAAGGGAAAAATAACTGTTGAAATCACTCACTCGATCCAGTTAAACCGAGCTTGGGATGCCTGCCAGAAAGAAGAGAGGCGGATAAATGGGCCACCTATTTGGTCCACCAGTCCCAGGGATGGCTGGTTACCAAATTGGTCCCCAGAGCAGCTTGAAGCGGTCTCAGAGCTGCTCTGTGGAGTGATTTCTGGCTGGCGTTACCCTGTGGTGGTACTCTGGATGTGGCCTCTTCCCACAGAAGTGTCTTCTATGTCTAGAGCTGTGAAAGGAAAGGCATTGACCTCATCGCTTTGGCTCCCCACGGTCCCAGGGTTCCTTTTAAAGTCAGGTGTCCTTAGCTAGCCAGTTAAGGGAGTTTGAGGGTCCTTTCATGCAGGCACCATGCAGCTGAGAGGCTGGCATCAAGTCAGAGACCCTTCTTGGCAGAGCAGGCTGGTGTTACTGAGAACAGAATAAGGTCTCTGATCCATCCCGATAACATCATTTCCATGTTCCTAAGGATGCCAACACTTCATTTGTTTGACTTGGTGCCACTGCAGTTCTCTAACAAGGTACCAGTCTGTGTAACGTGCAGTCAATGGGTCAAATTGCCTTTCGTTTACAGCAAGAACTTCCTCTTACATGCGTTAAGGTGCAGCAAAGATCATAGCAGAGAGGGGGATACTGAACTCACATGGTGCAGGAAGCTGGGTGGGTAGGGAGGGATGGGATAGAGCAGAGCAAAGTCACCAAGTGGGAATATATTGCAAGAAGTGAATGTGCTGCTCTTGGTATAGCTGTGCCAGCAGGAAAAATGGGTTGCATGGATCCCCCCCATTGGGTAATGGGAAAGTCTTGGCAGTACAGACTGGAATGTAACGTTCTTGCAGGTGAGGGATAAGTGGCACTGCTTGTTTAAGACAAAATTGCACAGGGAAGGAGGTAGACTTGCACAGCAGCAATACTTACTGTTTTTTCTCCCCTGTCCCCCTCCTGCTCCATGGTGTAGGAGGGGAACAGTTCAGCTGGTTGCAGAGGAACCCAAATTCAGCAGCACAGGCAGGAGGAGCTGCTCTCCAAGCGCTGCCAAGGCAGGATGCAGCACAGCACCCTGCTGTGAGTACTGCTGGTAGCAGGAGCTCTTCTCACTTTGTCATCAGCCAAGGCTCGATGTACTAATCTTTAATCCTAAGGCATTGGCCTCCGATCTTATCTCTTGCTGGTCAGAAGTATGCATCTAGTGTTTTGATGAACTACCAGTGCTGACAGGGAGTCACTTTTTTTCCTCCTTTGCAGTCTGTTTGCTCTTGGGGGACTGTTTGCTTTATTGAGCGAATTCCTGGCTGAAAATTCAATAGAAGGCAAAGGATAATTAGGCAAAAGACAGTGATGGCTTCATTTTGTGATGAACGAATTCAGGAAGAAGAAGCAGGGAGACAAATTAAAATATGCTTGTATACAAATACTCTGTTATGTTTTGAAGTAGCATAAAACCACTGTTGCAAAAGGAGCAAGCCTGTAGATTTCAAAGCACTGAGTTGTAAATTCAGTTATAAATAAAAAAGGATTTATCTTAGTGTTAAAATGTATAAACATTCGTCCTTATCTGATGGCTGTTAGTAGGATGGTAAAGAGCTATTTGAATTTAAGTATAGGCATCATTAAGTGAAATCATAAGTAGCCTCTGTATATTTGTAGTTAGTTTCTGTTTGCTTACAATAGCAGGGTGTTATTTTACTGGCATCTGTTGCTACTCACAGGAACTACTGGAGTTACGAGGCTGAAAGGGAGCTCTTCAACAACCGCAACGCTGGCAGGGCAGACCTGTAATCCTTTTACTGTGCTTCATCTCAGAACTGTCTTTGACCCCAGCCCCTAAGAGTCTTGTGCCTCTGGTGTTTATGAGCTTTCTCCTGGTGGTTCAAGCTGCACATAAGCCGGTGTAACTTACTGCCAAATGCAGTGGTCCTGTTCCCCTAGCCGTGGTTTCCCCCCCACCTCCTTTGCATCAGGGCTAGTGAAAGTGA
>JAOTQQ010000012.1:138911645-138943337 GCA_026546715.1 Gallinago undulata | reverse complement strand
CTGCCAAATGCAGTGGTCCTGTTCCCCTAGCCGTGGTTTCCCCCCCACCTCCTTTGCATCAGGGCTAGTGAAAGTGAGGATACAGAGACAGAGTGGGTCAGACCAAGGCATAACTGTTCCTTTTTCCTCTTTGACTGATTAGGCTTGTGCTGAAATTAATAAATTTTCAGTACTAACAGATAAGTTTAAAAATAAACACAAAACTTAGGAGCCAGATACACTGCCATGTTCTATCTTCTTTATGGAATGTACAGTACATGGACTTTATTTCTCTTCTAAGATGATATATGGAAACAATTCATCTGATTTTTCTTTTAGATAGAAATGCTGACATAGCCTGTAGAAGCCTTCACATGGTGTGAGCTGTCCTTCTGCACCTGTAGACACCATGTGCTGCTGTGCCCATATTAACTAAAGGGAAAAATCAGATCATCACAGTGATCTGTTTATACTGAAAGAATATTGATTTCTATATGAAATTCAAATTGTTCATAAAAAGGTGTTTGAATGTTCTTATGTACAGGCGATTTTAGGGAAATTAGTATCTGGAATGTATTTTATTGAGTCAAGTTCACAGTGCTTTACATCCTGGCAAAATCCAAGGGTCTCAGAAGAGATGAATGGGTCTCAATAAATCAGCATTTATCTAATTTTTTTTGTTACTTAGAGTAAGCACAAAACATGTTCTATAACCTTGAACTTTAGATCATGAGCTTGTCTGTCCTCTGCAATGATAAACTCCTACAGGGCACTCAGATGTTCGCAGGAGCTGTATGCCCCATACAGAACACAAACCCTACTTCTAATGCACAATTTTCTCATGTCAGATTGAGAAATGTCACTTGCTGATGTGCTTACATCCTCTGAAAACCAGTCCTGCTACTGATGGCAAGTTCCAAATCATAACTGTTTCTGATTCACCAAGTGCTGAAGCAACATTAGAAGTTAGTATAATATGTGAGAACAATATTTTTTATTTGAAAAGACCACAAGCTTGAGAAAAGCTGTGGTTTTTCCCACGTGCATAAGGGATTCCCAGTCTGGGGGGGAGGCTGGAGGAATCTTAGCTGCAAATGCAGTGAACTGACATGTATTTCTAAACAGGGAATTACTGTGATTATATTTCTCCAGGCCTATCTAAACTACTTAATTCCCACTGAACCCAGCCTGGGGTTCTTTCACAATGTTTTGGTAATTTTAAGCATTTGATCAAGTAGGTTTTGATTCATAGGAAAGCAGGTTTTGATTCATAGGAAAGCAAACAGGCTTGGTGGTGTTTTTTTTTTTCCTTTCATAAATCCTAAACCAGTTAAACTGCATTCCTTTAGCCTGGTGTCCTTCATGAAGAAATATTACACACAGTATGTATGCAATTTCTGGACAGAAAACAACCTGTGGTTCTACTAGCATCCTTCAACTTACAAATCATTAAGGAAGGTGAAGCTGTTTGTGCTGTCCTCACACTGTGGCACACTCTGCTAAATTGTGGTTTACACTACGAAAAACAAGTTAAAGACCAACTATCTTGCTTTCCCTTTATGGTTTCAGTGTGACAACCACAGAATTTCCTCAAACAGATAATTTTAATGAATGTTTTAATTCAGCCACAGCTGCTAATTGTTCCTTGTGTTCAAGACTTTGTGCTTTGTTTCCCGACTTCCACTTTTTCATGCCCCTCTTACTTAGTGCATGTTTTCATCTTTTACTGAAACTAACTCCTTGCAGTGGACTTGCACATTGTTCTCAGAGATGCTGGATGAGGGGAGGGAAAGGGATGATGAATTAGCTACCAGGAACATTTTGTAGTTCATTTGCAGGGCAGTGATTAAAAAATAAAACCAAGTGAACTTAAAACAGCAGCCTCTCTGAAGTTTTAAACAAAATTATTCTTCTACTCTGGAATCAGATTCGGCATGGGACCATATGTTCACATATCCTTCCGAGTGTTTACACTATGTACCAGTGCATTTCAAAGACTTGCCTTGCTATTTTCTGCCTACCAGTAATTTTGTGGAGCTATTTAACTAGCTTAAATTTTAATCCACAGGTATTTGGAAGAAGGATGAATCAGTGGTGAAAAAACACAGCTCATTAATTTTACATGATAGCAAAAGAATAAATAGGTCAGTATTCTGTGCGTTATTTTATCTTTAGTATAGTCTAAATGCTGTATAGTAAGTGTTTAGGTGGCACTTTGAAGATGTAATTTGTTGTACAGGACTAATGTCTTCATACACTTCTACATCTAGCCATACTTGGAAAGAAATAATTAACCTTGCTTGAAGTCCTTTTGGGTTTCTGTTGCACAGTGAAAGAAACCAGGGTGGGATTCAGCTGACCAAGTGCCTGTGTGGTACCTCTGAGCTACCTGCCTAAATCCCCCACTACAAATAGGAAAGAAATAGCCACCTTTGAGGAACATTTTGTTCCATACTAAAGTGGGTATCTGAAAACAGATCACAGTCACTTGTGCCTGCTTCTGGACTGCAAAGGAAGTTTATGGTGTCTTGGCCTGACATCTACTTTGCAGATAACTAAAGTTAGGCAATAGAAATCCCTGGACCAAACTAGTTCAGTGTTTTCTGCAGTGATTTGGAAGTAAATATAAGGACTGCTTAAAATGAGTCAAATAACAGTCCAGGATGGTTGATTGAAGGGACTGACTCAATGTAAGTTGAAGAGATTGTGTATGCCATATACACATGTACTTGGTTCTAAGCATGTTTGACGTGAAAAACGTGTCAACATGTTTTGATGTGAAAAACAACATGAAAAAATGTTGTTATACTTTTTTCTTCTTTCTCTGAGTCTGTGTTTTTCTTTCTTTCAAAGCCTAGCAGGGTAACTTCCTAGAGCAAACGTATCCAGGCTTGAAGCTGTATCAGTCTGCCCTAGCATCCTTCCAGAGACTTCTGAGCTCCTCAGCCTTTCGTGCTGGTCAGGAGTGCGTCTGGGATCTCTAAAGCTGAATCACAGTCTCACGTGATCACAGTATGTAAAGTAAACACAAAGCGAATGTAAGACCTTCCTTCCTTCTTGGATCTATGGTGGACACAAAACTCTCTCCAGCCTCCCCCACACAAAACTGATTGCCTTTGCCAAGAGCCTTCCAGCCCCACAGCAGCAGTCGTTCAGTATCAGTGGCATCCACCTGCATTTTGGGTGCGCAATACTGAATGGCACACTTTACCCCAAACATAATCAACCTTTTTCCTTCCAGGGACATCTTTGCATGTCCCAGTCTGGCTCTTCTGTAGAAAATCTTTATTTTCAGGTTTTTGCTAACTGTATTAGCAAAAAAAGTGAAAATATCTTTCTCAGGATTGTGTTGTGTTCCTGCAAGGTTTTCTACAGCTCCTTCCCCCAGAATTGGTGTTCCAGATGGACCAATGAAGGGCTGAGCTTCTGAGGATCCCTCTTCAACCTTTTTCCAAATCTCTCCTCTACTTTCCATTTTTTTGCTGACCAGTACAAGCAGCTGTATCTCATTTCCAGCTGTTCTAGTAAGCCTCAGCTGCATTGGAATAGGAACTGGCTAATACCCTTTTCCACACACAGAGAAAATTACCCATCCATAATGACTAAAAGGGCATGAATATAGTAACTGATGACAGAATATGCATTGTGACATCTCTGTTACGAATCAGATCCTTGTGTGTTGGGAGGAACCACGGCCTGAATCCTCAGCAGTTAATGAGGATGATACATCTTGGAAGAACTGAGGATGATAAGCAAGGATGCTTATCTTTATTCCATAACCTTCCCTCCTCTGCTTCCCAAACTTTCATGGCTACTTGGATAGTTTGGATGTAGAGTTCTGCTATTATTGTTATTATCTTATTTTCACTTTTATGAGAGTCTTGTATAGCATGGCATGCACGGTCTCTACCATCTGTCACACACTCTCCTGTCCAAGGAGAAGACAGTGCAGTGCAGTGGTATACATTCTTTGCTTAAACTTTAATGGGTCTACTGGTATGTGCCTACACTGGAAAATGTTCATATCTGAGAAAGCAAGAATAGAAAAAGCATGCCTTTCGCCAGCAAAGGCTTGTAATTGTCCTTGGTTTTGCAGAAAATGTATTTTTACTTCTTCAGGTCCTGAAAAAGCACTCTCTTGCATATGTGAACTTGCAGAAAGCTCTGGGGTTCCTGAGCCATTGATTTAAGATTTCTTTTTGGATCTACTGACAACCTTTGACAGGCTTTAAAGCTTTTCAAGACCTAGAAACTGGCTCACAGTGGGACATAAATTCCTCAGTTCACATGCTAAGCATCCGCCAACTCTGTATTCATATTTTTCTGCACAGTTTTCCTTAATCTTCTACTGACTGACTGATCATCATTGTTGCTCCTTCCACCCTCCACATGGTAGAGTGCCCCACGTGCTCAGGGAATGTTGTGGGGCAACTGATATAAAGACTCCTATTGTATGAAGTTGGGAAAATTAGCATCTCTTGCTAGACAGTTCACTGCTGAGAGGTTTATAAGATAGCAAAGGCTTGAAACGTCTAGTCAGGACTAAAAATAAACAGGGGATTCATGACTGAAACTAATTCCAAAAAGATGTTACTTGCATTTGTTGTACTCTTAGGGACTGAATTATGTCTGAAACAGTAAGGCCAAAGTAGTAATTGTCATCTGGCTACTTTAAAAAACCCAAAATACAAAAGCAAAGACAAATGCAGCTTGTATCTGGGTGGAGGGGGAAGATATATACTGAAATTGCACTGCATGAGAAGATCATGTCTCCACAGATGTGCTCATGCTGTATTGCATCATATCAACAAGGAGCTACAGCCCCTTTACTGCCCCAACATCTGTAGATTTACATGTTATTAAGCATTGGAATTCCATGGTATTTAAGCATAGGTGTAGCACTGAGCATGTTAAGGATCTTAGGGATTCAGAACTCAGAAATGCGCGTGATCACACACACTTCCCAGCTGCAGTGATTTTTGTGTAGTTAGCGACTGTGCTTTGGTAGCTGCTGTTTCTGTCTGCAAAACAGGGCGACGCAAGTTCATGGTCCCACCCACTTAATGAAAATCAAGTGAAACTTTTCCTCCCTGTGTTGAAATCTCTGCATGGAGAAACCTTTCCAGGCCAGGAGCGGGTGGAGCCCTGGGCGTCCTGCTCGCAGCAGGTAGGCAGAGAATTCTTCTACCATTTGCAGTTCTACCTTACCACACAAGCATAAAAGCAGCCCAGATTAAGCTATTGCTTCGATCTTGCTCATTCTTTCTTACACATGTTGAGTAGATTATGTATGACTTTAATAAAGAAGAAAAGAGAGAGGAATAAAGAAATGGCAATTCACAGATTTTGTGAATCACCTGTGCAAACATATTAAAGCAAGACAATCTAGAGCAATGCTTTCCAAATAGCCATAAGTTATAACCATAAGTAACCTCTCTCCGTGACACATTTACTATTTTTATCATTATACGTAGTGTCAAATTACATCTCCTAATAACCATTTCAGCCAGCTGAACTACAAATACAATTTAAGACTTTATGTGAAACTAAATATATTCTTGTGACTGTGGTCAAGAAAATGTGGCACTCCATTGCTCTCTAGGTGCTAGTTTTATATTTATACATTTATATATTTATATATTTATATATTTATATATTTATATATTATATTATATTATATATAATATATTATATTTTTATTTTATGTATTTATATTTTATATTTTTAATTTTATATTTTTAAAGTTATTGAACAGATTAAATGTAGTGAAAGAAGTGGATCTGCTTAATTTTAAAAAAATATATTCTTAATGGGATATATTGATTCTGTGATCATTTTTATTAGAATTAGTTTAAAAAACCATGAGTATCTGTATCTTATATGCATTATGGATTGGGGAGAGTAAGAGTTAATACTTGCACTGAGTGAAGTGACAATATTCAGAACATAGGAGGTCATAAAAACCTGGCTCTGCAAGAGCAGGAAGAACTCTGCAGAGCAGGAAGAACACTGAAGTATTCCTGCTGTGACAAAGTAAGATCTTATGTAGCTGTCTTGTGTTCACTGTACATCTACAAGCAGATTTATCTGTAGACTGGCACGGCTGAACAGGGAGCTTGAGTATAGAGGAGATGGGAGCAGGGACAGGCTGCATGGGAAGAATTTAGAAATATTGCTTGAGTGTGTAGAGGTATCCTCGGGAAATCCAAAGCTTAAACGCAGTTGAGACTTGCATGGGAAGCACAACAATCATTGAGGGCAGCCCTGCCATTCTTGGGGGACCTGGGGGTACTGGTGGATGAAAACGTGGACGTGAGCCGACAATGTGTGCTGGCAGCCCAGAAAGCCAACTGTATCCTGGGCTGCATCAAAAGAAGCGTGGCCAGTGGGTGAAGGGAAGTGATTCTGCCCCTCTACTCCGCTCTGTTGAGATCCCGCCTGGAGTACGGAATCCAGCTCTGGAGTCCTCAGCACAGGAAAGACATAAACTTGTTGGAGGGGCTCCAGAGGAAAGCCACAAAAATGATCAGAGGGATGGAGCACCTCTGCTGTGAAGACAGGCTAAGAGTTGGGGTGTTCAGCCTGGAGGAGAGAAGTCTCCGGGGAGACCCTGTTGCAGCTTTTCAGTACTTAATGGGGGCTTATAAAAAAGATGAAGATATTTTTGCAGTGTCTGTAGTGATAGGACAAGGGGTAACGGCTTTAAACTAAGAGGGTAGATTCAGACTAGATATAAGAAGGAAATTTTTTTACCCTGAGGGTGGTGAAATTCTGGAACAGGTTGTCCAGAGAGGTGGTAGATACCCCATCCCTGGAAAGATTCAAGGTCAAGTTGGACAGTGCTCTGAGCAGCAACCTGGTCTAGTTCAAGATGTCCCTGCTCGTTGCGGGCGGGTTGGACTAAATGGCTGTCCATTCCAACCCAAATTATTCTATGAGTCTGTGAACAAGAAGAACTTCCACTGCTATGTAAAAAGGTAGAGCAAGGAAAACACATGACTACTGCTGAATGGAGGAGGTGATACAGTGACAGCAGACATAGATAAAGCTGAGGTATTCAATGATTTCTTTGCCTTCTTTGCCAACAGGCTGTCCTGTTCCTCTGTGCTTGGGGAAAGGGTTCAAAGAGAACTACCAGCAGTAGCTGAGGTTTGAGTCAGTGGTTACCTGAGAGAGTCTGACTGGAAAGCTCCATGGGATCAGACAGATCACATCTGAAGTGCTGAGAGAACTGTTTGATATTTCTGCAAAGCCACTCTTACCACCTTTGAAAGTTTATGGAGATCATGGAAGGTTCCTAAGGACTGGAAATAGGTAAATTTTGCAGACTTCAAAAAGGCAATCTAGGGAACTATAAGTTTATCAGCATCACTTTGGTTCTCATGGAATTTAACGGAGCAAGTCCTCTTGGAGCACATTTCTGGGCATATGAAGGAAAAGAAGGTGATTGGAAACAATCAGCATGGATCTACCAAGGGTAAATCATGCTTGACCAGCCTGATTGTGTGCTGTGATAAAATGACTGGGTTTGTGGATGAGGGAAGAGCAATGGATGTCATTTACCTCAACTTTAGCAAGGGTTGACAAGAGACACTGTCTCCAACAACATTCTTGCCCCTGTGTTAGGATTTCATAGTCGGGATGGGTAAAAATTGGTTGGATGGTTGGGCTTAGAGGAGGGTGGTTAATGAGCTGTTCTCTCACCAGTGGACAAGCAGCGTGCTGCAGGGGTCTGTATACTGGGACTGTCCTGTTTAATATCTTTACCAACCACCTGAAGGAGGTGATGAAGTCTGCTTTCATCAGGTTTGCAGATGGCACCAAATTGGAGGGAACAGTGAGTATGCTGCTGGGCGGGGCTGCCATTCAGAAGGACGCTGCCATTCGGAAGGACCTAGGCAGGCTGGAGGAATGGACCAACAGGAACCTTATGAAATTCAGCAAGCACACACACAAAGTTTCCTTTGGGAATGCCGAGCCCTTGCACCAGTACAGTCTGGTGCTGACTGGTTTTACTGAGAAGGCTCTGTCCTGGCAGACAGCACCTGCCCATGAATCAGGAGTGTGCCCTGGCAGTGAAGGTGGCTAACAGCATCCTGGGCTGAGCCAGAGGAAGCACAGTCAGGAGCTTGAGGGAAAGGATTATCCTCCTGCTCAGCACATGCTAGACCACGTCTAGACGCTGCGTCCTTTTGAGCCCCCCAGTACAGGAAAGGAAGTGAAAAATTGGAGCCAAGTTCAGCCGAGGGCCTGCAAGATGGTTGGAGCCAGAGCCATGTGAGGAGGAGCTAAGGGAACTTGATTTGTTCAGCCTGGAAAAGTGGTGGCTTCTGGTAGACATCATAGCAGTCTTCCAGGACCTATGAGGGAGTCTTCAAGACGACAAAGCCAGTCTCTTCACAGTGGTATAGGTGGGTGGACAAGACACAGCAGGCATAAATTGAAACAATCAGGGTTCAGACTTGAAATGGTGAAAGAAAAACATGGGAAAGACATACTGTTGGGATTGGGTAAAATGGTTAGGTGCCAAGCTGTAACAGACCATAAATCCTGAATAGTCAGACACCATTTCCTGTGCTCCTGGCTCCATTCATTTCATGTTGAAACCAAAGGTACTTTACCCACCACAGTAAATTTTCATTGGCTAGCAGTGAAACCTGTGATATAGCCCCAATTCTTAATTATATTATGAATACTTTTTTCTGCAAAACACAGCTATAATATTTGAGTTAGTGCAGGCTCAAGCTTGTGTCTGCATGGCATGGTGCAGAGTTGTGTGGACCTACCTGCCAGGTTTCCTGTGCAGGATAGCCTCTTTTATTTGGCTTGGCCTGTCAGTTAGGCTTCTTGGCAGAACTTATTAAGTAGGACCCAGTGCTCCAGGAAGGGGTTGCATGAACACCTGGTCTCACTTATGCCTGGCCAGGTCGAACACCTGTGCTGTGCTCCTCTCCTGCCCCCCTTCTGTAGTTAGCAAAGGAACAGCCACCCCAGGTCTGCTTGTTCCAACTGGTATAACCTTGTCCAAAGTTACATGAATACATAGTGGGTAAAAGACTTGGTTTTGTTTATTTTTTCTGTTTAAGAAAGGTTGAAGCTGGTGTGGTAGGAGAGGTGGAGGATGGAGGAAACAGGCCATTCCCGCCTTTCCATTGCAGAAACTCAATACAGGTTACTCACTTCCCTCAGCCACACAGCCAGAGACTGTGACACTCATTCCTTCCTAAAAGAGACCAGAGTTTCAATTTAGACATGTATTCCCTGATTTTGTGCATGAAAGAAAATGCCTGGTCCAATCTCTAGCAGAGCTTGGTCCCACAATCAAGTATTGCTGCTCTTCCACTTCCTCCCAGCTCCGACTTTCCTCCTAAAGAAAAATGGTCTGTTCATGATGATTGTAGCATTAAGGACATCTCTGGATTTTGTCAGCCAATGGTATTGGTATGGCCAGAGGGTTCCAGAACTTGGAACCCCAGTCCGGCAAGCACATATAGGTGACTTTTTGGGTCAGGAGTAAAGATAAGGGATGGAGAAGGTATCGGTGTGATTGTGCCTACACAAAGGGATGTTGTTATGCCACTTCTGTAGGACTAGTAAGAGCTAACCTGGTGTGAGTGTGGCTAGCAGCCCTGGGCTTGAACTTCTAAAAGGCATTGCTTTTCCTCAAGAAACTTTGCCTTGAATTAGTCATCAATTTTTTATCATTATCTATTAATGATTCTAAAACCAAAGTGTTTAACTTAATGAGTTTATTACTGAAGATCCTAAAAAAGCGTAATTCTGCTTAATTTTGGGGCAATATCATTTCCCAGGAAGGGAACAATTCAGGAGGAATTATGTTGTGCTGAGTGAACCTTTTTGCCCAAATACTCTCATAGCATAGTAGGGGAGCAATAAAAAGAAATGTGGTCCCACCCCTTCATTCACTGGTTTGAATAGTTCCCTGGAGGGTGTGTAGCAACAGAAGTAATTTACTGCTGGTAGCCACAAGTGGTTTTCTGGAGGAACAAGTAGCAAAGAAACTGGATTACAAGAGCGGTTCTGAGTCACGGAGTCTCCTGGGATGCTGCTGCATTGGTCATTGCTCAAAGATGAGCTTGGAGTCAAACTAACAATGAGCTAAATGGTTTGGAGGATTTTTCCTGTTGAGGGTGAGGTTGAGGCAGTATGACTGTTGTCTAGGTTCCATTGCAGTGCTTTGCACAGCAGTAGACAGGAGATTTGGAGCTGACCCTCTGCATTACTAGCTGATGGCATCTCCAGCCCTGCACATACCCAGAGGAAGACTATGTGCAGTTGGTGCTCAAAGTGACCTGCAGGGTACATTGCTGCACTGTGCCTAGTGTCTAGCATTCTCCTTAACCTCCAGATATCATTCCTTCATTTTTAGTGTCAAGCAGAAATTAAAATCTATAGACCTTCATTGCAGGAGTCCTAGGGTTTCTCCTGACATCTTCTGTTGTGAGGAAGGGTGAACCATGACTAAGAACAGGCTTACTTCTGAAGGCAAAATAGTTGCTGTGTCTTAAGAAAAGATCTCCTTCAGTATTATCAAAGATAGGAAAATGTGATCCATTATGGGCATACTGACACACAGATCCAAGTAGCTGGGCAGTGACAGCAAAGCCTTCATGCTTAACTGCTCATCATTTATGGAGAGTCCTGCTGATGTGCATGACTAAGTTGCTTAACCACACCTGAATCTGCATTCTTGGGGGATAAAGCCTATTCTGTAGCTGCTTTCTGTGTCGCAAAGGTGCAGGTGATTTTAGCATTAGACATCAGACTTCACTGGCTACTGAGTTAGGGAGTTAACACGTTCCTACAGTCACTTCTTAAATGAGCAATGCACGTTGTTGCAACTGAGACTACATGTGCCTGTACAGCCTACAGCAATGGTGTTGCTTCCCTTGCACTCTTCTTTTTGTGCTAGAGTTTTCTGTATTTTCTACAGATTTTTTGGGACATCAGAGGCTGGAACTGCTCCATCTATTCTCAAGTTGCCTAAAATCCGCACAGACTTGCATGCAGAAGTGCCTTTGTGAAGTTAATTCCTCACACCTCAGACCAGCCTGATGGACGATGGAGGGGAAGCAGAGGTGACTCCTTCCCTGCACAGCACTCCTTCCCTGTACAACAGGCGATGTAATTGCATAGCCAAATTAAGAGGGTATAACAACTTCTAAGGTTGAAGTTGTCCCTGCTTTGCACAGAAGATTCCACCAGATGACTTCCAGTGATCCCTTCCAACTTAAAATATTCTATCATTCGAACCAAAGAAGGGTATTTTCAAGAGAAACTACAAATTTCTTCTTCCAGCTCTGAACTGACCAGGGAAATTTCTGGGACTTCATTTACAGCTCAAAGATGAGTGAAGATCATACTCTTTCTATCTGTGGAGTTTGTGAGGCAAATCAGTAAGTAATATACCAGTGAGTTTACTATTTCTGGCGTTAGTGAAATCACATTCACCTCTGTGTGCTCTGAATTTGCCCCTAAATTACACAGACATGCCCACCCAAAATTACACACAGAAATGAAATAAAAATTCACAACTGGCTGGATGCACCCTGCAGACTTGTGCTGGCTTTATGGTCACTGCCATCTTAACAGTAATTACTCTTGCTCTCGGTGAGGTGAAGGCTGGAGTGAGCTTTGTGCTTTGGTTGTCTGCTCAGTCTACAGTGGATGAATGAGGAGGGGTTGTTTTATGTACAGCAGGTGCCAGGCACGTTCTGTGGCACTTATTTCCTCTTCTTGAGGAATTCACAGACAAAGTAGATGGTGACTTGGCACTCAGAGTCATTCCACTCTCCTGTGCTGAGCATTTCCACACAGTCCTCGTGGCCAGCTGGGTCATGAGGCTCTCCTTCCTTCCAGTTACTGTAGTTCTGCAGTGGGCTGCTGTCTGCATACACAAACTGTCCTTCTTTTTCCATGTCATTTACCCCAATGAAGGCTCGGAAGAGGCCACTGTTGGAGATGTAGTCAGCAATCAGGGCATTGGTTGCCTCATCTTTAGGCATGGCCAGTGTTCCTCCTCTGTCCCTGCAGTGGATCAAGGCTTCTCTGTAATTCTTCTCTTCTTTCACGATGTAGTAGAATTTCTCATCTGTCTCCCTGATACCTGCTATAACTTTAAAGGGGGAAAAAAAAATTGTTCAATGACATATCAACAGATTTTGAAGGTGCTTCTGTTCCAGTATGACAATGAGATGATTTTTACATTAGAATTAATAAAAGGGAGAGAGGAAAAGTATTCTCATCACTGAGTTTGTGATGAATAATGAGAACATGATCAGAGACTGGTGCTACTAATGGGACTGACAAGCACACGTTAGGACAAGAACTATTCAGTCTTGATTGGCACATGTCTCCTGTGACATCTAAGTTTTACTTCACGGATTTCTAGTGTTAATCAAATTAAGGCATGCTAACTGGACAAATAGCAATGTCTGACTCTGAATCACTCCCATTGCTTTCTATGTTTTTGAATACAGATTGTGAAAGAATGCCCTGAGATAGAAACACAGGGGTATAGATAGCTTTTCAGGCTCTTTATATGTAGAGAAAAATCAATATGATTGCTAAATAAGAGAGTCTGAAACACATTTCATTTACTGATACAGACTTAGTTCTAGAAGCCTAGTCCTAGTGGTGGAGCCTTCTGAAAATAATGCTTCCTTGCAGTGGAGGCAGTTTGCACCATCCACCTGCCAGTGCTGTGAGTGAACCTGGCTTCTGGCTTCTTAGAACCCATGTGTTGGTCCCTTGTTACAGGACAACGGTGCTTGCACTGTGGGGAGCACTAAGAGTGCCATGACTAAAGCCTTCCTGTGCAGCAGAAAGATCAAGGCGTTCCTATTGCTTTTCACCCTCTTTCTAGAGCAGATTGGCACAAACATTTTCCTTTCATTGCCTGAGTGGGTGCTGAGCAGCCGACTGACTGTGCAGAGGTGGTTAGCAAGCTGTGCCTTGTGCTTTTGATGATCCTTTATGTTGTGTTGTTGATCATGTCTATATTATTTTTGCTTTTATTTATCTGCTGTTTATATCCTTACAGGTATAAGACTTTTCTGTGTGTGACCCTCTCTCTGACTCATCTATGGATGCTGCCATAGAGCAGCAATGGTAGAAGAATAGCAATGATAAATGTTATAGGAGCCAAATAGATCACCTCATATGCATAATGATTCTTACCGTTCTTTAGAAACTTGATAGATGTGTTAAGTCGAGCAACATTGATAGTCATTTGTCCAACAACTCTGCGGTATCTTCCACAGTCACAGACCGTGCCTGATGCAATGCAAAGGACAGAGCATGTATCTGTTTAGAAGCATTTGTGCATGAGTGTGTCTGTAGGGTCAGCTATAGCCCACTTCCAAACCTTCTGAAGAGTTGGCCTCCACTTGCGGAGAGCCTGTCTCACCCTGTCCTGCTGGTAAAGCGCTGAATATTTTGGCTCTATACACTCCCTTGATAACTGGCTTAAAGGTCCCTACCTTAAAAAATGTGAACAGAAGAGTTTGCCATCTTCCTTCCACCCATATCAGTGTAGGATTTGCCCCTCCTCTGCCCCTCTCATCCTTGATTACGTCTTGCTGCAGAGATGTGGCTTGTCATGGTGATCCCTACAGTGTTACAACTGAATGCCAAAGGTCTGCCTTTGTATCTGTAAACAGCACTGGTTCCCTGGCCTTTTCACAGGAACAAGAGCCTCCATGAAATGGGGAACAGCTCTTTTCTCAGTGAAGGTGTTTTGTGAGTATGCACAGAGATGGGACTGGCAAAACTTTGGTAGAAGGATCCTATTAGTGAACTGCTGCATGCAGCTGTGGTACAGCAGAAGTTGATACCAACTCAAATAATCAATAGATTTCAAGCACCAAAGTGTCAGTTTTGTTGGTAAACTGAAATTTGGCTTGGTATGGGGTTTTGTTGTTCCTCTGTTAGGAAAAAAAAATTGGTGCTGATGGTTTCCCATTAAGAACTAAACTGGCATTGCATATGAAATCTCTTAAAAATGAACACAACTGTACATTCAAGGTGGGAAAACATTCAAGGTTATTAGGGCTGAGAAGAACTTTCTGAGTCATCAGATTCAGTTCTCCTTCTGTAAGCAAATACATTGCATTCATTTGACAACAAATTATGCTCTGTCTACTGTCACTTATTTTTTGTCCCCATGCTCCTATTAGGAAACTTTTAGAGGACTTCATTGCTTTGGTACTGAGAAACTTTTATAATTTTCAGTGTAAATGTACTACTATCCTGTCTATGTGTTAGTTTTTATGATATCAAATATTGCCCATTATTTTGGGTAACTCTTGTCCGTATTTTGTGTATGTTGGTATATTCATAGGTGTCAGTCCTGTCCCTACCCAAGCCTTCACTTTGCTAAACAAAACTTTTTCAGTCTCTTCTTGTTTGTTTCATCTATTCTCAAATTTGTCCACAGACCTCAAAATGTTATCAAACTCCAGACAAACCAATCCTGAAATCAAAGACCCAGCAGGCTTGACCATTCTGCAGAGAAGGATGCATAGCATACCTGCTTTTCCCTT
This sequence comes from Gallinago undulata, assembly GCA_026546715.1. Lineage (NCBI taxonomy): Eukaryota > Metazoa > Chordata > Aves > Charadriiformes > Scolopacidae > Gallinago > Gallinago undulata. The sequence goes on along the minus strand of JAOTQQ010000012.1, from coordinate 138,928,794 downwards.
TTTTCCAGAAACCCCTGTTAAGCCTTTGGCTCCTTTATCACCTGAATAAAGAGGAAAATACAAGCTCAGATCTCAGACAGTGCACATGTCAGGGGAGCATATTTGAAAAACCTGTTTAAAAACGGTTTAATTAACGGTGTGCTTCTGATGTATTGTACTGGCAGATGTGCCAAGTCAAACAAACTGTGATTAATTCTGGTGTATGAAAATAAGGAGAACCCTTTAATAACTAACTCACTGATAACACAGGCATCTCATGCACTGCTGGTTCCTGGTACCGTTTGCTTTAAATATAAACTGCACAATGATCCTGAGAGGCTGAAAGCACTCAAGAAATCTGTGGAAGGTGAGACCTGGGTTTTCTCATTGCCTTGCAGGACAGAGCCCTTCCCTGGGTTCAGTAGCCCCATGATGGGACAAGGCACCAGCTGAGGCTGATGTGCACTAAGGCACTGAATTCACGTGTGCGGGCAGCAGTTAGCACCTGCATGAAATGAGCAGTGTTTCATTTCAGATACAGTTCACAGAAATGTGACTTATTGTCATCCGGCTGCTTTTCCCTTCTTCTATAAATCATAAAGAATAATAGAAATACTTCTCCAAATGTTGTGCTACTATGTAAGTGGAGATGACCAGCTTTTTTAAAAATCTCAGCTGTAATTTGGATCAGGAGATGAGGAGCAGCTGGACTTTATCTGAAATTCATGTTAGCTCTTTCTTTATGAATTAAAACCTTCAGAGGTCAAAAACTGCTAAAGCTTGCTTTGCCTTTTTTTGATGGCCATGTTTTGATGTGCTTTTTCCTTTATATGGTTGTGGGTTTTTAAAAGAAAATAGGAGTTGGCTGTCATTTTAATTTGCTCTGTTTGACAATGCACACTTATAAGCTGAAATTTCAGCGTTGCTTCATTAAGAACTTGAATGTTTAATGGTAGATTTTAACAGTGACCTTTGCTTCTGCAAACATAGAAAATGACAAAAACTAGAAGGGTACAATAAACTGTACATTCAGGTTGAGAGAGAGTTTGATTTAAGGGCTCAGAGCATTGGTTTACTACAGATAAAGATAAGCAATTTGTGGGATTCTTAAATTCTAGTCTCCTTTGGCGGTTGAAGACATCTTAGGAGATAACTATCTGTGTTTGCAGTTGTCTAGGTACTTCTGAAAGTTAGTCCCTCAGGCCAAATTCTTTTGTTCTTCTCTGATACTGAGGCTGGCTAGAAGCCATTAAAGCTTGATTAAAAACATCGGCTTGAGAAGCTCCAAGGAGAGATCATTCCACCCACTCACCCACATGCCTGGATTGATGTGCTGGTTAGAGACCACAGAGTTCCCCTGGGGATGGTGGAGTCCCTGCTCAGCTTTTAAGGCAGGTCTCCTTGTGGCAGAAGTGATATTCTTTCCTAAGTAGCTCTCTAGGAATACCGGAAAGGAATGTCTGAGCCTCTTCTCAGGCAACCAGAGCATAATTTCATGAAATTATTGTCCAGGTAGATTTGGAGTCTGTCCTGATTTGCAAGGAGTATTTGTTCCTCGTTATGCAAGTGCTTTCTTAAAACTCTTAAAATTCTTTCCTTACCTAGCTGTCCTGTGTGTTGCTTGCTCATGTCTCCCACAGCAGTGCAGGTGACAAGGTGTGACATCCTGAGCAGCAGCAGAATATTGACCTAGGCCTTCAGCATCCAAAGCAGAGGCACAAATTTGGCTTTCTCTGTTAGAGCATTCAGAGAATTTAATTCACAAGAGCCAGATTTCTCCCTGCCTCTGTTACCATCAAATATGATGATTTCTTAACTCATAGAGCATATTATTTCAGCTAAATAAGTATATTGCACATGGGAAATAAAACAAGAATATCTCAGTTAACTCTTATCACCTATCTTTATGTATAACTTGGAGAGCATTTGTCACAGCTGTTATTTGATATTACTCCATACCTGGAACTCTCACAAAACACATATTTACCTTGAGGGAAAAAACAAAAAAATTCCTAGACCAGAGCTTACCTTTTCCACCAATAGGACCAATTTTCCCAAGCATTCCCTGGTCACCAATATCCCCCACAGGTCCTTTGTTTCCTGAGAGAAGAAATAAGAGGAAAAAAGTGTGGATCGTTTCTGTCATTTCTCTCCCAAGGCACTATTTAGGTCTCTACTACTGCTATTTTTCCTGAGCATGGCCAGTCCATATGTGTGGCAAAGCCAAAATTAGTGGAGCCTTGAGGATGACTGGAGGACAGCACAGATCTCTGCTGCTGTAGCATACATCATTGCAAGGCTCTTTGAACTTCCTGTTCAAATGCCCAGAAACATCATGGATTTTTTTACAGAAAATGCAAACTAAAATCCTTTCCTTCTTCCTTTAGGTAAAGTCCTCATGACTTTGCTGGGAATCCTTCCCAAAGCAGGACTGCAAATAGGGAGCTACTAGTTCTGCTGCATGTGCTTTCCCAGTCATCTGACCACCAAAGTAATGGATGCCTTTTTAATTGATTAATAGTTTGTGTTCTGAAATAGCTGGCTAATGATAACAGACCAATTTAGGGAGTGTCAGTGTGCAAACTAACTCCATTAAGATGCTTCGTAAATGGTTGGTTACCTGATTCCCTTTTTTCTTATCTGATCTTCTTTTTAATGTAAGAAGCAAAGTCATACAAATGTACTTGAATATGGAAAAGTTTTTTATTATTATTATTATAACAATAATAACAGGGTGATTTTAAAGTTTCTATAAAAGTAAAAATTTTCCTGATCAGTCTTACTGTCAGGGAAGAAATACCATGGATATGTATTATCATTAAACTCTAACGACAAATTAAGCTTTTGAATTAGAGTATGCAAACAAGGCTGACACCATCACATCTGGTGCCTCCAAATGCTCTACCAAGCTCACAGTGTGGATATGGGATATGTTTGATAGGGCTGAGTCCTGAGACATCTGTGACGCCTTGTTCTCAGCTTAGATGCTGTTTGATCAGAAGAACTTTGTTTCTCAGTGTGTGCCTTCATTTGCTTTTCTGCAAAATAGGGATAACTGAGACAATTTTGTTGAGCATCCTGATGTATTACTAGGAAGTAACTCTCAAAATTCAGTTTCAAATAGAGAATCATTTCAGTAAGAGAACAGTAATCTTTCTGATTATACATATGATCTGCGTAATACATATGATTTGAGCCTTTTGGATCTCATGACAGCCACTTAGGAGAGCAGCAATAAATGTACTAGTTTATTGCAAGACTAAATTCATTGCTACATATACCTGCCTTAAGTATCGGTAGGAATTGCACCAAGCTCTCTGAATATTGTTAGGTTCACTGATTAATGTTTGACAGGATTGTGAAATCTACTGATGCAACAGGAATGAAAAGCATTAAACATCAATGATCATATGCACCGGTATGTGGTGTATAGTGATATTCATATACCAGTAATAGCCAACAAACGGTCATAAATACCTTTTGGTCCTTTTGGTCCAACCTTCCCTTGTTTGCCCACTTCTCCTCTATCTCCTTTTTCACCTTCATCCCCTTCCAAAAAACAGAAAATAAAGCATCATGGTACATTTCTCTCAGGGCAGTAAGTACAAGTATACAACCCCAGAAAATAAAGGTTTTTTTCTGCTCATTTCTTTTTATTTCACATTGAAGACACAGTAGCCATGGGATACATTTCTAGAGAAGAGCTGAATAATCTGACCATCATTAGGAAAAGCTAAAAACTTTCTCTTTCATGGCTGTTCCAACATAAGAGTTATACAACACCAACTTCTATCCCTGCCCTTTAAGCCCTATTAGCCATAAAGCAGATAAATAAGCCAGTTTTCCTCTGTTGGGAAACCTGTACACACATGGGAAAACTGCCAGGGGAGGCAATAGGAATGTATTAATTGTTCCTAATGACTCTGTTCATAGTGACTCTGTGTTCAAGGTACGCATATGCTTTTGGAATGGCAGGAATGTAAATATGTTGAAATAGATCTTAACATAGACCTTAGCACGTAGTATGGGAGAAGTCTTGCCTTCAGTTTTTGACAGGTAACGTTTATATGTTGATATGACAAAAGCATTTTGCAATTACTCCAATGCTTTAATTTGAAGATGTCAAACACAGAGTATCTATAAGAGGTAAATTCATTGCATTTATTAGAGCAGTGCAGAAATTTCTCCAAATGACAGCAAGGCCCTTTTACACACGTTCCTGTATAGTACTGTATAAGTACTCTGACTTATAAGAGACGGTAAGAGACAGTCATTGAGTAAAGGAACAAGACAGCAATTAATAGGAAAAAAAAGTTATCTCCTTCCTTAGGTAACATATCATTTCACTTGACACTATGCAGGAAATTGGAGATACAACTAGACTTGATTTTCTGGTCTTCTAATTCTTAGTTTTGAGCCAAATCCCAAGAACATCTTTCTTCTTTTTTTTTAAAAGACAAATGCTGGGGGGAATGACAACTCCTGCACCAAACAACCAGCACTGAATACAGGAAGCCTTCCAAAGCCTCTCCCCATGCTCCCTACCCTTGTTTGCAATAAGCCTTGCCCTGTGGTGGGAAGCAGCTCCACTATCTCTTGGCCAAGCCAGGATCTCACATGTGAGACACAGCCAGTTGTGTCCGTGCCTGCAGCCCAGAAAGGCAGAAGAGGCTGCAGTTCAGTATATGGAGACACAAGGGAGGGAAGTCTGTCTGGATGTCAGCAAAAGAGACGTGAGGACAGAAGGACAGCATTACATGACAAGACCACCAGTCTGTCTCCCTGAAGATGGTGCCTCCAGCCCTGGCAGAAGGTGTTCAGGGAAGCAATGCTGAGGGTGACTGTGACCCATGCAGCCACTTCCAGCCTCTCACGTGTGGTGGTTTATGGGCTTGTCTGAGCCTAGCACTGCATCCAGACCACTTATGAACAGCCACTAGTGATTCTTGTGCCTTTTAAACACCTTTATATTTTTGCCTCCTATGGTATTATCTGGCAAAGAGGTCAATGATGTACCGACGGAGAAAATAGCTTCTCATGTGTCCTGGTTTGAGGGCCCAAACCATGGTTGCTTTCAGACTGATCGTTTCATTGTATCTCGTTCTTATTTTCTGCAAAATACTGCCCACTCATTCTTGATTCACCTTCTGCTTCTGTAGCCACAGGTAGCATATTATGGGCTGTTCTGTGGGGTGATGACAGATAAGAAGTGGTGCGTATTACTTGCAGCCAAGCTCCTTAACTATGCAGCTGAAGCTGTGGGTCTGAGCCTGAAGCTGAAGGAAGGATGCCTGCTTTTACTGGGTTCTTGTCTACAGGTCATCAAACAGCAGAGACAGAAAACACAGGATTTAATTTTGCTGTTGACCTAAGTGCTAACAACATTTACAACTGAGAAACCAAGAAATTGTCCTTTCCAAACCTATCTATGAAACCCTTGAGAAAAGTGTAAAAGTCACTTCTGAGTACTTCAGAAATTCAGAAAATATTCCCAGAGGCTGACAAAGGGCTTGTGAAATGAAATTCCAGGAGAAGGTTAAGAGCTGATCTGATCACGGTCTGAAACCCCCATACAGGGGGAGAAATGTGTGATAATAGAAAGGAAGCAGGGTGTGATTCAAAAGCTGGAAAAGCTGGATGAGTCCTGATGAGAAATGCAGCATGGGGATATTTAACAAATATACTGTGCTCTCCAGCAGTTAAGGGAGATGTAGGAGGCTTTTCATGTCCAGCCTTTCCCAGTGCAATGAATTCCTTTGTGTAAGATATGCTGTAACTCTGGGTCTGGTGCAGAAATTGCTGAGGGAGTTTCTGTGGCATGTGTCATGCTGGGGAGCAAACCAGATTCCTGCTGACCTTCCAAACCAGGATTGTCACCCTGGCAGCTCTCATCACCAGCTAATTACATTCTCTGTGGCTTGAAGGCTGCTCTGTTGGGTTAAAGGCACTAGAGAGACTGCTGCAGAAGGAAGACCTCTGTGCAAGAAAGATGCTTTTTTGGGGGGGTAAGAAACATTGCTTAGACAGTTAATCTTAGATATAGAGCCAAGGCAAGAAAGTCAATATACGAGTGGAGAAGCTGTGATTACTTCCAAAGGTGTTTTCTTCCAATCTTAGTTCCAACATTTTGAACCACTGAAAGCTGCAGTGATTTTTTTGGAGAGACTTTAGAGCAAGCTTTTCATACAAGGACTGCTGGAGATGAAGCTAGGGGTTGTGCTATATGGGCCATCACACTAAGAGGTGACAGAGTAAAGGGGTAGAAGGTGTGGGAAAATTTGTTCTGGAGATTTTGAGAGATTAGGGAGTGCTTCAACTTTTATTTCTAACACCTTATGTAGTCCCAATTTTTGATCAAGCCCTCTAAAAGCCTAAGGGAGAGGGAAGTAAGACCTATGACCTGTTTCATCTTGGTGTAAAGCAACCTACCGCACTCTACCTTAGTTTCCTTACTGAGGAAAATTGGAAGAATAATAATTTGCCTATCTGTAAGGGAAAATCCTGCTTTTCTCCCCATATTGCAGCTGAGAATAGGTAGGCCATTACAAAGCAAGGATAGGAGCAAACGGTATTAATTATCAGTACCATCTCATTGTTTGTTTAAGACTGGATTAAGCCCAGTGCTTGATAATATGGTGGTGTAATTATAAAAGAATCGTGTGCACATTTAGCTGTTGTGTGTGGCGATGTCAATTTTTTTTGTCAAGAAACGTGAACTCTTGGGTTAGTCTCCCCCCTTGTGGTCTCGTTATGATTTGCAACGAAGTAGGAGCAATTGTAAGAGCTTGGTTGGCTGTTTTGGACAGGGGTTGAGTTGGCTCTGTCTCTAAATTATAGTAAGTATCTCTCCCTTTCCTCTGGGACTTTGTGTGGACAGGCCATCCTACTGTATTAGGCACTTTTTTTTGTAATCTTAAAAAAAAATAATCTAAATCCTGCCAGTACTCTGGACTGGGTTTTTCAATTTTGTGTTACTGTACTTTGTGAAACGTGAGTTTTCTTGCAGAAAAAAAGCCACCTCTGATCCCTGACCTCATGTGCTTGTAGTCTATACCTAGAAGTTAACCTCTCCTTTGTGATGCTTTACACTTGGGGCCGAGTCAGGTGGAGTTTTAACCTAAGTAGCAGATTGTCACCTTAAAACTGTGATTGCAAGGATGTCAGATAATGTTCTGCACTGGCATTTAAAGCATGGGTGAAGCACTTGGAGCCAGTAGCTGAAGCAAGACCATTTTTCAACCTTGTTAGCATTCCCTCAAGCTGATTCATTTCTTCTATGTCACAGATTTAAAATACTAAACTATTAAAATTAACACATGGAACAATAAATTACTAGACTCTTCCAGCTTGGGACCATGTGACACAGAAGGAAAGCAGAAGCCATATGCAGTAAATGACTTTTGGAGCCATTAGACAATTTCAGTTGTAATAGAGAGGGAACCCTAGTCCTTCATTCTCTTATAAACAAGCTGAGGAAAATGCTGAAGGTCTAATAAATAGCAGGATTTTTAGGCAGTTGAAAGGGTCTCTGCCTTTTTAGGAGCTTCACTAAGTAACAAAATGTTGAGAGGTTACGCTTGGTAAGAATTTAATTAGTAAGAATTTACTGACCGCCAAGTGACTTTGATTTCCCTGCTGAATCTTTTGTAGGTAGTTTATCTAGTTTGTATTCATGAATAGAGGAAATTTCCAGGTTAAATTGTTTGCATATGTTAGTGGCTCTCCAAGTCTTATCAAGGGCTGACTCTGGTTCTTGGAGAATCCAGGTGTAATTTGGGGGATTATGGAGTCCACACTTACCTACAGAGGCAGCTCTGCATCAGGGTGGGAGCCTGGTGCTGTCTGCCTAAAGGCTAAAGCTGGGAGGCAATTCCTAGCTGGGTTTATGCCTGTTTCTCTGTGGTCATGCAGCCTTTTCACTTGGCATTCTGCTGAGGGACTTCCTACATCCACACTGGGTTTTACTGAGACACTTTGCCAGGTCTGATGGCAAGTCATGGGCTGAGGTCAGCTCCAGTTTCTGTCTCCTGACTAAAATACCACAGAAATGTTAATGGTCTCTCAGCCTCTCTTCTGCAGGTATACACCTTCCCCCACACTCCAGGGCATACCCACCCTTTCAAATGATAGAAAACCCCGCTTATGCAGGGCTACAGCACGGTTGTCCTCCGACATCGGATACTCTGAAGCAAAAAAAGCCCACCACCAGCCAAAAAGCCCTTGAGAAGCCCTGGGAGCATGACTGATTTGCTGTGATGGAGGGAAGGATGGTTAATCTTGATTAGTATGCACTGATGTGCACTGCTTGCCTTGGATGTATTTAACACTCCTAGGCATTGTCAATGTCCCGCCACAGAGGCTTGGTATGAAATCTGTTACGTGGTTTTTTACCTTCTGATCATGGATGACAGTTCTGCTGAGCTCCATGTTTCATGCTTGCAGTTCTACCTTAGGTGGCGTTAGGTGAGGTGACCCTACCCACCTCCACAGTAAAGGCTGATGAGTGCAGCTGATTCTGCCTGGGCTGAGTTTTAAACTAAAGGGATAAGGATATGTGCATGATTCTGAAGCTTTGAGAGTCCTCCAGGAGCAACTGAATGCCTTGCCCTCCTGGAAGAGCCCTGCAAATAGCCAAAGGATCAGCTCTGCAGCCTATGGACGCAGAGCACTGTGAACCTTTGCAGCACTTGCATACGCACAATCTCTATTGAGAGGTTTTGTCACCAGAGGGAGTCTCATACTGCCAAGAAATAAGCAAATACAGCCCAGTTTGTCTTTCCAGTGTACAAGCACGTCACAGCTACGTCAATGGAAAGCCTCAAAATTTCCTCTAATTTCACTTTCAGTGTCCTTTAGATCCTTAGCAATTTCCCGTAGCAGTGGGGATTTTTGCTTTCAAGCTACATATGGCTAGTGAGGACAGGACTTCTTGACATCTGCCTATTTGACATGATGTCCTCTTCCCTGTGAGCTGGATCACCTCAGTGAAAAGTCTGGTGAGTAAAGAGCCGAGCCAGCACAAGGTGAAAACCCCTCCCAGATGGGTGCAGCTGTAGTGTGCTACTGCACCCGTAGCCACGCTCCAGGTGTCCTGCAGGAACACGCAGGGCCCCACAGATTCCACCATGAGAAATAAAGGCTTTTGCTCACACGTTCTTGGACATGTCATCATTCATTGACTTCAGTATGAATACCCTCTTCTCCTATTGCATTACATGAGCCAGACCCAAGCCTTCAGTAGGCTCAGTGAAGCTCTGCTGACTTGTATTATTTGAAAGTCTGGGCTTTTGTGTATGACTGGGACATACATTATTTCCTTAATAATACAGAAATAGTTTAAATTAATTTAAATTGTTCCTGATTATTTTTTTTACTTCATCTGCCCGATTTAATTTTCCCAGCCTGTTGTCCTGCCATTCTGAAGTGATCTCAGACACCTGTGGCTATAGTGAGGAATCAGACTGACATTGGTAAGAAATACAGACCCAGTATCTTTTGAATTTATGTATTTAAGTCCCAACATGCATGCTTTGTAACTCAGGTTGATAAACTTCAGAACCTTAACATATGCTAAAATAAGGAATTCTAAAAGACATGAAAAATAGAATTATGTGTTGAAATTAAAGGGCTCTTCAGATCAAATGTGAGGTGCTAAGAGGGAAGTTTTGTTTTAGGTTTGAACAGCCTATAGGATGTGGTAAGGCATTTTATATTTTCAGAAGGAAATAGTAGCTTATCTGGTTTCTGAGCGATTTTGAGATTTTCCAGGAGTGTAATTGCGTAAGCGCAATTAAAGCTGAGACGGACAGCTGTACTGGAGACCACAGTAAATGCTATTTTGAAGCACCAGACAATGTCATGGAGTTTATAAACATAATTTGTCAGAAATAATAATAAGGAAACACTTCACATCTAAATTGGTATGGGAAACTCCCGGTATTCTTCAGATTTCATCTCATACCAATTTCTCAACCTGGATCTGATTCAAGACCTTTGAAATTCCTGTGTCTGGATTTCAAAGGAGCTGAGCTGAAGCCTGTGACAGATAGCAAGATCTAGAGCCAGTCTCCTGAAGCACTGAGCTCCCAGGAATCCACGTGAAATCAGCTGTAGCCTTGCCCCCACACTGGCTTCTGCAGAGCCAGCCCCCACCCCCGTTGTCTTCTCCTGCTGCTCATGCTTTCAGTGGAAGTTTAGGAGTCAAAGTTTTGGGCCCTCTGCTTATTTCTACCCTCATGTTGTTGCTTATTGATTTACTCAGACCAGGTCAAATCCCATCTCATCTATGACAATAGCCCACTTAGAATTTCCCATGCAGGTTAGATAAAACTGAGCTTGCGGTCTCCAGGTGAGAGCAGGCTGGAAGAAAGGACAGAGCTGGGACACTGGTTGAAGGAAGAGCCCAGGGCAGCAGAACCTGGTGCTCCTGATGCTGCTAGAGCATGGACCAACAACTGGTGCTTTTGCTCACACCACAGTAGCTGCTGCCTCCCCACAGACCCAGGTCCTCTCTCAGCAGCAGCAACAGCCAGCCAGCTTCCAGGCTTAGAAGGGTGGAAAGGATGCAACAGGGCCATGACTAATTTTGCTGGGCCAAGCACTTGGCTGCCCTGGAAATTTGTTGTTTTGTTTATTCCTGATCTGGTTCTCTTTGGACCTAAGAAGTCGGTGGAGTACAGGGAGTACAGGACTTGGCCTTTATTGCTTGCCCTCATTACTCAGCTGCGGATCAGCCTTACTTAATGTAAGTTTTCAGAGGTCCTGTGCCAAAGCACTCCAGCAAAGACCAAGCTGTTACTAAACATCTCAGGTCAAACACCAAAAATCACTAGTTACAGGTACTGAAAATATGTTTTGGTCCAAAGCAGAGATTTGCTTCTTTTTTGGTTTCCTAGGGCATTTCAATAAGGGTCCGAGAAAATGCCTCACACATTTCTCGTTTTAACTGCTATATAAGCCAGCTTGCTGTGTACCTCAAAAGCTTTTTCAGAAGGCAGAGCAAGACAGCTATTGCGTTAGGACTATGTTCATTAAAAAGTATCCCCTCTTTTTGAGAAGAGACCTGAGCATTGGCCAGGAAAGGAAACTGGGAGAGCAGTCCCAGCTTTTGCATTTCTCTTATACTTTTCTTCTCATTTTTTGGAGTGCCTGTTTAGAAAATTTCTTTGCATAATTCTTTACAAACAGACTTCAGCTTTCATTTGCTAGCACCAGCAATGGAAAAGCAGCAGATAGATGGAGGGGATGGCAAGGCACCTGGTTTGCATCAGGCAGAACCACAAGAGGTCAGACTTAAACTCCTGTTCGTTTCTAAATGCTGAGCAGCTTAATTCTGACTGATTTCTGTCATTGCGACAGACAGAGCAAAAGGCTTACAGGACATTTACTGCACTCCTCCTGTTCCTGGGAGACTGCATCCTTCCAGAGTATTTTCTAGCTCTGTGTTACACGCAAAGGCCTCTGGGTTTGCCTCATGCTTTTTGGGAGCTGGTGGGGCTGTCACAACCAGTTTGAAGACTTTCCTAATAATCAGCCTGGAATTACCCTTTCATTTCATCCCATCACTCATATCATACTTCTCTTGTGACATCTCAGGTATGAGTGTAACAAAGAGTATGTTTTCGAAGGGGAGGAATTTGGCTTGCACAAATTAACTTGGACAAGTTACACGTGGCTTGTACAAGAAGTGGTGAATTTTCACAACACCTTTTTGACCAGGTGATTTTCAGGGTGAGCATGCAGAGAGGTTGGGTGCTTGCTCCTGTAGCAACTATTAATGCCTAGATGAAGAAGTGAGTAATGCAACCTCCAACAGTGCAAGGAATGAAGGGTTGTAAGTTCTAAGCCTCTCCAAACAACCCCACTTCTCCCTCAGCTTTCTCCTCTCCATTGAGCTCTGTGATGGTAACAGCGGTATTGCTGCTGCATAGCACTGGCGACCATCTCCCTTGTAGCCCACAGACTGGATTTAGCCTGTAGGACAATTTGGGCCATGCACTGGGATAGGTGAGGTGGGACAGTGTAGGAAGTCTTACAACTATTGAATACCTTTTACTTCCTTGCACTTCTAGGTGCTTTGGCCCATTAGATGCTCCCATGTTCATACAGAAGGAGGAAGTTGCCACAACAGAAATCTGGTCTGTGGTGGTAGAAAAGGCTGGCCAACGTACTGTGCAAGCTCAGCTCCTCTATCTTGTGTTTGACCAAAAGATGGGGGGTAAAGGTTGTGTAGGGTGTGTCAAAGCCCGTTTTTGGGAGAACGGTGGACAAAGAGGCACAACAAATGTAGCACAGAAAATAAAACTTAGAGCAACAAAAGTCAGAGGCTTGTCCATTGTCCGGGTTAAAGTTTGAGCAGCAAAGTGTTGCCTGTGGCTGTGGTGTGGTCCTAGGCTGGGGATCATGTGCTCTGAGTCCCTAGACACAAGATGGATAGAGGAAAACTGGCAGCAGGACAGACTTTCTTCTGCCATATTAGGTCAGCATGCTTCATCCTTGACTGCAAGGGATGCCTGAGGGGTAACAGGGTAGTTCACACACCCAGTATGCTCAGTCGTTCATTGCCCAGCTGACTGGCAGTCAAAACAACCAGTGCTATTGAGAGCTGCTTGTAACTGTGCTGGATGAGCTAAACTCTGGTAGGAACTGAAATTAGTCCATAGGTTCATATCACAGACTGAAAAATGTATTTGATAACCTGCAATGGATATGACCCAATAATTTGGAGGTGATTTACTCGATACTCATTTTACCAATCATGGGTCATGGGCATGGTAATCGGATTTTAAAGTAGTAGTGAGGACAGTGCCAATATACTGTTTGGCTGCTCTTGTGTCTTGGTGTCAGCCAGGAGGCAGCAGGACTGGTAATGACTAAATCCTGACTTTCTCAGTATCGTGCTTGCAAAGAACCATAATATCTAACCTTTAAACGCTCCCTGGTCTAGCTCTATACAAGCTAGACCACAGAAACCAGCTGGAGTCCCAGCTACCCTCATGTTGTCACCAGACCACCTCATTAGCCTTCTGACTTGTTAAACACAATTCTGTCAAACTTTGTTCTCCAGCCTGCCATTATACAGATACTAACTAAACAAACTCCCACTAGCTCCCTTGGGGATCATTACATCTCTCTGCATTTATGCTGTGGCAGCAAAAGTTTAAGCTTGGATTGTAATCATAAAGAAATTAACTTGCTGATTAAAAATGGTCCTTTAAGCAACATGCACTTGAATAATCCATCATAAAAACAAATGAGTCTGTAGCAATACTTTTGACTTGATAATCCTTTTTCTGCTTAAAATTTAAATCAGTTGCATTTTTTTCTCACAGTCTGTAGCCTATAGAAAAATACAATGAATTACTAAAAAGAAAACAATAGTTTGAACTGCAATAGCCATGGTGCAGAATATATATTTTAGATCTGTCACTGCAAGATAGATTTGTACACTATGGACCTAATTTTTAGCTGAGATACCCTCCAGGCAGTTCCATTGACGTTAGTTGTGTTACACAAAAAGTAAGTTAATGCAGAAAATTTGGTTTCAGATATTTACAAAGTGTTTTAAAGATAAAAGAACTGCACATGCCAGAGCTGATCTAGTTCTCATTGAAATCTGTAGTGAAAGTCCTGTTTAATTCAACAGGAGCTGCTGGAACAGGTCTGTCGACCGCAGCAGAGCTGTGTTTACAAGTAAGCATTTGGAAATAATGACAGTTCAGTCATTTTAAATATTGTGTATCTTTCCCCACCTATAGGTGCAAAGTTAACCATTAACAGTTCGCAGTACGTGCTTACTTTTAGAAAAAGTAACTCAATTTGTGGCTGCTAGGTGTACTGGTTATGTGATGAATACAAGAAGTAAGAGAAGATTTATGTGGCTGGAGAAAGATGCAAAAGGTCAACTCTAACTTATATGAGAATATGTCACACCATTCCTTATACTAAACAAAAGCAAAGTCAAATCTCCCTCCTTCCTCACTTTTCCCTGTCACAGTTCCACTTCTCTAGATGTTTGTACAGTCTGCAATAATTCACATCTTTCACCCCCAGCCCATGCCACAAGCCCTCCATTTAAAAATCCTCCTGATATTTAAAAATCAGCCTTTATCAGTAATGGTCTCAGTAATTAGCAACCTCATATTCCTCACCTTTTGGTCCAGGTAAAATTGTGTGTGTCGAGCAGACATCTGTTGTAGGTCGATTGTCAACATCAAAAGCAAAAATCTGAATTTGGAAGATAAAAAGCACTACTAGGGTCCCGTATTTCCTTAGCTGTTGTTCTTTCTTGCTGCTCATCCTTGCAGCCTCTCAGGAAATGCCTTTCGTTGTTACAGTCTTAACAAATGCAGCTGATTCAAAAATAAATGCTCTGCTAACTGAAGCAGTGCAAAGTTGGGAGCTACATGCAAGAACAGCTAAATAAAGTGAAGAAAGGAGTTTGATGATGCTGTAGTTATTTCTGTCCTGCACATTATCCAGGATATTTATTTAATGCTGACAGCTGTTTATTCCAATTTATCTCTTATCTGTGAGATGTTTAGCTGCTTTTGCCATGGAAAATTTCTTCAATATATGGGGTATCTCCTTTGTCATTTTTTGTTCCTTTCGGCACTGACACTTCATGCCCAGCTTTTCACTTAGTCAAAAGACAAAAGACTTTGGTATTGTATCCAAGTGAGTACTAATTAGCTATAGGATATTTGTGGCTGGTTTTGTGCTGGAAGAGTAACATAGACTAGATAAAACATGTAGAGAGACTTTTCCACAAAAGCTTTCCTCCAAGGAGCTCGTTACTGACAACAGATGAGCTGCCAGTCTGCTGTGGCTGGAAGTCACTGGTGCTATTTCACACCTTTTGGATGCCACGTACCCATAGCTCCCAGAGCAGGGGATGAAAAGTTGATGTCATAATGGGTGTTTGAGCCAGAAACCCACAAATGATGGTTTTATGCTTACAGATTGCTCCACAGTAGTTTCTCCAAGCCCAGATTATGTTGGTAGACACAGTACAGAAGGGCAGACTTCAGAACTGAAGCCACAGAGTAGGATGAGCTTGAATGACTGCAATACCTCCTCCCATACCACCTTTCTCCTCTCCTTGTTAACTGGGAGAGACCATACATCAGGACAGGGGTATAGCGTAGGTCCCAGTGCAATGTCATCTTTGGGTCATCCAGAAGCTGCTTCTGATTCAAATTTTTATGAGGCAGCTGTCAGGTTTTTGGTTGGGTGATGGGACTTTGAAACCAGGTGTATGAGGCCTCCTGGATGGAGGAATGGGTAGCATGAAGAACTGCTATATATCCTTTTGGAAGGAGCTGTGATAGATATCCATCCATGTGCACTCCCTTCCTAGAAAACACTCTAACTTTCTCTCAGGGAAAATACATTAACCAGGGACAGCAGGCCACTTGAGGTAGCCTGTCAACAAAGAAAGGGAAGAATTTCCAGGAATTTCGTTAACTTCTGTTTTCTTGCACAATGAAGGAGACAGCTACTTAAAAAGCTGCACTATGCTTTTGAACTGCCTAGTGTGTGAGAGTGCACGTGTGCTTTCCATTCTAGGCAAGAAATGTATTTCCTATGATAATAGCTTTGAGATGCTTTCCTTATTAATCAAGAGAGCATCAGTTCCTTAGCCCTACAAATTTCAGCCTTTTGGTAGACAGAAAAAGTAGCAGCACTCATGTAAAAGTGAATACCTTTTCTTAAAGGCTGAAGGAATGCTTTGATTTCAAGCTTTCATCTGGGATGAAATGTTGGCCAAAGTCCCAAGAGGGGTCAAGAGACTCCTCTCCCTTTTTCTTTCTAGCCTGGTCACAGGCTGTCCACCTTTTCTAAACACTTTTCTTTTTTGTTAAACTGTATATGGTACTTTTCAGAAATAAATAGTAGTCTCTGTCCTAAAGAATGGCATCTGACTAACACCCTCAAACGTGGCCTTAATAATGGACACACCACAGCTAGAGGGGGAGGAAAGAGAAAGCAGGGGTTATAGATGGATAGAGTTGTACCAGGAATAAACTTGTTCCTCTGTGATTTGCGTTGGGCACCGTGCCTCTGACTTGTACACTGTAAATCTGTTTTATTTATCTTTTTCTTCTCTTCACTTTCCATTTTGTGAGCATAAGGTCAATGTAAGAGCAAGAATAGCGAGCGTAGGAGTGGGAAGCTGGTGTACTTAGCTTTGGAGGCGGCATTTTGGGAAATGTTGCTGAACTGATGCGAATGATGCTATCTGTTTCACAGTACTGAGAGACTTACAGTGACTTCTTTGTTATTTATCAGGGATAAAGAGGGGTAAATGTAAGTAAGAGAGAAAATAATTTGTTTAACCACTTCAGTCACTGACCAGGACTAAGGAGGGAACATTTTTCTGATCCTACTATTGCTGTGATCATTTACAAATGTTCTCATTCCACGTTAGAAAATAAATAAAGAATCTACTTCCCCCCCCCCACATACATACCCCTCTCCATGGCAATCACAAAGCCCCTAAGCACACAGTGAGAAATTAATATATCTTAGAACTTGGTAATGAAGGCACTTACTTAAAATGTAGGAGATCCAGATTCAAATTCTTTCTCTGCATAATTCAAACCAGTGTTTGCACTAGAGCCTTGAGGTTATATTGCCTTATTACAAGGCTGTTTGCTAATCAGTTATGTCTTCTTGTATGTTGGACCAGAAATCCTGTCCTGGAGCTAGGAAACCTGCCTTAACAGGCAATCCATCAAACCTGATATACTAGCACAAAAAGCTTGGGTTTTGGTAAACGGTACTTATCAAACCAGTTTCATTGAAAAATCTTCAAGCAGCTTCATTGCTGATGGAGATTTAATGAGGCACATTGCCTATTGTGCATGTTAATTCTCATTGAATCAGGCTTAAAGGAAAGTCTGCAGGCAAGAGAGAAAAACAAACTAGGCAGTGTTGTCCAGACATAAAAGACATAAAGCAAATATTTCCTAGGGCATGAGACCTTATTAATGCCCATAAGGATCTAAAGGGTGGTTTGAAGGAGGAGAGAGCCAGACTCTTTTCAGTGATTGCTGGTGAGAGGATGAGGGGTAACGGGCATAAGTTGCAACATAGGAGGTTCCACTCAAATATCATGAAAAACTTCTTTGTGGTGAGGGTGACAGAGCCCTGGAACAGGCTGCCCAGG
>JAOTQQ010000012.1:138834359-138911545 GCA_026546715.1 Gallinago undulata | reverse complement strand
CTGCTTCAGCAGGGGAGTTGGACTAGATGATCTCTACGGTCCCTTCCAACTCTAATAATTCAGTGAAATTCAGTGAGTATTTTACAAGGAAACCTTGAGAAGACACGAAAGAAAATCCTGAAAGATTCCATTCCCTTGAGATAAGCAGTAGCCAGGTAACCTTTCTATAGTGCATCGCCTCCTTGGAGTCCAAGTACTTCCTTGCTAATTTGTATTACCTTCACTTGCTTATTCTTCAGACATTAGTAGTTAAATGTCAATAGACTGTAAGAGGTACAGACAACATCCTGAAATAGTGTTCATCAAAAGGTGTCCAGATCTCCAGCCAACTTTAATAATTCTTAGAGTCCTAGATCCTATAGTTGGTCTCCAGGTTAATACATCCTGCTTATAACCATGGGCTGATTCAGCCAAAAGTGGTGAGAGTCCACTGGCATTCTTTCTAACCCAAATATAGTATTAAGAAGAACTTTTCAAGTACTATCAGAGGTCATGACAATTTCAGTTTGTTGTACTGGATACATGGTGGCAAATCTTACAGAGAATGGAAGACGAAAAGCAGTAATGTGTAGCTTTCCAAGTGTAGGGAGAAAAGTAATCCTAGGGCTATTTTGTAAATTGTCATTTTTGGTTTTCACACCATGCAATGACTACGCGAGCTTGTAAACACAGTCTCCACCAGTTGTTGTTCCTCTGAGTAAGATATAAACAATGACTAGACCTTGATATGCGTGCAAATAGCTGACAGAAAAACCAAAGGGCAAAATTCTCCAAAATATCCTTGTTTCTATGTTCACTAAACAGAGCTTGTAGGATTCTGTAATGATTTTGGGTAATTCTTGTTGGATATTTTAGGGGCTTCATCAGCCTCAGCAGTGTAGAAATACATGTTTCTCTATCGACTGTGATCTCCCTGGTTTCCTGCTAGTGAGTTTGACTCTGTTGAGTTGGGTACCTTGAGGGATGGGCATAAGAGTTCCCTGGTCTGACACAGGGATGGTGCTCTAGGAGAACCTTAGGTCTGCTTTAGGGCTTACAACCCCTTCTTGGGATACTCCTACTCTCCCACTCCAACCCTCCTCAGCTTCTAGCTTTAAACAGAAAAGCTGACCCAGATTCCAGCTGGAAGTGTCTGCTGTGAGGCAGGAGGGATTTGGAGACAGCTGCTGCCCAGGGAACAGAATGACTGATCAGCACTGAAATCTCAGAAGGAGCTTGGGTTGCAGACCACAGATTCAGACGCTCTATGAGATGCAGCACTGAGCCCTGTACCCTGCTTTTTAAACAGACCTCAATTCTGTGTAACTTGCTCTCACTTCTGTAGCACTGCATTACAGTTTTGCATTTCTGCCTTTTGAACTTTGCAAGAATTCCCTGGCTCATGGTGAATGTGTTCACATGAGCTCATATGCTCATATGAGCACTTTTTAGGTGAACGCTTTCATTGAGAATACTTCTCTGACCTGCAGAGAAGCCTGCTGGCTTTCAGTTCTGCTGAAGACACCTTTGACTTTACTCATATGGCATCAGCCTTCCAGATAGGCCTGGGACAGACAACTTTTGCTATTGTTTGCCATGCAACTTCTTGGAGAAGCTGTCCAAAAAAGTAAGGCATTCACAAATGCATTCAGAGATGTGATACAAAGTGAAATACTCAATGTGGTTTGTAATTGTGTTTATCTAAGTGCAGCCTCTTCCTGTGTCAGAACAGATTTTTGCAAACAAGAGGGCAATGATTCAGTTCCAGGGGAAGACTGACAAAATAAACCCCTGCTTCTGCTGACCTGATGCAGTGCTGAACAGTGTCCTACCCTGGGAAAATATTTCCTGCTTCATTTTCATAAATATTTATGTAATTCCTTCTGGGAAACACGTCTTCTTCAGAAAACTGAACATGCTGCTCCCTGACACAAATTTAACTGTTTGTTTACACATGAGAGTTTATGGGCATGTACCCAGCCTCGGATTTTTACATTCTTATCTTAGGCGTTTCAGCCTGTCAGAGTTCTCCTTCCCTCTCCTCCTAGAGATCATATCATGTCTTAAGCCACGGATCTTAGTTCTGGCTCTGGAATTTGAACATCCCCAATGCTCTTTGGGGAGCTGTTATTTTGGGCCTCAGAACTAGGGAAGAAATGTAATGTTCTGCCTGGAATCACACTTCTGGCCTGCCCAGTTTTGCCCTTCCCATTCTGGTTTGAGGCTTCTCTCTAAATAAAAAAAAAAAAATCATGTAAGCAATTAAACAGGATTGCATAGCTAATGAAAGTATTTATATTTAGAAACAGACCTAAACACACTACTGTGAACTGAAATAGAACTGACCTGCAGTCTTCTGAGTTTGCTTTCTAAGTTCATAGTAGAGATTAGCAGCAACGTTGTGCACAAGTTGCCCTGAGAGAACAGGCATACTGCCCACCATGACAAACCAAAAAAGGCTGATCCTGCTCTTTATCATTTCTTAAGAGACCAGAAAAGTCACTGGCAGAAAAGCAGAGACTGCTTTGTATGAAGTATTAGTGCAGACCTGAGCTTTGTCTGCGAACGCGCTCACAACCCTTCCATGAAGTGGTGACCTGTGTGGGGTGCTCCAGAGAAAGTCGTGGGATGGTGGGAGAGGTAGTCACGAGAGATGGCAGATGCCAAGCTTGTGCCCAGGATAAAACACACAAATGAGTAAGTGGTACCTAAGTGGTACGCTGGCCCGTGGATTTTATATGAAACCTGTTCGTCATGCAGAGCAACGACTAAACTTCAAAGTACAAGCTCTATCAGTCCTTCAGGATCTTACTCTCCTGGTCCTAGCATTCAGCTGCTGTGCCTTGCATTACCCGTTTGAGCTTATGGTTCAACACGCATATTTATAGATTATGTAGATTTATAATTAGCTTCGCCTTTGTTTCTTCTTCTTTAGTTCAAACTCTGCCGCACACTTTCCAAACAGAGCCAGAGCCAAACAGCTTTTAGCATATTCTTCAGCACTTTGCAAAAGAAACCCCCCAAAACCCAGGAGGCAGCTACCTGCCCCTTCATCAGGAAAATGGGAAAGTAAGGACGAGAGGAAGCTGGAGAGGGAAACACGATGAAAAGGGAAGGATCTACAGGAAGTCAAAGAAAGCTTGAAGACCTCTCTCTTAGCCCGTAGGTATGGGATAACATGTGTGCAGTCTAAACCAGGCATTCCAGGTTTCTGTTTCCTGCTGTGCTGCTGAACACCATCAGTGGTGACAATGGCTGCTCACTGCTTCGAAGAGGCCGACTTGCTGCTTAGAGCTCCTGGCCCTGGTCTCTGCGTGAACCCTGCTACCAAATGTGTCTCCAGACATCTCCCCTGCTCAGTGAACTCTGTCTTACCTCCTGAGTTGCTTCCCTGGTGTTTTGGGGACGCTCAGTGTTGTGTAATGTGTATCATAAAGCTGGTTTCATGTCTGCGTGGGTGACTTTCTGGCAAGAAAAAGAAAGTTTTGAACCTCATTCTCCTACCTTCCTGGTTATTGTCTGCCAGACTGTTTGCTAGTGAAAGGGAGAGAGGTGATAGTGGTGCCATATTTTCTGCTTGACAGCCTAACAAAACCAAAGTAAAAAACCCCCTTCACTCAGTCTAGGCTTAGAAAACTGTTTGATTTGGTTTTTTTTACAACTTCAAGTTTTGTGTAATGAACAGAGATAAAAAAAAATGAAGGTATTTTTCTGCTGTATTTTGATTTTTACTAGTAGCTCTTGAGCTTTTGACCTGTGATTTGGAAACTGGAAGGCTGGATTCCAGACTCTGCTTCATATGTATGTCTCTGAATTGTGGCTACTTGCTTAGGTATACAATATGGTCTCATTACGGCTGGGTTTTAGTTTAACAGTAGTTTAACATAATGTACAGCACTAGCACAGACTGGATAAAAGGACTGCTGTGACTTTTACCATTTACAGTAATTCATATCACTTGGAACGACTGCTGAGCCATCCCTAGCAAGGAAAAAATTGAGCTTCAGGGCTTATAAAAAGATTTCTGAATACTAATTATTTTGCCATTGAAAGGAACTTTTGGGAACCACTGAGTTTTCAGCATTTTCCCCAAGCTAGGATTCCCCCAAACTTCAAGATTTGTTTGTCTTATCCCTACATAGGAAGTGACACCCACTTGGGTGCTTTGCTTTTTAATCTACCTGTTCTTTGGCTGCAGCAATATAAGCATAGATATAGATGAAAGGCTCATAAATCAGCACAGTATTTCTCATCACCAAAAATGGATGCGTGGTTTTGTTTAATGTGTGGGCTTTTATGACAACGTTCAAAAAAATTTATGAGTTTAGAAGTAACATTAAATCAGTTCCAAGGACAGTGTCGGACTATGTCCAACACTCTCAGTAAAATATTATGTAGCATTGTCATTTCTCCAAGGATTTTAGAAATTCTAGCTTTATTATGGGATTCAAAGTCACTTTCAGCCTAAGGGACCGGAGGTTGCCACAGTCTGATAGGTGCTTGCAATTTGGTCAGAGCAGCATGTGCTGGGAGGAAACAGTAGATCTTGGCAGGTTTTTGTCCTGTGTTGTGGTACAAAGGTCTTACCCCTTGGGCCATAACCAGCCAGAAGCACTTAAGAATAAACCTGAACTTGTGAGCCGCTGGATTAATGGTAAAAGATTACCTTTAACTTGGCTTTATAGCACAGAAGAGATTTGCTATGCAAAGTATCCTCAGTGCTGCATCACAGATCAGATGTTTTCTTTCCAAAGACCAACAACCTGATGGAAAGAATAAGGACTATGCAAAATGCAGGCAGAGCTTGTATGCACAACTCATCATTAAGAAATTTCCAATTGCTCTTGTCCTTCTTCTCCTCCCTCTTCTTTTCTTCTGCAATGTATGTCCTGATCCCTTGGCGACAAAAATGACTTCACACAGTGGAGGAGGCTGTTTTGGCTGATCTCTGAGGTGATTCCAGCTCCGTGCTGTTGACACGGTCCATTAACTGTTGAATCTGTGCAGAGTCTCCAGCCATGCTGTTGCATCCACATTCCTGGGCTTGGATTGGTGCCCTTCTTGCCCACAGTCAGTGTGTGTGCATGACTGCTTGGCTGCCATGCAGCAGGATGGCGCGGTGCCCGCTCGCAGAGGTGGGAAGCCAATTTCACAAGGGTACAGATGAGCACTGGAAGTGGATTTAGACTGACATCCTGCTCGATGCTGCCTGTGCCAGTTCCCCAGCTGGAACTGGCCTCTTTTCATTGATAACTTCTTTTTTTTTTTTTTTTTCTTTTTAAAATTTCTAGACTTAATCGATCTGGAAGTGAATTACTGCCTGTTAGCACTAGGAAGAGATTCACAGACAGCACGTGTTTTCCTTTAAGGAGGCTCTGTGGCTGGAAATGAGTCAGTAACTGCGAGTCTTCCCCTGTGTGTGGATGCCAGTGTGTCCTCAGTGCTGACTGCCTCGGATGTGATGACCATACCCGCCGTCACGCTGTGCCATTCCGACAGGCGCGTGTTCAGTGAGTGTCGCTCCATGATGTGGTGGGGAGGCTGATGGAGGCACAAACTGAATGCTGAGCTACACTTTTTCTAGGAGGCGAAGGGCAAAAGCTGAGATTTAGAGCACCTAAACATCATGGCAAACACAATGGCTTTATAACTCCAAAGATTTGCATCAACCAGTACTTAATACATAGTAAGTAACAGGGACACGCAGTAATAGAGCAAGGAAACAAAGGAATCGAGCTATCTTAAAAAGAAAGCAGGGATGAGAAAATGAGAAGTTATGATTTATCTGTTATTCTAATTACATGGGATTAGAACCAGACTAGAAACATCTGCTGCTTTGATTTTGCTGCTCCTGGGACTCCTCAGAGCTTTCTTCTTAAGTGGAGCATTTCAAGTGAGCAGGATCTGGCCTGAAGAATCCATAAAGCTGTATTCATTACTTAGGTTTTCTGTTTGTGCTGATTTAAAGATTTGGCCGTTTTGATTTTCTTTGGATTAGCTGAGCTCAAGGGAACTCTCCAAAGGAATGTGCCATTGGTTTTCTGTTGGTGGTTTTTTATGTGATGCAATGCATTAAAACTTTCATGCAGGCAGTCATTAATTGTCAAAGCCAAAAATACCCCTAAACTCCTGTCTGCAATTATCCATACTGTGCTATATTTGGGACAGGTTATGGTTTCTATCATTAAGAAGGCCTCCCTGTAGTGCTCCATCACGGATAAAACATAGCCACAAAAATGATGCATATGGAGAAAATATAAAGTGAAATTACGGGTTTCTATACTGAAATGGAACTACTGATGATGCATATGCCAGACACAAATGACACACAGAACAGAACTGTTAGTAAACAGAGGGAAAACTATAAATATGCTTAAGACGAGACATCGCGCATTGTTTCTAGTGGCAAACTTTGTACTAAAAGAGAGAAAAAAGATCACAAATCTAGACAGACAGCACTGCTAAAAGTCATATAGCTGCATGATTCATTCCCCAAAGAAATCAATGTCAGGATGACATTTTTCTTCAGGCAGTACTGGCAACTGCTCGTAATTTGGGTAAACTTTCTCTGCCCTATAAAAACAAACCATCAAACCAAAAGGTAACCACTGAAACAGCTACCACTCAACCAAAAAAAATAGTATTTTAAACAGAGCACAACATAAAACTGCATGAGTCAATCTACCGTAAACTTTCGGCAAATAGGATGTGTCATAGAGATCAACTTTGGTGTTTCCAAAGGCTTATACAGCAGGCTTTTTAGAAACAGACTTCACTCCAAATAGTAATTCCCTACTTTCAATAAACCCTGACTGACTGCAACTAGTTATTTCTCCTGATACGGACAGCCAAAATAACTGACTCGTAAACAGAAGCCTATGGAGCTAGATTAATTACAGGGATTACATATAGTATTCAGAGCTTTTAAAAACAGAAGGGGTCATTACGATGATCCCGGCTGGCCTCCTACGTAACATAAGCCTTGGAATTTCACTGAACAGTTCCTGCTCACAGCTGCTGGTGGTGATGGGAAGATGTATCATCTCTATTTAACTACTTCAAGTGAGTGACAACACAAGAACTACCCCATTCCGGTGGCTACTTACACTTGTCTTGTAACCTACTGGATGTTCTGCAATATATATTTAGTAAGGTGTATTTAATACATGTACCTGTTTAAATAAACAATTGCATTTAAAGTACTTAAAACTTTATATCATTTTTAGGCCCAAATGCCAAATAGTTCTACATCCTATATCCTAAAAGCTGATGTATGGCACAGTGTATCACAGTTTTAGAATATCTTTCATCCTGAAGTGTTAAACTTCTTACCCGTGATATTTTTCGGCGCACAGCAATACATCCTGCTTGGTTTGCTTTCCATTAGATAACAGTCCTGAGGTCCCCTGCTTATAGTCTGTTGCAGCATATAGTGATCTTGTCAAACTCCACAGCTATTTAAGCTGGAGTCTTTAGTCTTACCACTGTCTTTCACGTAGGGAGGTGGCTGAGATGTTGCCTGGCTGTTCTTAGTGACCTTGATTGTTCTCATTTTATGCTTCTTAATTTCTCTCTTTAGAAAAAACTGAGTTCAGATATGTTCAACAAAACCTCAACATTTTGCCTGAATAATCTTTTAGATGAGACAGCCAATTTGCTTCATAATGCAAAGAGTCATTATGCATGGGAAGATGATTTGCTTTGCAGATCAACCAATGCGGTGGTTACAGAGAGCATTAAGATGATGCTATTAATTATTATTATGCATTAAGATGAGTCAGTTTGGGCCCAGCAAAACTGAGGAGTTTAGGCACAATGCCATAATATTGCTTATACTGTTGTTCATAAGAACAGTCCAGGTCCAGAAGGAGTGGTGACTGTATTTCTCCTTTGGCTGTTGTATCTCTTAACTCTGGAGAGCGGAGAGTTGATTCTAATAGATTTCTGCAAAGCATTTGGCTTTGTACCTATATATGGGGGGAACAAATTCCACAATGAATGTGGATAAGAAAGCCAGGTAGAAATTTGAGTCCCACCTTGTTATTCTGGACAGACATGTAACAGGAGTTTGGGAAGGGTGCATGATGCAATTGGGAAAGAGATGGGAGCAAAAGAGAATATTCCAAACTGCCTTTTTGTGGAAAGGAGGAAATAGGGTAAAGAGAAAAATATATAGGGAAGCTACAGAACTAGAATGAGCTTCTCCACTGGGTCTTTGAATACAAATGAATGAAAAAACATGACTCCAAGGAAGCAGTTTTACAGGTGAACCTTCAGAAAGACAATGAAGAGTTGAAGATCTGTGATGGAGAAATAGAAAAACTTAGATTACCTTCCCTGAGTTTGGTACCAAATCCTTTGTGAATTATATAGCATGGAAAATCGAATGTTTAAATATGAAGAACCAAGTCGACCTCTTCACCAGGTTCACTTCAACACAATGACATAAACTCACAACAGGAATAGGTATATGTACAAGAACATAAGAATGGATGTATGAAAGGTCTTTCTATCCCAAGTGATTGTTTTTGCTTACTTCATAAAGGAGAAAAAGTACAGGGTGAATTCATATGACAAATAATATCATAAAGATAGTGAAACTTATGTAGAAACATTGGTATCACAGATGATTTTGTGCTTTTGCCCAAGAATACAATTTTGAGTCCATGAGTGCTTTCATTTTGGCATGGCTTATCAATCTGTACTAAGTTTGGTTCAGAAGTTTCTGAGGTTTGCAAAAAGGAGAAATCACAAAGAAGAGTTGTTACATTGAATGTTGATGAACAGTTTAGCTGTTATCAGCATCCCAATGAGGAAGGAAGGAAGTAATTTATTCTATCACTGCTGGAGAAAAGCTACATGTTGGATTATTCAGTGAATCATGCTGGAAAGCAGTAAAATGGGCCATCATTCTCAGTATTTAGTCAAGTACACATAATTTTACAAATTTGACCTGATTTTTAATTAAAACAGAAAATCTAATAAAAAAGAAAAAACATCTAAATGCCAGATCGCAACTACAGAATATGTCTGTGTGTGAGAAGATGAGAAATTTTGTACTGTTCCTTCAACCGGAATAATTTTTTTTTAAGCTATAGATGCATTTGCTCACCAAAGGGCTTTTCAGCTCTGATAGAAAATTCCTCACTACCTCACTACAACTATTACAGTTGATGTCTGTCAGAGAATGTGATGAATGTGAATGTTACCAATAATTCAAAGAATCACCTAAGAGTCAATTATTGATACGGCTTTATAGATACAAATTTTACAAATTATTATCTTCTATGCAATTTCACAAAGCTGGGCTGTGTCTTCCCTGAGCTTCATGTGAAAATCGACTGTCATCTGCATCAGAGACTGAACCTGCATGCTCTTGACAGTCACTTGGGAACTATTAGCATAACCTCTAGTTTTCTGTCCTTTATTTTTGTAATGCTCACTGACTGGAAAAATGAATAAACAGGTAACTGTAAACGGCCATTTGGAAAATCCAGAACTTTCACAGAAGAGTCATGTGGATGATCACTTGTTCTCTGTCTCTCAACTTTGTGGTGGTCTGGGAGGTAAAAAAGACCTTCTTTGGCAACCCCCAAAGATGGACAAATTAGAAAAATAGTTGTACTTGCGGATTTTGTTTCCTGACATCAAGGCTTCTTGGGAGAGAAATGTGTTATTACATGACATTATTCTTTTTTATTTTCTTCCTGCACTAGCTGCGGCAGGCACTTAGCGTTTGCTTTGTGTGTTTAAAATTCTGATTCATTCAGGGAGACCGGATGAGAAACCTGCTGAGTGTTCCTCTCATCCTGAAATCAGTCGTAGCCTTTTTATTGGGATAATCTGGACCAGCACGGGCACCCCATAGGTGGGTATGCACTGGAGGAAAGGAGGAAATGCATGAGGAAAGTTTTCTCCAACCCGATGCACTGTAGGCTGTAGCTTATATTGCTTTAATCATCAGGGAGGCAGCTGGCCTAGCTGCACGCCTGGGAGCCCTGGACCAATTCAACATAAAAGGATCTTGTTATTTCATCCTGAGAAGTTTTCACATCTTTGGTGCTTCCAACAGGGCTTTGAAATTCGGCTGTGTGAGGAGTGTGCACATACATATGTGGCAGGACAAAAAAGAGGGAGCTCTTAGTGTAGAAAAAATACATTTATTTTGTCTCACAAAATTGGTTTTCCGGAGGGAGCTGTGTTCTCTTGCCAGCACTATGCGCTGACACCGGCGTGCTGGTAGCTCCACTGCAGCCACTCTAGGAGCTTTCTCCACCCCTTCTTCCACCAGTTGGCTCCATTGGAAATAAGGTGTCTGTGGCTGGCAGGTGAGGATGTTCATCTGGTTTCTCCAGCAGCTGCCTTCTATGTGGCTACTGCAGTCAGCATTCATGGCCATTGATGCTGAAGAGGTGGCTGTGCATGGCTTTCCTTAAAAACTAACTAGCAACACACACTTGAAACTCACAGTTCATTTTTTAAGGTGGAAAACCAAGTTCTCTGAAGTTGGGAAATGCCAGATATCTGTCTGTATGGCCAACCCAAATGCAGCCTGGTACAATCTTCATCCGCTTTCGTCATGGACTCTTTCTTCCCCAGGGCTCTGATTCATAAGATCTGGTTACGAAATCAACACTTTGAAATTAGGAAGTACCAAACCTGGGGTTTCCCAAGTATCCTTCCTTCTGCAAACATTGCAGCCTGCCCTTCTCCATTTCCAGCCTAGGCTGAACACAAAGTGTCAAAATTTAGGCTATCTGGGCAAATGCAGATGTGTTATTTCCTAACTTCTGAAATACTGATTTTGCCAGTGTTGCAATCTTGTAATGCTCTTTCTTTGGTAAGTAATAAACAGTGTAGAAAAATGCCTATTGAATCCAACAATCTGAAAGGATCAGCAATGTGAATGGACTGCGGGCAACCAGCAGAGCATTACTGCACTTAATGGATCCGTTCTTCCATTCATATGTACCTGCCACTTTTCAAGTACCTAAATTAAAGGCTAGTATAAACTCCAAAGCATAGGAAGGAGAAAAACAAATAGTGTGGGGGCTGTAAGGAGAAATTCAGCCTTTGTACTTAACAGTAGAAAACTGTTGTAAGAAAACTGGAAGATATTTAAAAATCAATAGGAAGATAACCTCTCCAGCCCCCAAAAGAAATTATGAAGAAGTTTTAAAAAACAACTTCAGTCATAAAGAAGACTATATCTCATACACACTTTTTCTTATTTTGGGTCTTGCACCAGGTTGCTGAGCTGAGGCTTGGCAAACATACACCTTGTTTTTGGTTTTGCCACTGACCTGCTGTGTAACACAAGCAGACCCAGACATTCAGTATTTTGCTTAGTTACCAAGTAGGCTTTTATGGCAGATTGTCGCTTTCCTCTGACATTTCCTCCAAGTGGATGTCTACCGCTAAGATTAATCTGACAATAACAATATATTACAAGTTTTCAGCCCAAATTTATTTCCCTTTTCCACAAAGAATCTTTTTCTGACATTTTGTGTATTGCAGTGCCAGTGGAGGTGAGCAGATGCCGTTGAACTGCTGAGACAGAGCCCTTCCCAAAGACGTAGTTGGATTGTTTAGACAGAGCCCTTCCCAAATGGCTCTTTTTCTTTGTAACACACTAATTAGATATGACACAGTTTTCTGCATCAACAGTGCTTTTCTGGGTCTGAGTGTGTTGACCCCTTCTCAGTAAGTGCTTTTTGACACAAGTGCCCAAAGGCATGTGAGTTCCTGTTGTTTGTAGCTATAAACTACTAGTTAAAAGTGACTTAAGTTTTGAGAAGATATTACTGTAAAATATTTCTTTGTCTGAAGCAGCATAGCACTTGGAAACATTTTCAGACTAAATGTGCCTAAGCACCATTTGGGTATATTTCCATATTAAAGAAAGAGCTTAGTACCTCTAAGGGAAAACTGTTAGGAGGGGTTTTGTTGGTAAGTTTGGTACAAGATGAAAGTGGGCAGTTCCCTTACTTGGAGAAACACATACCGTGGCAAGAGGGGTAGCACTGCTTCCAGTTTATATAATAGGCACCACATGCATAAAAGCTCTGTGTGACTTTTCCTAAGCCAGCATTTAAGGTGAAATTGGTGCTGAAGTGAAATCCCTTGAGGAAACGCAGGTGGAAAACCTGCAACACCGTTATCCTACCTAATTGAGGGAAATAAAAGCTTGTAATCGTCATTCCAGTACCACAACTGGCTGATTTCACGGACTGTCAAGGATGGGTTGGTGTGCTCAGCCTTGAACAACTCTTCCTTGTCAGCTTTATTATCTGGTTTGCTCTTACTTTCAGTTTTCCCTTAGGTAAAAAGATTAGCTGAAAAAAACTGATTAGTTATTAAGGCGTCTCTTTCTGTCTTGGAGACCTCCTACAAAAATTGCTCAGGTGACTCACTTCCCTGAACACTTCTAGTAGACTGTACAATGAATTAAGAGTCCAATAGGAAATGAGCACATTTAGATAAATTTATTTTAAACTTCATATTCTTCATCCTCTCAACCTTACAAGTTAAACAAGAAATATGAGTCAATCCTGATATAGTCATAACACAAAAACACAGTACCATAATCTGGGTGCCCAACCAGCTTCTTCATATCACATCCCCAGCAGTTTCACTTGTGGACCTAGATCTGTTATTTGCAGCATATTATTATTATTTTTATTTTATTTTATTTTAAATTTTAAATACTATGTGTCTTAGTTTATTAAAAAATATTTGCCGGCAATTACTACAACTAACTTTTATGTTAATTCAAACCTCACAGGCCAAACATATTAAAAAGATTGTTTCAGTAAGGTCTCTGCAAGCTTTATCAAAGCCTGCTAGAACTGAACTTGAAGAGCAGTTTGGTCAGGAGCTGAGTTGGAGAGGACTCTACTTTCCCCGCAAGGCTGCCATCCCGGTAGATGAAAAACTGGATCATCTCTCTTGGGAATAAAAAAGAAAAGAAAGGTAAGTTTCAGCATGCCATGTTATGTAACAGTTTTGCCACACTATATAGTGATTTTACACAAAGACTGGGCACTTTTAAAAGTAACTCATGGAATGAGGTCAAAGCATGAGATCTGATAGATGCAGCATTCTGAGGAGGGCTGAGAGGAGCAGGTCTGTCTGCTGTCACCTCCTCATTCCACTCAGGAAATAAATATTATACCCACCTGAATGGGTAATTAAAGTGTGCTGTGGTGTGTTGATGTGCTCGGGGTGTTCTTATTCTGGTATTTCCATAGGCAAAATGACCACACAGTAAAACAAAGAAAATGATTGTCAAAATGTGGTTTAATGGATCCTGTTGAAAGTGGGATTTTTGTTTTATATATGACTGCTACTGTTTATCAGCATGTACAGCTCAATTCAATAGGAGAGGAGATGATAAAATGTTGGTACACTTACTTGTCAAAACCTTTTTCTTTGATTTCCACAGGCATATATGCCTTTGGCCTACAGCCCACTAGATCGCCTGGAAATGGCAGTTTCTTTGAATAGAAGATGTCGGTTTGTAGTAACTGCAGTAGAGAATTTAATTAAGAGGCATAAACTCTACAAATAGGTTTAAGAGAGGCGTAAACTGTACAAATAAGTTTAAGACAGCTATGGATCTTTCTTCCTTCCTTGGCTTCCATTTGCTTTTCTATCAATTTCTCTTGATCTCTACTTATCATAAGTTCTATAGTTATGATTTTAAAATTCAGGAAATATTTTTTCACTATCTGTTCTGTATCCGATCTCTTAGTTTTGTTTTTAAGTTATGATGTGTACTTGTTATGCCTAAATTTTTGTAGTATGTCTTATACAATTTTTGTAGCTATAGTAGACAAAATCAATATTTTACTATATCCATCAGATATATAATTACAATTAGGATTTCGACTATCCTCTTAATAAAGAAGAGTTTCAGCTCTTCCTTTAACATACTATATACACAGTAAAATTTGTGTTAGCAAGTAGCTCTATGTATCAGAAGACAATAGTTTCAATTTCAACAAAAGAGATACTGTTTTGTGAGCGTGTTAATGAGGGAAGGAACAATTCCTGCTGCTGAAATGTGGGATTAGCGTTCTAGCCTCAGCAGACGAATTGGTTATCTACAGAAACATCATTCAGTTTCTCTCTGTGACACATTAATCTTCTTCCAATAACTGTGATGTATATTAATTTTTCCTATTGTATCTATGTAAGATACTGATATTGGGAACAGGCAGAAGGAAGATGCATGAGACATTATCAAACCTATCTCCTTCAGACGGTAAGAGACAATCCTTTTTCTTAACTGCTTGAGTTTCTTATAGTTAAATTGAACAAGAGCTGAGGGTAGCATGCCTGAAATTCATTACACAACTGAGATAGCACTGTTTTCTGTATTAGGATTGTGATCTTTCTCCTTTCTTCTGTGGGCAGCTGTGGCCCTTGCATGAATTCTAGGCATATGTATGGTGTCTGTTTATATATATATATATAAACATATATATATAAGCAACTATTAATTACTCTGCTTATTAAAAATGTAAAGAAAGCTCTGAAACTCCATGAAATTCCTCAGGTGTTTAAAACCAACCATTTGAAATTCTTGTCAGAATCAATTCCTTTGTCTTTTCCTTGTGTTCTGCTCTGGTATAACAATTTTTGATACTTAAATTCACCTTCCTTCAGCGGAGAATTTTTGCAGAGAGTATATTTCTGCCACAAGAATATGTTTTTACTGCAATGATAAATCCCTGAAAGAGGAGTTTGTAATGGAAATACTGACTGCTCCTTAAATGACTATGGAACTGGAAAGCTAGGCAACACTTAACAAAAACAAGGGCATGTTTTAAAATTAGACCTACCATTCCTACCTTTGTAAGGACTAGAAGAAATTAAATGGTTCAGCTTCAACCTGGAGGCAAAGCCAGCAATGCTGAGTGTATTGAACAGGGCACAAACTTGGTCCGAGACCTTAGATATATTCAGCTTTCTAAAAATCTTAGAATCTATCTAGTATCAGGCAGCCAGGGGAATCCTGGAAGGAAAACCAAAGTGCCACAGGAAGTGGCATTGTGATTCAGAAGATGGCATTCTTCACCCTGAGTCACACATGTCCTGCTGGGGTGCCCTCCTGCAGGTAAATCCCAGCCCTGAGGCTCTGACTCTGGACCACTCCATGTCATAAAATATTGAATGACACTGGTCACAAGAATAGCAGCATCTATCCTGGCTTTTGGCTATATTACAAACTGAGTAATTACCTTAAAGTTCTGGTTGCTTTAATTGCCTTTGGTTCTTTCTTCTCTACTTTCCTCCCCTTGGTCTATGTCATGTTGCTGGCACTGTTATAACAGATGCTGTGTTTCTAGGGGTGATGGTGTTTGTGTGATGCCCGAGAGGAACCTGGCAAGATTTCAGTGATTTCTGAGCTGCCGCTTCTGTGTTGTGCCTTTTTAGCTTGTGACACTGCTGAAACAAAAGCTGGACTGCCTTTCCTGTTTGGAAAGTGCCCAACCTACTGAGATTCATATCCAAATAAGAATACTGCTAGCCTGAGGAGCACTGGAAATTTGTGCTATCCCATTAAATAAAAATAATCTTTATGTAGCATCACAGGCACCAAAAAGCACAAAGTACAATTGTCAGAAGACACCGTTCCCATATACAAGACATACTTGGCTTGAATCAGTTATTATATTTTATTTCTGGTGCATATTTAGCATGACCAGCAAATTGTCAGCCACATATATCTACCTCAGGAGTACTTAGCCCATACTTATAAAGAATGAGTACTAAAGAATGCCTACTCCTTTGCAGGCTATTTTTAAAATAAGGAGGCTCACTCTTACAATTATGGAATAATAAGCATTGCAATTAATGTTAAGGACCAAAGTTTTCTAGGTAATAAAAGCACAAATAAACTTAATTCTCCTAAATTTCAGTTGAATTTTTATTTACAATGCCATATTAATAACTGATTTGATTTCTTTTCAGTGGAAACTACTTTAGAATACAAATTTTAGAATGACTCTAAGGCTCAGAAGCCGCATATCAAATATCTGCTTTCAGTAGATTTTTATGGTGGTTTATAATGGAAAAGTTGATAGGACTTTATCCATCGCCTTGCTATCAAATGCTGCTGTAATTCCAAATTAACATGCCTCGTTATCTGCTAGCTCAGCTGCTTGTTTTTGCATTCATTGCAATATGAGAAATGCTGGTTCCTTGGTAGTTTTATTATTCTTTATGTCTGAGAGTGGATGTTTTGAGGTTCTTCTATTCAAAGCATGTAGCACAAAACCCTTCTTAACTGATTTGTTAGAAACCTGATCTCGGTAAGTACTGAGTGTCTTTTGACTTGATTCTGTTGATTTCAAATTGTTGACAGCACACAGTGACTCACAAGACACGTTGGCACCTGGCAGCATCATGCCCTAATCGATCTGTGTGGTGCTTGGTGGTTTCAGTTGGCAAGGAGTCATGCAGACTATTGCCCTTTATTGTATTATACATTCCAACCTAAGTAGTTTTGCAAGCCTTGAAGTTTGCTTTGAGCTCCCGATTCAAGTGTTTCTGAAGCATTAATGTAAAAATCCTCTAAGGTATCACATTTCCTGACTTTCATTATGAAAACATACTAACTGTAAATTTCATAAAATGTCGGTGAAGGAAAACAAAGCTGCGTTATTAAGGTTGCAACTCAGAGCAGGTTCAACAGCTCTGTGAGTC
Organism: Gallinago undulata; assembly: GCA_026546715.1. Taxonomy (NCBI): domain Eukaryota; kingdom Metazoa; phylum Chordata; class Aves; order Charadriiformes; family Scolopacidae; genus Gallinago; species Gallinago undulata. The sequence goes on along the minus strand of JAOTQQ010000012.1, from coordinate 138,894,853 downwards.
CTAATGGACCTTTTGATATATATGCTGTGAGTTAGGACTCTCTTCCTAAGCCCCAAACACAACACACTTCATGTAAAACCTAAAAGAAATACAGTGATATTGCCATAATCAGCAATTATTTCATTCACTTCTGTTTAGTAAGGGGCCAGCCTGCCGTTAGCTTTTGCCCAAACTTCCACTAAAGTCAACAGACTATTTAAGCGCTCAGCAAGCACATCCTCTTACTTTATTTGGTTGGTTATTTTTGAACATTTACAACCTTCTATTGCATGTACCTGTGCACTTTTATGTGTGCTTTTAATACCTTTTTAAAGGTATTAAAATAAATACCTTAAACTGATTTTATACTGTCCTTTGGCAATTACAGGACAGCTGTCTAGTTGCAAATTTTGTAGGTATAACATACCTAAAGATAACAAAGGATTCAGATGAAACCAGATCTTAAGGCAAGAATTTAAGAAAAGCCTTGAGAATGTCTTAAGATATGCCAAATTTTAAAATGGAACCTGAGCTCCCATTTTAGGTATATATTCTGTGGAGATGGGGCTTGCCTGCATTGCGGAGCTGATTTCAGTTATCCTTTTATAATTGACTTTAAACCCAAATCTATATTATATTCCTACATTATGCATGACGGTGCTTTTAACTTGAGATATTGATCTGCCAGAGGGGTTAATCTAAGCTTCAAGCTAACGCAACTCTTCAGTTTTTAACAGGACACAAGCTGCCTCCTCTTCTTTGCTGCTAGTCTTTTACTGTTTGCCCAAAACTTCTCCCTTGCACCAGAAAGGCCTGGAAGTTCCCTCTCAATTTGCACAGGACCATTTCAGCTCCATAGTTCAGCTGTCCGAAGACTGAGGACAGGTAGCACAGCCCCAAAGGGCTTCATACCACGCATAGGTGACTCCAGTTCAAACTAAGCAGTTCAGGTGTCACTTCACAATGTGGCCACCTCCATTAGCACGAGGCTAAATTGAGCTTAGATAACATAACTCTGATGTCAAGTTGTTCTCCCATATTCTTCAAAGTGTTACTGAAAAGTCAGTGAGACATACATCCTTCCATGCTTTTTGGCACCTATGAAAACCAGACCATGGCTCATTTTGTGCATTCATTTCTGCTGGATCAAAATTCAATGTTTTTCAATAGCAACCTCCAAGTGAGGAATGGACACAGGAAAGTATGTGTGCCAGGGCCTCAGCTACAGGTTGCATATTAAACAGTTTATAAATGAAAAGGTGGTTTGCTGTGCTATAAAATAAAGTCATCTTTCTGCAGACCTACAGCCCACCGAAACGAGGGGACAGGATGGAGTGTGCCTTTTCCAGTATTCCCCACCCACTGACCCAGAGCGTGAAACCCACAGAGTTCTTGGAACTGCAAACAGTGTTTGAATTCAGACTAAAACTGGAAAACAGAAACTGGCCTTTTTTTTTTCTTTTCTTTTTTTTTTTTTTTTGAGTCACATCAGTCAATGCTATTTACAAAATCGGTTTATGGAGACCACAGGTGGACATTCTGACTCATTACACATGAATACTAAATATATCCAAGACAATCTTGGAAAATCCCATAAAGAAAGAGGGAATAACCGTCTGATTTTGATATTTATAACACTGGGTTTTGGATGCCAGTAATGGAAATTATATTGTTTTCACAAAAAGCAGGTGAGGGACAGTAAGGGACTGAATGATTGCCAGGCTGCGTGTGGCTGGAAGGAGAAGAAGGCTCGAAGCCAGACAGGGAGGAAGGTTTGTCACGCTGCCGTAGGTTGCCGTTCGCGTTTGTGGCAGGCTGTGGTGAGGTTAGCAATGCATTCCACAATTGTCAGGACTTAAGCAAATGTTATGTCCTTTAGCCAGGGTGAGGAGCACACCTGCCCAGGAAGCTGGTGTAAAATTCGGTACTGCCTCAGCCCTACTTCAATGCTACATGGAGAATTTGAGTAGTACTTTCGGCCTCATATCCTGCCACATATTTTAGTCTCTCTGATCTTGAAAACCAGGGAGATCCAAGGTCTGTAATACATACAGGAAAGCAGGTAATGGAACCCTTTATGTTTGTCATCACTGAATTCTGTTTTGATGGATGTTTCGGTGCCAAGGCTTCTCTTGTTCTCGCCGCTGAAGGATAGCTATTGCTGGACTCCGTGGAGTCCCTAGCTTAGCCCTGATAAATATAACTGGGTGAAACTGAAACAGGACATAGCACTTCTAGCCTGAAAACTTTCTTTATGCATAAGCTGAGAAACAACAGCTTCTGTTAAGGTGAACTAAGGGATTCTAGCGATTCTAACTTATACCCTTTCCTGAATGACCAGTAAAGTGAATAAACTAGATGCCAAAACGCAAATTTTTTACTTATTGATCACCCAAACCTGTATTGGGAGTTTATGATATTTCTTGTTGCTAAGGTCCCAAGCCAAATTCTGTCTAGGCAGTGCGGATTCATTCCTCACTACTTCAGTCTTTGAAACGGCCCCAAGACTAGCAAGAACTTCTCTGTCCATACTGTCTTGTTGGAAGTGGCGATATGAAGTAGTGACATAGACACAATGAGAAACTACTGATGCAAAGTCCAATTAAGTAATCATAATTGTTGTGGTTGAAGCTGTATAGCAGAAGCGGTGTCACTTCTTTGTGAAGGCAGTTCACAAGTGGTTTGTTGGTTGAGCAGAGGTAGTGGGGATTTGCTTGTGGACTTTCTCCCTACTAAGATTGGCTAATTTGGCTCAGTTTACTGATCCTTTAGGAAAATAGACACAACTTCAGAAAAGTCACTCTTCTGGTACCCTGAATGACTAAAGTTCAGGAGCTGGAGCTGGAAATACCCAACCCAGCATATGTGCTGGCTCACTGCAGTCAGGCTCTAATGAGCCCTCCATTTGTTCTGTGTGTCTCTGTAATGCTCATTCCAGCCCCAGCCTGCTACTAACATACTTCTAGTGGCAATTTTGGTTTCTTCCCTACTGTCAAAGGAGTTAATTCTTCAGCGTATTAGGCTTGTTTCCATCCATTCACCTTTAAAATGATCTACTTCAATAGACTTAAACCAAAATAAAATATTGCTCGAGATGTTCAGGATGTTGTTGTTGTTGTCTGTTGAATTTAACTCATCACCAGTGCAGAAGACGCAAACAGCACAGCACAAACGGAAAAGTCTATTGCAAAACCAGAAGGATGGCAAAGTAGTATCCCTTTTTTTCCCCCCTGGAAGAATGAGTGTCTTTGTTTCAACCTGAGGTCCAGAAATTTCTACCAGCTCACTGTCTGCAAATCTTGATTCTGTATTGATCATCAAAGTCATATGAAATTATTTAACAGGTATTTTGTTGCCAAGGTCACATGAAATTAGTTAACAAAAACTTAAAAGTGAATTTGCCCGCTCATCTCTCATTGAAACACTCTTTTGGCTCAAAAGAACCTGCTGAGTTGTAAGAATGAGCAGGATTGGGCATTTTCCCAATAATAAGATGGCAATAACAGGGAGGAATGCTTGGCTATGTTGTATGGTAAGAGAACAATGCATCCATGAATTTTATATGTTTATATTCATAGATACTTCATGATGACTTAGATCTGGATCTAGTTTTAAATTACCCAGCGCAGGAAAATCATATGGGTGGTCTGCAGCCGTCACTAAGACTTTTGTAAGTACTCCTAACAAAAGTAGAGGGAAATGTAAGACTTTTTCTGGGGGCACATGGAAAGGAAACTTTTACGAGGTAAAGGATAATTTTATGAGCCTATGTTTCATGTAAAGCTTTGCAATGGCTCTTCACTTCAAGCCAGTTCCACTCAGAGCACACTTTGGTCTCTGTTACAAAGCAGCAGCGCTACTGGAAGATTCACTCTCTTTCATGAGGTAAAAGGGTCAAAAGACAAAAAAAAATTGAGTATTTTGATACTGAACACCTGAAAGCTAAGCCCTGCTTCAGAAGCCGAGCTCCCTCACTGCTGAGTTACGAGCTGTAGGTCTCCACATTGCTGTCTCTCTAGACTCATGCATCTCAAATTCAGGTTGCAGAGTGTCCCAGTTTCAATAAGTGGTAGTGTACTCCTTACTCATGGTGTCCTATGGCTTGACGGTTAGGCTCTCTCCTGTGAAGCAAGAGCTGTGCACTCGGGCTCTACTATCATCCTAGAAGGTCCACAAGCGAACTCTCCTGCGTAGGTAAGTACCATAACCTCGGGGTTGCTGTGTAGCTCACCTCTTCCCTCTGTCTTTAAATGAAGGTGGCTGCGGCTGCAGGTCTTGGTGTGAGCACACCCAGTGAATGAGGCAGTTTATGGCTGCAGTTTCATCTTGTATGAATCCCAAACAGCCCTAGCAGGAGAACGGCCTCTGAATGCTGAGCTCAGCCAAGGCAGTGGTTCTTGTGAGCAGAAGTATTAACTGGAGGTGCCCATCCAGCCCCAGGTGCATATATGGATTAAATGCAGCTTTCATGCATCACGTGGATTCAAACCATGCATTTAACTGCATTTTAGGAGTCTTTTTCATTGTGAAGGAGGTTTGTCACTGAGTGTGTGAATTATTGTACCCATTCACCATGTTTTGGTGCTAAAACACAAAACTTTTACAGGACTTCTGAGGCTCAAAGTTCATCCAAGTGAGTAAGAAATGTTCTGTATTTCAATAAACTAGGGATGAGGCCTTTCAAGAAAGAATCAAGCCTGTTCTTGTCTTAAAGGCAATTGCTCTTTGACTGCTCTGACTGCTTTGCGTCCTTCAAAGGAGACTACACTGTGTCAGCTAAATGACTGAAAAAATTGATTTTTTACAAGACAGTGTAAAGTTGGACTCTCCAAAGTGTTTGAGACACCACAAAGTTTCAGTTCAGTACGATTTGTTCTTTGTGCTGCTTCCACTAAGGAAAAACACACAAGGTATTTCCTTTGCTGAACACAAAAATTCTTCTCACTTTTGCTGCAAGACATTTGGGTTTAGTTCAAATATTTTACTTTTTAAGCCATAAAAATTTCTTGCTAGACACTGTGTATGTGAGCCTGTGTATACCTTTATAATTTTAAAATAAATATATTAAAATTTTAACCTTTTAAAATTCCCCACAGCAGCATTCTACTTTAATCCCTTTAGCTCCATTCCCAAACCAGGCCAACTGAAAGTCATTCTTGACCTGATAAGCTGAATCAAGTCCTCCTTTGCCTAATTTCATTAAAGCTGGGAGAAGGGAGGTTTGGATTTGTCTTTGGGATATTTTCCCCAATAATAAAACCAGAGTTATCTGGCGACTCCGTTCTTCCTTACATTCCCCGAGGTCATATGCACACAATGTGGCAGCAACAAACTTTTCAGTCCTGGTCCCATAATCTAACGATTGTATCACTAGGAGGGAAAAGGTGAAAAACTAACAATTCTTGTAACAGAAGAAGAGCCTTGGGGCATCTGAGGAACTGCCAATATCTATTGACTCAGTTATGAAAATATAGATAAGAAAAGACTTGTAACATACCTTCTGGTTGCCTGCTCTTCTAAGCAAAGGTTTAGCCACTGAAATTAGTGGGAAAAGAGAAAGGGTGAACGTCTGTATGAGAACCTGACTGTTCACAGCAGAACATTTAGGTAACTCTCTCTAAAATCTCAAGGGAGTTTGAGAATTGAACTAGTAGGAGCCAGAAATCATTTTCTCTGACTTTTTTTGAGATTTGTTTCTCCTATTGGAGAAGACTCCAACTCCAAAGAAGTCATTGGCTGCCCTCTTTATCAATAAATGCTTAAAGCAGTTGCTGCTGCAATTATCCTCATGCCCCTCCTGCAGTGAATAATCTTCCCAAGCAGTGTTCCAGATCCATAGGAGCATGGCATGCAGCTGCTGCCTGAAGGAATGTTGAGGCCATCAAAGGCTTCCAGGCTGCACTGGGACCATCTGCTTGGTTTCTACCGGGTGGGCTTCTCTATACAGGAGCAGGGTATGTCTGAGAAAAGGAGTGCCTCTGGGGTCCTGCCAGTGATGGCCAGTGGGCTGGATCTCCATCATCTTCTCCAAAGCCAGAACGGGCTCAGCTGTGAGAGGAACACAGTCCAAGCTGGGAGACATTGCCTTGCTGTGTTTGTACGAGGCAGCAGCTCCTGCTGGGGCTGGAATTACACCCTCCTTTTTTTCTTCTCTCCACTTAGACCACTGATCTCAAGCCATGAATCAGGAAAAGGACATACTACTGAAAAGCAAAGAGGCTGTGTATGTAACCCATGAACACTGAATTCCAGAAATTCCCTCAGCTCAAATCCTAGCTCTGGTGGTAATGACAAGAAACTAGCACAGCCAAAACCAGAGCCTGAGGACCAGGAAACAAGCTGATCAGATCTGCAGTGCCTGTTACCCCCATTGTCCCCCTCAGGCAGCTATTAAATATCGTTAGGCTGAAACTCCCAGGGACAGGGCCTGATTAACGTTTTTCCAGAATATACAGGTATCTCCTAGGTGAAATAAAATAATGTAACACTGTTCATTCTCACAGAACCTACTGAACACTATCTCGTTGAGGATGCGCACTAAGTTATTTATTCAACTTTATTGGTTATATTGGAGAAATGTTGCACCTTTTTTTTTAAATCTGATGCATAGCAATATTTTTATATTTTTGCATGTGCTGTAGTTGGCAATGATTAACAACATACATGTCTCAGCAGTTTCTTTTTTCTTCCTTACATTTTAGTTAAAATACAATGGAAATTCAATACCCTGATCCATATTCTCCCTTCTACCCATGTAATTTCTCAGAACTGTCAGATCTCATTCGCAGGCCTTCCTCCTTCTGTCACCAGAAAATTATGTTGATATTCCACACCACCTGATACATCCTCTCCACGCTTTATCTAAAGATCAGAGAAAACATATGTAAAGTACTAACCCAGTGTGAACAATTACAACTGTTGTGCCTGGAAACACTGCAGTTTGCAAAACATGTTGTCTTTATTACAACTTACTTACACAAATAGCCTCAAAGTGAAAAGGCTGGGTGCGTGCAATGATCTCACACAGCAGTTATTACCTCTAAAATATAAATATTGAAGGAGCTCTGGAAATGTGTTGTTTCCCTCAAGTATTGGAAAGAGTACAACCATAAAAAGTCTGAATCCAAGGCCACACTTAGGGTTTTCCTGCAAGGTATCTACTACAGAGAACACTGGGAAAGCTGAGAACTTGTATCTGAGCCGATACCTGCGCTGAATTAAAAAAAAACAAAAACAAACACAAAAACCCAAACAACCAACACAACAAAAAAATCCAAACCAAACCAAACCAAACTGACAAAAAGGAAAAAAACACCCTCTTAAAAAGCAGCGGAATGCGTCCTTTGTATTGATTTGTCTCTCCAGTTCCATGGAATGCAGCTCAGTTGGTTCAGAATTAAGAGAGTCATCAACTGGGAAGATTAAAAGTCCATTAAGTTTCTTTACTGGAAAACCCTGTCATAAGTCAAAACTTTGTGCAGAAAAGGAGAAGGCTGTTGTGATTCCAGTTTGAATTCCACTGTTTCATGAATTTAAATCGCTGAAGTTTAACCTTGGGATGCCTTGTTCAATACTTTTCTTGTAGATAATGAATGTCTGAAGAGAAACATTTTATATGGTGCAGTCGTAATATCTTTAATACCAAATTCACTGTGATGTGATGTGATAGAACTGTGGTAAATGTAGGAAACCAGAAAAAAGGGGTCACAATTACTCGACCGCTTCTTAGATGTGGCTATTGGCGAGAACTTGCAATGGCTACAGCAATACTGCCAGCCATTCTTGGAAGAAACACCACCACAGAGGGCAATTAATACCGCTTGTTTATTTTCTGGCAGCCTGCAATATGTACTGGGCCACTGAGGGAGAGCCAGAGGCTGCTTTAATCTTCAAGAATTACCAATAACATGCCGTGGCAGAATTTTAGAGTTCATACTGAATCCATTTTAGCTTTATTAGCTCACAAAAGATTGAGACCGCATGGACACTAGTATTTTCCTGTACACTCATAAATGCCACTCAGATTCTGATTTTATTTTATTTTATTTTATTTTATTTTATTTTATTTTATTTTATTTTATTTTATTTATTTTATTTTATATTTTATTTTATTTTATTTTATTTTATTTTATTTTATTTTATTTTATTTTATTTCTATTTTATTTTATGTTATGTTTTATTGTTTCCCTCCCTGATTTACTTCCCCTCTCCTCAAACCTGCCCTCTTGATTTCCTGTGACTGTAGAACACATTTCCTTCCATCTCCTGTCTCTGACTGTTTGGTAGAAACAGCCTCAAAATTTCAAGAAACAGACCGATGGGCTGTTCTTGGTGTTTCTCCCAGGAATGAGGGTTTGGTTGCCAGTGGCTTTAGTTTCATTGGAAGAGGCAGCTGCTATCCTACAGCCAAGTGGGAAAATTAAATGATTTGGGGACAGAGAGTTCACCCGGGAGAGGAGGAGTGGAGAAGACAGTGTTTTGGCACAGCAATACGCTTTTATGTTGGGGGAGAAAGTGCCTGGACTGGGCTGTGCTGGGAGGTTACAGACTAACCCAGAAATGACTAAAACAAATGGTCCTTGAAACATGATTTGGAGCAGAGCCTATAGCACGTCTGCAGTGCACATGAGATAAATCCTAGAAATGGTTGGAAGGGATGTCTGACTGCAACAAAAGACTGAGTCTTACTTTAAAGTGCTCAGAAAGGATGAAAAGGCCCACTAGAAAAAATGCGTGCTAAGAATGACAGATGCTAAATGACTGCTGGGAAACTTAGTACCTGATACTGCCCGAGGGATGGGCAGAGGATGTGCCTTGCTTAGATAAAAGCACTGTGGTGTATTTAAGAGCCTCAGCCATCCTTGAACTCGCTTCCTGATTCCCCATAAGGGATTGGTGTAGCCAGGGAAAAGATTGTTGTTCCAGGTGTGCATCTGGATTTCTCTCAGACTCTCAAGGCCTCCCCTGAACAAAGAGTCTATTAGATGCTCCCCTGCCATTGCGAAGCTGCTGAGAGGATTTAAGCACATTAATTTTATAGTGATAAGTGTCCGTAGGTGTATTCCCCTGGTATTCCTCTGCACTTCCTCCCCTTGTTGGCATGAATACCTCCCACGCTTTCTTAGAATAGTCATAGAACCATAGAATAATTTGGGTTGGAAGAGAGACCTTTAAAGGCCATCTAGTCCACCCCCTCTGCAATGAGCAGGGACATCTTCAACTAGATCAGGTTGCTCGAAGCCCCATCCAATCTGGCCTTGAATGTTTCCAGGTATGCGGCATCTACCACCTGGGCAAACCTCATTGTAAAAAATTTCATCCTTATATCTAATCTAAGTCTACCCTCTTTTAGTTCAAAACCATTACCCCTTGTCCTATCACAACAGGCCCTGCTAAAAAGTCTGTCTCCATCTTTCTTACAAGTTCCCGCTAAGTACTGAAAAGTGGCAATAAGGTCTTCCTGGGTCCTTCTCTTCTCCAGGATGAACAACCTCAACTCCCTCAGTCTGTCCTCACAGCAGAGGTACTCCAGCCCCTTGATCATCTTCAAGGCCCTCCTCAGGACCCGCTCTAACAGGTCCACATCTTTCCTGTGCTGAGGGTTCCAGAGCTGGATGCCATACTCCAGGTGGGGTCTCAGAGCAGAATAGAGGGGCCAGAATCACCTCCCTTGACCTGATGACCACGCTGCTTTTGATGTAGCCCAGGATGCAGTTGCCTTTCTCAGCTGCCAGCACACATTGCCGGCTCATGTTGAGTTTCTCATCCACCAACACCCCCAAGTCCTTCTCCTCAGGGCTGCTCTCAAGCCATTCTCCACCCACTCTGTATTTGTACTTGGCATTGGCTTGACCCAGGTGCAGGAAGCTGCACTTGGCCTTGTTGAACCTTCATGAGGTTCTTGTAGAGAACCCCAAACTCAGCCCTATGTTTTAAGCTACTTGAAAATCTGAGCTTTGCTACTTCCCCCGTATCTAATCAAGTGTTTCAAACCTGTTCTATGCCTATTTGTTGTTTCTTATACCTGGTACACAAGAACTGTCAAGGAGACAGGAAGAGAAGCTCTACCAGGAGAGATTTTTCTTCTCTGTTTTCTGAAAAAGGCGTCTGGCCAGTATTAGGAGAAAGTAATTTTCTGTGTGTAAGCCTTCTTCCTGGTGTTACTGGCAAAAACAAGGGACAGGTTTAAATAGCTCCTGGGCGGATCTCATTTGAAACCAACATCCCCAGCTCAAGCTCTCTTGCAGACTGTGTGACCTCCTCTGATGCCCCTAACGTACAGCACAACTTTGCCGCCAAGTGCCAGAATTTATAGGAGACTGGTGGAACTGTATTAGGAGGAAAAGGCACACAGGTGGGAGAAACAGCAATATGTCTATATGAATGATAAATAAAAAGCTCTCCCCTGGTAACTCTGCCAAGAGTTCATTAAGTTGGTTTCCTGTCTGCTGGTGTAAACATCCGATAGCAAATGTCCTCTAACCACATGACTTCATCCATCCACCTCTGCTAACCCTCTCTCCCAGTGTGGTGGCAGCGGGTATAATAGGCCTAAAGTCTTCAGGTGTACTTGGAAAGCCTCTCCCTAAACCTTTCGGAAATGTTGCCTCGTTCTCTCCTGAGGCTTTCATGCCTACTGCAGTTCTGATTTCAGCGTCAGTTGATGGGGAGCAGAAGCGGACAAAGTTTGTTCAGGACTGAAGCTGTTCCCTAGAAAGGACCCTGAGAAGCCAGTGGAGACCTTCTGCTGTCTCCAAATAGAATCAATTGTAGTTGACTAAGGTTTATCTAACCACTGCTTACATAGCCCCAATGACAGTGAAGCTATAGCATCTCCACACAATCTCTTCCAAGCAGAAAGTATTTGTCCAGAGTCCAGCCTACATCTCTCTTGCTGTCATTTTACTTGATTTCTCCCTCTTCTGTGCTCAACATGGGTAGAGAACTGCTAGTTTTGATTTTACTTTTCACTTTTTTAGGAGACTTGTCCCCTTCTCCAGACTATGTCATTCCTGCTCTTTCAGTTCTTTCTTTGCATAATGCTGCATTCCTCTCTCATTTGTCCATTTGGTTTCTGGCTTGTGTAGATAAATAGCTATAAAAATGCTTAAAATGACCCTTGAGGGATTCTGAACAAAAATCTTGTAATCGCTGTAGTCATCATCTCCTTTACCCATACTAATAAGGCAGGATGAGGTATGGGTAAAAAAACAAGCCTAAGGCACAGATAATACAAAACATGTGTAAAGGAGATGGTAAGCCTCTGGCTTGTAGCTGTGGAGCTGTTTTAGCTGAACAGCTATTTCAGTAAACAGATTTTTACAGAGAACAGCAGCAACTCTGAATCCGAGTGAGAGCACCTGAGTCTAGCACAGCTGGCATGCAGTCTCCACCACGAGCTCTCAGGCACCTCACCGTGCTCAAGAGTGAGGGAGAAGTGGGGCTGAGTGCACCCAGAGATAACTATGAGTAAATGCAATCTCCCATCCTTCATTCATTTTAGCCCAGAGCTTACGTTTGCGTGAAGTGGTGGACAGCTCTGTGGCATCTACCCTTCAGCCCCTGTCAGGGGTGTCCTTTAGAGCAACAGACCCAAAACTTTATTGGCCTATGACAATATTGACTGAAACTAAGTTCTGGAGCAAAATCATTTATTGTCTTTATCAGCTTGGGTTTTGGTAGCAGCAGTTGTGCCTGGCTGCACGTAATGCTGGAAGTTGGGGATGTAATATGGCCCATAGCCTCCAGAGCTTCAGGCTGCAGAGCTTGCAGATCATTTGCTAGAATTGCATAGATTTGGCAAGGTTAAGACTTCTGGCTAAGACTCTGAAGATGCATATTGTAAAGTATTAAATGCTTTCCAGGCCTGAATATATAAAATGTGTCATGCTGTATTTAGCATAGCTGCGGAGAGGAAGAAAGAACAGCAGCAGACTGGGTGAATCAAAATGCCAGGGTAGTTTTTGGCAAATATTATTTAACTTGCATCATTGTTTATATGCATTTTCAATGTAGTATGAGAAATGCGAACTGGTCATGTTTCAATGTAACCCTCTATTAGGGAAATCATGTATAATTTCAACCCAGGGTACATGGGTAACAAGATAGCCTTGTTAGCAAGCTGCGTGTCCAAATGAGTCACAAGCCTCTTGCACCATCATACAGACCAGAGGGGATGCAACTCAGTGAAGATTTCCCATTGCATCTGTGGATTTTCTGCAGGTGCATCTTTCTATTTGCATCAGATCTCTACATGGAATGGAAATTTGAGGTCAGTGATCTTCCCCAAAGTGGGCCTTATCTAATAACTTTGCCAGACAGCTATTCCCCTTGAGTCTTTCGAGAGCTATTAAAGAGGTAAGCTTGCTTAGCCGGTCTGAATCTTCTTCTTGTGTAGACGTGTACCAGGCAGATATTTACCCTTCTTTGGTCTATACAGCAATACTAACAGTCATAAGCTCTTGACCTGTTTTCTTTCTGATGCAGTTGCTTTGGGAAGAGACACAGGGATATGTTCAAGTGATATTTTGAATATGGTTTCATGTGTGAGTTGACTCTTGAATCCCACAAAACTGTTACAAAGAAAGGAAGAAACGGAGGAGACAAAATATTTACAGTATATCTTTATTCTACCTTTATTCTGACATTTTAAAATTGGTTAGCATAACACACAACACTGGCGACAGAGAGAGAGAGAGATGAGTAACTGGGGAAGCCCGGACTTGCGCTTTCTTCAGGACACTTAAGAGTAGTAAAAGCCAGCCTGTGCTCAGACAGCCATGTCTGCTTGACTGTGATGGAACTGACAGAAGGTTTTCCTCCCTGAGACCAACTGGAAACCAAACTGCTGCCATTCACCCCATTACAGCATTGTAACCTACCCCTAAATAAAGTACTTTGAAATGTGTTGAATGCTCACAGGTTTTGTCCCAGACATTTTTTAGCCTTAGTATGGCCAGACTGAAACTTCCCAGTCCTATCTTGACAAAATGGGTAAGTTGTATCATTCACACGGTGTTAAGGGTGAAGTTCCCCTTTCAGTACAATAACTTCAGGAGTTAAATACCCACCATCAGAAATGAAGCTTATTTTACATTACGTTGTCATGACTACACCTATAACTATTAAGAAATAGCATTGTGGAGCTGAAGCTATTATTTTTTTAGAAAGTCTCCATTAAAAAAAAAAGTCCTTTGAGTAACACCTGTTGGGAAGATCCATCTGTAAAATTATTATATACTTTGTCAATAAGGCCATAAAATGATGACTGGAAGACAGACAGATCTCGTCCAGTAAGAAGTGAAGGAGAAATAACACTTAAAAATGAGAGAGATTTAACCTTCACAAACTGACAAAGGGAGAGAGAAATCTCTTTTATTATTTTCCTTCTTCACATTTTCACACCAGTGCTTTCCTGGAGGGTTATGTTATAGTCAGACATAACTTACTGGCAGTAATTACGTGAAATATAAGGACTCGTGTTATGCAGGAGACACGGCTACATAACAATGGTCTATTCTGGCTTATGAATTGTTTAAATATAACTAGTTATTTTATGCATTTTTTTTCCCAATTCAACATAGTTTAGCAGTTAGTCAAAATAGAATTTTGTTATTCCTAGTAAGGAAGTGATAAATAAACGTGGGTGATGTTTACTTGAAGATTTCAATGGTCTGCACAATGGTCTGATGTGGTTTCTTTCATGGTTTTGCACATGAAGGACTCCGCAGAATGTGGGACATGACAGAGCATATGGTCTGAGGTTATACGGTATGATAGCCAGTTCTTACCAAAATATAGGTGGCTTCTTTGAATAGGCTTGAGGAATCCTTTTCCAGGGAGATCACCACAAGAGGTCTTCTCCTTTGATGTCGTGCTTTTCATTGTGAAATTGGTCATGAAGACAATAAAGGTCAAATTATCAACTGGGCAGAGAGTGCACATGGAGGGCACAGAAGGCCAGCAGCAGCTCTGGTCTTGTGGTTAGGTCTGTAGCTGCCCTGGGCTCTGCATACGCTGGATGTATTGGGTATGCTGGATACATTCCATACTGCTCAACAGCTACCAAGGACATGTACAAAGCTTGCAGTCACTTTGTACCTATTTCTTCTCCTTTATACATGCACAGGAGATTACTCATTTGGAGGGGGAAAAGCTTCCAGTAATTTTGGTACACATGGCTGAACTGACTTGCTCTTAATCTAGAAGTTGTTCCTGTACCTGCTGCTGAGTGGCACCCAGGACTTCTCCAGCAGGGAAAGCATGGGGTGTGGAACAATTCACCTGGAGAACAGACGAGTCCTCATACTGGGAACATGAGAGGTTCAACAGTTCCAGGCAGGGGAAGCAAAATGAGTACCCAGCTGCATCCCAGCCAGCTCCAGCTTACAAAGCTGGTTGGAAAACAGTGATCCTAAACTTGTCTCTTGCATCACCCTTTCTCCTTGTGCTTCATTACTTCCGTGTCTGCCATTAATGGGCTCTGGTTTTAGTGCTTTTATATCATTTATCATGGCAGAAGCAATTTCTGTTACAAATTTGCCTTTCAGTGCAATAGATATGAGAACAGATCAGCCTGTAGCAGCCTAAAAATATTATTTTTGTATTTTTAATATATTTTGAGAACAGATTCATTCGTAAAACCATGAGAGGGCAGCATTCTCTCTAGCATTTATATTCTCTTTCTGATGGAAAATTAAGAGAGACTTTCTTTAACATTCACCTCATAAACCACAGAGAAGTGTTATATATAATTCAGAGCTTGGTTCAATATTCTTTGTAATCAATAGGAATGTTTCCTTTGATTTAAATAGGTGTTGGACTGAGGCTTCAGTTGTTCAAAATGACATCAGGAAGAACTGTCTGCATAATTTAAATCAGAAGAAACTGAAAATAAACAGTCAGGAAATAATTTTGGTGGTGGTTAACCATTGGAACAAAATACCAAGAATACTGGTGTATTCTTCACTTCTTGATGTCTTTGAATGCAGACTAGATGTCTCTCTGGAAAAAGTGGACAAAGGCTGCTGGGTTCAATACTGAGGTAGCAGATTGGTGTTCTGTGAACTGCATGGCATAAAAGAGAAGTTGATGCTCTATGTATGCAGAACAAGATAAACCAACCTTTTTATGCTGTTAGTAATTAATCAGTGGAATAACATCTTAAGTTTTCAGGGAGTGATTTTACAGACAAAATGAGATGTATTTCCACATGATCTTCTCTAAGTCAGCTCAGAGTTTCAGTGCAACATTTTAAGCTGTCATGTGATCCTTTGGGCAACATGCAATACATTACTGTAGCAATAAAAGACTAGGGTTTTTAGAAGAATTAATTGTGCATTTTTTGCAAAATTAGAACAGTTTAAGACAGAGAGAGGGGTTTCGAAAAGAAGAAGCAGAATTGTTTACTTCCAAATAATTGCTTCAGAAATAACATAGGTCACAAGAAACTACAGATTTTTAGCCAGATGAATATTTAGACATCTCATAATGTCATTCCAGTTAGAGTGGCAAGTGCTAATTAGCATTCTTGCCTGCAGTTTCAGCAGAGAGGAGTATTTAAGGAACATGGAAACCAAGCTATTCTTTCTATACTGCTTGACATGGTGACCCAACTCCGACCTCCGTGGGTTTGTGATGAAATGGTATTTTCTTATTTGTTTACTTCATCTTCTGCTGGTGAGGGAAATTCCTGTATGTCTCTTATTCACTGTATTTCAGTCATTTCAACACCCCTAAAATGATGCACAAAGTTTTTGCTGTGAATATCCTCAGGAGGTACCACAAGCTGTGGTTTCACAGAGAAGTCATTGGGACAAATGCAATGGTGGGCAAACATACACGATTCAGAATGTGTGACATGCCCCAGGCAAACATCCAACATGTGAGAAAGTAAAGGATCTCCAGAAGGGTTGACAATAAAAGAAACAAAAATGTTATTTGCTGAGAAACCCATCTACCTTTACATTTCACTTGTGTATTCTTTCATTGATATGCACTACTTAAAAAGGTTTCCCAGTGTTTCAGGATGAAAGAAGTTGTGCCTATCTGTGATTTTTTATTAGGACCATCATAAAGTAAGATGTTAATTTTCTAGTTATATTTTGAAGACTAGCAAAGGGTGTTAACATTTGTTAACTTGAAATATTTCCACATTGTTTCCATAACAAAGAAAAATGTGAGGTATTATTTAATTTCCCGTAACTTGCAGTATAAAAATGAATTCAATAACAAGTGAACTTTGCCAAGCCGGCTGTATATTTTTTTGGAGAAATAATGTAGCTGCTTCAGACTAGTCCACATTTTACATGGGGTTTGAATTAGCACTTTTAAAATGTTTTTTTCTCTGCCGTTCAACTTAATGTGGAAGCTCCAGTTCAGGAAGGTGCTTCATAGTGTGGGTACCCTGTTCAAAGCAGTGGGCTACTGACACACTTAAGAGCTGGACATGTGCTTACATGCCTCAGGAAAAAGGGCTTGGCATATAATGAAACTATTTGGTGTGGGGAGGACTAAAGAGTCTCACCTAAGCTTTGATTTGATGTCCAAGATAGTGTCTGCCGCTCTTAATTGGTATGTGGGATGGTGCTGTCTCATGCTTGGCCTTACCTTGATCTTATTTATTCTGGTAACATCAAGAGTCCTCAGCCCGATTGTAAGTAGTGTTAAACAGGGAAGGATAAAATGCAAATAGTCAAGACCCCAAACCAAATGTCACAGCAGACAAGGAAAATGATTGTAGCAGTAGCAGCAAGCAACAGAATAGCTTTATGCCTCTTCCTTTCTGGATGGAAGATGGGGTGAGGTTGGGGAAGGAGGGGTGAGACGAGGCAAAGGCAGCAAAGCTGCTTGAATCTGATCTGAAGATGCCGAGACAGAGGTAAGGAGTGGAAAAATTGCAGCTTTTCACTGTGGGGCAATGGAAATCCACCTAGGAGTGCTCAGAGGTCCTTGATCTGGGTTCTGTTCCAAACAGACGGTTTCACTCTCCCCTTCTCATCAAATCCAGCCTCTATGGATGCGTGGCAGGGAGAGGGGAGATGGAGAGATAACCATCGCTGTCTGGCTTTTGCCGCTGCCAGAGTGGCTGATGAGTCTCCTTCCCCATCCCTTCTCGTCTGCCTGTCTGGCTTTAGTTTGCTTTTCTCTTTTTTATGCGCAGTGCTGTTGTGGAAGGCCATGGATGTTGACTCATTTTAACAGTCAGCTGATGTATTCAACAGGGAGCTTATTTTGCTAAATAAGCTACAAAGCAAAACACCACGCAGCATATTGCAGTGAAATAGAATATGGGCTCAAATTGACACAGTAGTTTTGAATAAATCTTTCCTTTGTCACCGTCAGCGCAGTAAATGCCAAGGCCTGTCAGCACCACTTCTTAGTTACCTACCCAAGGTAATTACATAGCTCTTCTCACTGCAGAATCCAACTGCATCCCAATTTGAGGTATTAATCTGTTAGCAATCCCGGTTTATGGCTTTTTACCCAAACAGAATAAAAAACCAAGGCAAAAATAAATGACAGGCTCCATCTTGCAAGACACTCAGATCCCATCTCTGCTTGCAGAGCCAAAATAACTTGGAGATCACTGTAGATGTCTCGCTGGGAGCGTGTGGGCGAGGCGGTGCCACAGCAGAGAACTGAAGCCGGCTCCTTCAAGAGGCTCACACTGGGCGACCCATCCTTTTGTGGAGAAAAGGCCTTGGGGAAGTCGTGTGCAATTTCTCCCTTCTCCTTTTACGTCCATACTCCCAGGCAGTCCCGGTCCCCGTGGGCACGAGGCCGAACATTCTATTTACCAAACATTTGCAAACAGCCCAATGCCACCCACATGCGAGGTTTATAAATAGTAATTTGCTGTGTTTAGTTATGGAACTGTGACGCTTTTCATCCCTCTACAACTTCAAGCTCCGCGTGTGAGCGGGGACAGCAGCCGCTTTGTCCTCGGAGCTGCTCGCGGCTGTAGAGGACAGCAGCATCCAATGCAGGCTTTGCTGAAATTTTACATCTGTCCTTCTGGGTGGCTACCCAAGTGCATTTCCACTCTGAACATGTAAAATCACTTTATAGGCAGAATGGGAGGAAAAACAAACCCCCAGTTTGTGAGAAAGATGGGGCGGAGGGAGCAGAAAAGGGGATGTCATTGATTGCAGTCTTCTTCTATTGCAGGCCAGACATCACATGGTCCTTTTCAGAAAATTAATGGTTTAATGAAAAAAAAAAGTGCTCTGATACCAGTCTGGCCCCAAACTTTATCCTATGTACCTCATCAATTCCAGCTGGCATCTCTGGGTTATATGTCAGATTGCAATTAGGCCTTGAAATTAGAAGAAAAAGAAAGGTCTTTTGTGGTATTTTGTGCAGAATAGGGTTAAATAATTTAAGTATTTAGATATTATATTGTGGGGGGAAGTCAATTTTTTATTTTCTCAATTTTTTCTGTTTTTCACAGGCGACCCCTTTCTGTTCTCCTCTTTCACTAAAGGGCCAAAATTTGTCCTGGCAAATTTATCTGTAAAAATCTATTTTGTTCAAGATTCTCCCATTGTGAAGAAATCCCATTGTATTTAACAAGAGGTATTCAGGCAGGTCCTACGAAAAAGTATTATTCTCCTGCAAAATCTGCCCTTAAAACCTTTTAGAATTCATTTGTGATAGTCTGTAGGGTTTTTTTTTCCCCCCAAACTACAGTATGGCAAGAATATAATTTTGTATTAAATTCTAACAGCTCAAAAAGTGTATGAAAAGATAATAATTTTCTATTAAATGCTAAAGGACTTTCCTCCATAAGGATACAAGCAAGCCTTACAGGAACTGGTAGTTACACTGCAGAAGGATTTTTCAGGCTTAGAGAGCTTGGGGGAGGGTGTTTGAGTGCATTAGTATTCACTCCACATTCTTGCCTGCTGTTCCACATGCACTGTTTTGTGCCTTCATAAACTGCTCTGGATGCAGACTAAAATTATTTAAAAGAATTCACAGGGAAAAAAAAAACCAAAACAACAGAGCAGCAGTTTCTATGTATTACCACATTGCCTTCATTTTCATTGACATTTACTGTTAGCCTTTTATAATAATACGAAAAAAGATGGCAGAAGCAGAGAAGGGAAAGGCTTTCTCCGATATGAAAGGTTTTTTTACATTGTAGAAAGAAGTTCTCACAACAAATCAGAGTGCTTTTAGCTTTCCTTGTGTAGTCAGCATCAACAATTTAAAGCAGCAGCAGCACTGAATTCTCCAACCAAAAGGACACTTTACAATTATTATCAATCTTTCTTGTTTGCAGTATCTGTTTTTACGTAGGAAAAAAGTGTGTTCATCTCATCTGTGCTAATCCTTTTTAATAGGGTGAAGATTCACTTCCTCTCTTTGTATTGTTTGCTTCCCCAGACTCTGGAGTCCCACACCAGTCCAAGAGCAGACCCAGCCAAGGAGCCATGCTTCTGACTCCCCGAGTTCAATCATTGCTGCAGGAACACTTATTGCAAAATTTCATGAGTGATGAAGTGGGCAGGATCACCTGCAATACATGGCTTTAACCAAGCAAGTTCTGCTTTGCTCCTGCTAAAAAAATAATCACTTCTTACCACTAGCTTTGGTGGAGGAGCCTTTAGTTTGTTGTTCACAGAGAGAAGCCTTGTTCATGGCCCACCACCACTGACTGTGGGCTCCTTCCTTAGTATTTGTCTTGGTAGTGATATTTTCAAATCTTGATTCATAAGGAATGCGGTAATATGCAAACTCACCTCACAGTACAAAGTTGTGTTGCCTACTCAGATAGCAGGCCAGAAGAATTCTAGCATCTCTAGAAATATGGAAGTGTATAGAGACCTCCATGCAAAACAAAACAAACAAACAAAAAAGAGCAGAGGCTAGAAAGTTGAGGGAAAACATCAAAAGCAAAATTCCACAAACACTTGGAGCAGACAAGCTTAAAAGAAAGCTGAGGGGGAACCTTAGGATTTTTTAGAAGGGGTTAATAAAGGTGGATTGAGGAAAGAGGTACATCTTGCTCACACACACATGCACAGAGAAATCAAAAGTTCAATGTTTAAAATTCACATTGCATGAAATGCAGCAAACCAACAGTGCTAACTGAGGCACAGTATGGTAGATACAAAATCTTTAAATCAACAGCATTCCCTTGTGAACAACTGTCACTTGCCTCTGAGCAATCTCTTGAAAAGCCCTGGTCCCTGCTGGGTGAAGCGCTGGAATTTGTGTTGTTGCTCTCAGGGTGCCACCCTGCTGTGCATATGGTGATGGCGAATAAATATGCATGAAGTCAACAGCTAGTTTGGCTTCCACCAAAGCTTAATTTAGCTCACTTGTCAGTGCTGAATAAGAGAAATTAATAACAATAATTAATAGTCCTTTTAACACAGTGAGTAAAGAGTGGCATGTGATAAAAATGCTAACTCTGGGGAAACTTCAGAGCTAGAAGACAAGGACTGTGCAATGCACTCCATGTCACTGAGGAGGTAAAACATACTTTGCAGGCACTGATGGACTAAACAAAAGAAAATGTCTGGTCAGAGGGAACAAAGGAATGTGCTGGAGCATCCAGGGAGGATGTAGCACAGTCCACCGCTGGCTGGAATGTACCTCCTGAGTAGGCTGAAATTCCTTCCACGTTCTCCCCCCTCCTTTTTTTTTTCGTTTTCAACCTTCTTTGCCAAGAAAAGGACAAAAGCTTTATTATGCCTGAAGTTTGGCAAAAGCAAAAGTACCTAAAAGGTGCTTCAGAGCATTTAGTACATGAGCGTGTGCTATTTCTGCAGGGACGTGGCAAGCTTTCTGAGTGACTTTTGCCATCATCCACAAATTGCATATTCCCTCTGTGTTACTTCATGAAGGTCCCTCCTTTTTTTCTTGGCTTGCACCACTGCATTTCCTTTGAAGCCAAAAGCTGAAGAGCTGACATTGTACAAGGAATTTCAAATTAATTCTGATAGCTGTTTTGGGGATGAAACATCGGGTGTTCATTATTGATTTTGTTACTTTATTGTGATTGTTTCTGTGTACAGTCACAAGTGGGGCTTTTTATGGGTGGTGCTGCACAAAGTCCAAGCAAGGCAGCATATTTTCTTAAGAAACTTGAAAATGTTTTTAAAAGTCCAGCAAGTAGATGGCAGAGAAGTGCATTTGATTTTCATAATACACACATACGTTACATACACTTTTTCCATACTAGCCTGGTCTGCCCCTCAAACACTCATCTCACACGGGCAGTGGGTTGCTCCCAGAGAGAGTGGATGGACTAGAAAGTACAGCCTTCAAGGTTCATTCAAGAAGGGTGACCTACAGAGGACAATACTGAAGAAGACTTAGAGATGGTTGTGGGGAAATGGGCAAGCTGAGGCTGACCTCAGTGGTCTGGTGAAGGGAATAGGCCACATGAAAAGAAACATGAAGATAATCAGTAAGGGAAAGGACCATGTATCTCTCTCAAGGGTGTGGACAAGATGCTTAAACTCAATTCAATAGGAAAAGCAGAGGCTGCTGGAGAAGTTCAAAGGAGGATGGTGATGGTATGCCAGAGGGCAAAGTCAAAAACTTTTTATACGTAAGGGAAAAAGCAGTGCTGTATGTGTCTGAAATTAATTTGTAATGCTATCTACATACCTAAAAGAACTGACATACAGATTGCTTGGTATTTGCAGATGGAAAATACTGCTTTTATATCCAGTATTCTTACTTTGGTTGATTCCCTTACAAGGTAGCACTCTCTCGCAGTGCTTTTTCTGTCTAACCTCAGTAAAGTCTGCACTTGAGGTTCTGGTCTCTTACCTCACCTGTGTTTGAGATTCTTCAGCATTCAAGTCCCTGCTGTGGTGTGGAGGTTTACTGCCACAAGAAGCAGGCAAGATCCTGTACCAAGCAGCAGTCAGCTGTTTCTCCTGGACCTTAACTGCCTATAACTGCTTTCCTGGTTGGACATGGAGAGCCAAGCAATCCACAGGTGGTGAAACCATTTGGATGTAAATGATACAGGCTGTCCATCAAGCTGCACAAGCCAATAGTTGGTTCACAGTTGAGTGAACCCAGTGTTTGAGAAATTTAAATTCAGAGCATGTAGCAAAAAAACCTCAGATGTCTATGCAAAATTCATTGAAGACTGAGCACAGCATCATTGCTGGCCTGACATCCTTGTGTATGTGGAAAACCAGAAGGAGGGAAAATTGGTGCTATGTTAATATCACCCAAATATACACAATGAAGTCAGACTGAAAGCAATGAAATTACAGCCGCTCCTCATGAGCTAACGGGACCATTTTCCTTAACCAGTGACCTTCAATTACAGAGTAGCAAGCAAATTAGTAGAGACAAAAAAGAAAAACCTGTTAGCCAGAAAATCTTACTGGCTAAAGCTTGTCTTGTTTCAGTTCCAGTTTCCGTAGCTTTCGGTAAAGTATGCGCTGTCTCTTTTGGAGTACTGGTGTTAACTGGAAATGTTGATTCTGAGAACAATGAATTCTTTCTTATCAAATGGTTGGGATTTACAACCGAGTTTCATCAGAAGACCTTGAAGCTTTCTGAGTGCTTGAATGTTCTAGATCATTTCAAGAAGCCTCCTGATGTCAAGTTAGGAACAAATTCAAGGCCAAAAAAGGCTAAGGCAGGAATGACTAGATGAAACAGCCATTTCTCAGTTTGCAGCCCTCCAGCATCCTTTCTGCTTGAGGCTGTTTGCCTGTAGGTCAGAGTGACTGTGAAGCAGGCTAGGGTGCAAATTTACAGTGCTTCAGTTTTGTGACCCCATAAAGCGGTAAAGAGTTTAATCACGACTACAGCCTGAAAGTTGGGAGTCTGATCCTACCCTGAAATATTTACAAATTCAGATGAGTGATGTGGTATGAATTCACTTTGAAAGGGGACTAGAGAAGATACTGTTATCTGCAAGCTCAGGGTGTTCATACAGGAAACCAGCACTTCCCAGATTCACAAGCTGACTTAATTCCCTAGGTAGGCAAACCCTGAATGGCAAAGAATACATGGAGTTCTTAATTTTGAAGTTGGAAGAGTTGTTTGTGTTTAATTGTTTATGGCTGGTAACTTTATACATTCTGTGACTCTAATTTTTCAGTTCTTTCATTGCAGTCTTCAAATCCTCTAATCCAAATTGAGCCCTGTTTTGATAGGACAAGCTCTGTCTTTCCTTCTCTGGATACAGAGTTTGATAAGAGAGGTTCTCCTTATGGTATATTAGCATCTCAAACCTGCCTCAGATTTACAAAATGAGCCAAGGTCTCAATCAAAAAAAACAAGGCAAAACCATTTACAAGATAAAACAAACGACACAGTTAAAACAAAGATAACCACTTAGGTATAAATTTTCTTTTGACATTATTAGCTAAATACCTTTTCTTTTCCTTCAGTATATGTTGGCATGAAATCTCTTCCCTAGGGTTTCTGAGTTATATAACAGAAAAGGGATGGGGAAATATCACAGAGGGTTTTCATCAACTTCGGCAAAATCTGAAACATACTTTCCTGCTACCTGCACCACTACACTGTCCACAGCTTACCAGGTTTCCTTAAGCCTCCATTTTCAAAGTTTTCCCAGGGAGTTCAGATCATCAGCTCTTACAATTTAAACGGATTAATTTCTAAGGGACTGTGGTAAAAGCATGGGAGAATGCCAGATTGTTTCATTCGTGCAGCTACTAACATGTTTGCTTTCAGAGGCGATTGATCCTTTCCAGATCCCTCTTCCCTCTAGTTTGACAGAGATCTGTTAATGACAAAGCTCTGAGTGTTCTCTAAATGCAATGTGTGGTGAACTTTGAGTCCCAAACCTGAAGCCACAGTCTTCCCACTGTTGTTGCTTGGGCTCAAAAAACATCACACTGATATATTGAGGTGACTCAGCTACACAGCATTCACCTGCCAGCACCAACTCACTGGTCTGGACTTGTGAGTTTTTCCAGATAGCAGACAGGCTGAAAGAGCAAAGTCATTTATAGACCTGGTGATTATAATGATGCATGGGAACAAAAATAGATTTATAACAATCATAACATCCAGGACAGCAATACAAATAGTGAGGATAAAAACCAGGGAAAGATAAATACCTGTCTGGAAATATGACTACTACTGAATCAATAAGCTGATGTCCTACCAAAAGCACGTCAGATTGAAAGCAATGTGGTATCAGTAAATTTCAGTCTGCCCAGTGAAAGTGATCCTCTTTCTCCAGTTTTATGTAGTGTTACGAGTTGCAGTGAACCATTCCTGTTTCTGCATTACTTTTAATTAATGACTTTTAAAACAAGCTAGTCATAGTCCTATAACATGGAACCGACTACTTAATGCCTATATCCACCACTTCAGGTTTGTTAGCAAAAGAAGAAATCCTGTTGGTTTTTTTTTTAAATTTCTTATTATATCTCATAAACTATGTTATGGATAATAAATAATTAAAGGAACTTAACTTTTAAAAAACAATTTCAGGCTGTGTCCCTTCCCTGTAATGGCATGTAATCACAAACTTGGTTGTTTTAAACATTGCTGAGAACAACTTGGTTGTAGCACAGACAAGTGTTTATTACAGGGTTTACTGCCTTGTCCTATGATTCCATGCTCTGCAAAGCACATCTTAACTAATTCCCAAAGGCAAAGTGGCAAGACTGCAAAGCACTTGTGAAAACATTCAAGCTGCAGTTTAAACCTTGTTAAAGCACAGTTCTTCTCTGAAAAGTGATATTAAAAATGGCAGTGTGGGATCCTGTATTTATTATCCATTTGTGATTTCTGGATCAAACATGCTAGGTACAACTATATCGTTCCCTCCTAACATCCACAGCCAGCTCCACAGGCTCCAATGAGATTAGATAGTTGAAATTTTCATGTTCGTGTATCATTAAGATAATGGTCTCCTTAGCATCTTTCCAAACCTGCTGTCCTCACTGAAACAGATACACCTTGGCCCCCTTCCATTAACTGAATGAGCTCAAGGAGGATCTGTTTTCTTCTCATCAACCTGTGTCAGTTTTTTCACTGCTTATGGGAGTAAAATGTCTTTTCAGGCAAATCTAATTCTGAACAAAAATATACACAAAGCAGATGTGTCGAAGAAGATGCCGCTTCTTAACCACAGCCACATTTTCTGCTAAAGAATTTGAATGGCTTTTTAATTTGTCTTCTGGTCTGTTTCACGGTATAAAATATTTCAATCTCTAGAAAATTCTGAGATGAACAATATTCTCCCTACACATTAACCTGTTTGAACACAGGCTTATGAGCTACATTTATATTTCTCTAGCGAACCAGCTGTTGTGTATTTATAGCTGGCACTGGCAATGACAAGACACAGCCCTATCCAAGACCCATTGAAATAATTCAGTTACACTGATCAATTAATCACGGGGAGTTTGCTATAGGTTTGGTGCTTTTCTTTCTGCTATATATGAGCAGGAAGCAATCAGCCTCAGCCACCTCCCAGGGACCTCTGAGTTGACACTGAAACTTGCTGTTCCAAATCAGGAGAAGAGACAAAATGCCATGTCCAGCTCTGAGGGAATAAAGCTAGTTTGGCTTAAATAACTTCTGCTGATGGAGATGATAAAGCATTCTGGTTGACACTTAAAGTTGGTCCCTATGTGGAGAATACAATACTCACACATAGCTACCCTGACATAGTCAAAGATGGCCATTTCAAAAACAGTCCTTCCCCCTATCCCACAACAAAAATGCAGAAATATAGTAGATCCTGTTTATTGGTACTACCATCCCTTTACCTGGGATGTACGTTTGTAAATACATCTAAGAATAGACACTAAAGCACTAAAAGGCTCTGAAAAGCTTACAGGGACAGTTACAGCATCCATTCAAGGTGCAATAGTAATCGAGTGGTGACTACTCCTCAGCAGATGCCAGCAATACTCCCTCGGGTGGTAAGGTTTCTGTGCTAGTTGGCACATCACCTCTTACAAAGAACTCATCACTAATTCAGGTGTCTAGAATTTTTATCATCCTGATGAGTGTAATCAGCATCTGTTTCAATCTTACATTCTGCTTGATGGGTGTTCAAACGGTTACAGATGTGTAAGGGGGAATGCGCCTCGCCTGTCCTTCTTTAAGACGATGGTTTCCTGACTTAGTGTAGCTGAATTCTTCTGAAAAAATATGCAGGCTTTTTCCACCTCACTCTTTTGCCAATCCCGCACGGTCTTGTGACTCAAAGGGGCAAAACTGCACAACCCAGAGCCAACGTGGGCCCCAGATTTCAAATGCTCGAGAGCTGGAATATCCAGAGCTGAGGTTTTGGTCTGGCCTGTGAAAAGGGAGACTAAACCATCTGTGAAAACTGGAGGCACATCTGGGTTTGGCTTCTACCCCAGGATCCCACAGCCTCCCATAATCACTTTCCGAACATCTGCAGGTTGGGAGAAGAAATCCTTTCTCTGCACCTTTGCTTGGGAAGCCACGCTCAGCCCAGTGCCTGGCACACGCCAGTTCCCTGGTGCTTCCAGGGAGGCCTCTGAGAAATCCAGGGAGGCAAGACCAGCAGGGTTTGATCATTATGGCTATAGAAAAATGCTCTTTTCTAACTAAAAGCACTGACTGGTAACTAGGGGAAGGAAGAACAGGCCCCTGCAGGGCCTGCACTGCAGACAAGGACTTGGTGAAATCACTAAGCTTTCCTTTATTCCAGACACTGGATGTCCCTGGAAAATCACAACCGCACGTGCAAAAGCCCCATATCGTTCCGACAGGTGTCTCCTCCTCACAAAGCCCCGGGGGGCTGGGGCTGGCCAGAGGTAGCCCAGGCAGCTGGACACCATGGTGTCGCACAGGCCTGCCCTGGCAGAAGGCAGGGGCAATGGGGCCATTCCTTGCATTCCTGCCTCAGCAGGAAAGGGAAACCAGCAGGGATCCTCCTTCCCCTCAGCCTCCCCCTCCCTGCCCGTTGCTTCCCAGCCAGTCCCGCTTCTGGAAACCCCTGGGGAGCTGAGCCAAAAGGAGCCCTCTTCCTCCCAGGGAAATGGCGGCCCTGGGTGTGCCAGAGGGTCCTGTGACCAGGCGGCCGTGCTGCCCTGGGCCTGGGGCTGGCATTTTTAAACCATGTCTCCAGTGAGCCTGGGGCGCCCAGGGAACTGCT
This sequence comes from Gallinago undulata, assembly GCA_026546715.1. Classification (NCBI taxonomy): domain Eukaryota; kingdom Metazoa; phylum Chordata; class Aves; order Charadriiformes; family Scolopacidae; genus Gallinago; species Gallinago undulata. The sequence goes on along the minus strand of JAOTQQ010000012.1, from coordinate 138,867,771 downwards.
GTCATCCCCGGGGCACGCGTGCCCTGGCCAATTCTTGGACTAGATGACCTTTAAAGGTCCCTTCCAACTCAAACTATTCTATGATTCTATAAGCCAGCTGCTGAGGGAAGAGGAGGGGGGGCACAGCCAGACAGCCAGACAGAGCCCAATTAAACCCTCCCCTGGCCAGCCCCTGACACTCCCTCCTGCATTTTCCAGTCTGTGGTTACAGCACTCAAAGGGTTCCATTAAGTCATCAAGTTTTACAGGTTCCTTAAAAAAAAAAAAAAAAAAGGGGGAGAGAGAGAGCGCGCGAGAGAAAAGTTTGGTCATGGTAGGGAATGAGTGATCAAAGCTGAGCCAAAGCTTCCTGTTACACCGGGACTATATATATATCGTGTCTTTAATGTTGGGGGATGTAAGCAGGCTGCTAGGAGACTGGAGCGGGCGCTGACTCTCTGCCTGATTTCCCAGCTCGCTGAGGTTTCTTCCACCGACCACAATGAACAAGTTCCTGTGCTGCACGCTTGTGGTAAGTCCCTTCAGAGAGGTAGATAGGCTTTACGATGCATCACAGCTTCAGAGATCAGGCTGTAAAGACAGACGGCTTTTCTTAGGGTTTGTTTTGTTTTGTTTTTTCACTTTTTTTTTTTGTTTCGGTTATTTTTTTTTGCCTTCTCTCCATTTTATTGGTAATCCGTTTTCATTTCATCATGCCGAGCTCTCCTGGTGAGGTTTGGAGTGCGATGGACACATCCAGCTCCAGGGAGGCATCAGGGATTTTGATCCTATTCTTAAGGTAGTGACATGATTTGCTTTTCTTTTTCCTTTTTCCCTATCTCTCTCCTTCTATAAGGTTTCCTTATACTGGGCTGACACAAAGCACTGTGTCTAGGAATGGATTTAGAAACTGTAGGCTGGGATGTTTGTTTTTGATTTACAAAAGCTCCATCTCTGCCTGCCTCTGTAATCTGTGCAGCACTAGCACTGGTCAGTATCTCAAATACTGGGCTGGCTTTCCTACCTGGGAAAACCACCGTGAACTCCAGAAAAAAACACAAGCATGTGGTGCTTGTTTTTGCTTGCTTAGAAAATTCAGCTTCATATGTGAGAGAGTGATGAATTAGTAGCTGTGTCAGTAGCTATTACAGAAAAAGTTGTGTTACTAATTTCAGTGTAAGCCCTCACTTTAATAAGTTTTTGTTTACTTGATGATTTAGCAAGATACTTCCAGATGAAAATTTAGAGATGTTAGCAGTGCAGTAAATCTTTCAAAGTGTCATTTAATCCATTTAGCCATATGGAATTGTATATGGTGTCAGAGTAATTAAAACCTGTGTACAGAGAAATACTGTGTAACATCTTTTGGGAGGCTATTCATCTTTTGGAGAAGAAAACATTCAAAGAAAAACATTAAAAAATAATATCCAAAACTGCCTGTCATGCATGTTTGCACGGTAACTTGTTCCTGGGTTGTTTTGGTGAATACAGTGGCATTAATGTTGTGGCAGCGCATTAGCACTGAGATCCATTTATTTTGGAGGCTTTTTATAAATGCAGTGAGATTTCCAGGATCCAATGAGTAATGCATGCTTATTACTCTCTGCACAACTTTCTGAAAGAGCTTTTTGAGAAACAAACCCAAAGTAATTAATGGTGCAAGGGAAGCAAAAATTGTCACGCTTGTGGTCAGCAAATTGAAACACAGGACAACTTTTTCATCTCTTATTTGATGTTGTGCCTTCTTTGTGTATATGAAAGTACAGGAAGTTAATCTGGGAATTTCAGCAATAGCCTGTTATAGGCTTGGCTTCTTATCTGTGGCTATCATAAAATAATCACATCAGTATTTTGATTTTGTTTAAATGTAATGTGCCTGTTTATGTTCTTCCATAAAGTAATAGTGTTTGGTGAAGTTCAGTATAATCCTCTGGCAGATGAGTCCCAGGGCTGAAATATGTCAGTGGCAGGAATACATACCAGAGAGCTTCATCATTCAACTCTTTAAATTATTATTTAAAAGCAATATATTTAAAGTTATTGTGAAGTTTAAGTACTGTCAGATGTGCTAGAGCTCAGAAAAGTAGTTTTAGTACCTGTTTTATGAGAACACTTGTAAGAGGCACAGCAGCAGTTCAAAGTTGTGTGTGTTTGGCTTACATACCTTAAGCTCAGTTTGGAGACGCCATAGCTAAAAAAGGTTCTTTGGACATGATGTACTTTCAGCCTTTGCCTTTTTGCTAAGGTTTCGGAAAGGGGACCTGCTGTAGTGGTGCACACACGTACATGTTGTTTGCTGGAACACTAAAACTGCTTACAAACAGACAAGCGTTATGAAATCAGACTGAATTGAAAGAAATTCCCCAGAGCTGGATCTCGTTACTTGTCACGTAACTGTCTTGACCCTTAAACTTGACCTTTCTCTATTTTGGATCTCTGGTTGCATGTGACGTTCTTTTTCTGGCCTGCCGGTTGGGTTTGCTGTGTGTAGGCAGCAGTGGCTTTGCAGCCCGCGAGGGTAGGAGTTATCTTTCTGTCTGACTTGCTTTCTGTCTGTCTGCATGTGTGTTGGTTAAAAATAAAACACCAAGGTTACCAGAAGGATTTTTAAAAGATATTGTCACAATTTAAGTAACACCCATTGTTCAAATCTCACAGACACTTCATTTTCGTTCCTTCTATATTTAACTTTCATCCTAGTAGACTTACTACTCGGATGGTCTTCCTGGAGAAAAACACCTGTTTGTACATAATACTGGACATACTGTTTCTCTAGCTACATGGTCAGTTGTTAGTAATTTGGTTCAGTGCAAAGAAAAACTGTCATGGTGGTAACATCCCAGGTTTGGGTTCTCTCTAAATCTTGCTGTCACTCTGGTGAATAAATCTCCAAAATATGAGTTGAGTTAAAAGACACATCTTTTGGTGAGTAGCTCATTTGTGTTTTCTTCTTTCCACAAGCTTCCAGGCAAATGAAGCTCACTTAAACAAAGACTTTCAATTTAACACTTCTTTGATAAGATGTAAAACTCCTCTTCAGTTGAATGTAATTTTCCTACCACTGAAAATGAAATAATATCATAGATCCCTAAATTGCTTTGTGAGACCTAAGTTGCTTTGTGAGTGGCAACTAACTGCGTCACAAAATCTCTAAAACGTTTGAATTGTTGACGTATTGCTCTGCTGACAGAGAAACGGAGACAGCAGTTGCTATCCTCAGTTACGAATACAGGTTGCTCTAAAGAGTCACTAGTTATATTCCTGATATAAAAGAACAGCCTGCACTTCACAAAGACCGTACAAAATTAGGTCTCGTTATGTCCAAAGTGAGCAGATTGCATTGAAGCTGTTGGTGAAGTGGTGAAACAGCTTTATAAGAGAAACTCAAAACAGCAAAAAAGGCTCTGATTTAGCTTTCGTTGTGTACCTGATGCTCAGCTGCAGTCTGCCCAAAGGTGCTTCCTCTGGGCTGTGCTTTCAGAGAGCCTGCAGCGACTCACGGGTTATGCCGTTCTGCTCGGCTGTCAGCCCAAAGAGGTTAAATTTGGTGATTGCATGCCCCCCACCCCCCAACAGCAAGGTGAGGAGAATGAGATTTGAGCATCTCCCAGGGGGATGGAAGTAATTTCTCTCTAGATGACAAATATTTTATGATGGCTATTTGAAATAGACAACCATGGATCTGATTGAGTATTATATTGCCATGTATTGGATCTAGAGATACTGTTTTGATTTGACAAGCTATTGATTAGGAGGACCTCTTCAATATGATCAGTGCTATATTTTGTCACTGAGATTTCTTTGAGGACTGTACATGATTTCAATGAGGTATTCTGCCTCAGGGCTGAGGGCAAGTGAAGGCCTCTTGCCTTAACTTTGTCCAAATACTTTGTGCAGAAAGCAAAGTAGGACAGTTGTGAGGTTTTACTTTGAACCCAATGCAAACACTAGGAGTGATCTGACAAATGCCTTGAATGATTATTTATCACGCAGGAAAATATGCTTCAGAATAGTTGTGGAATGCAAAACAGAAACAGATTTATCTTTCTCAGCAAATTAAACATTCTCCTTTGGTCTACAACCCAAAGCCGCAAACCCAAGCTATATAATAATATTTTCATATGCTGAAAAGCCACTTTCATTTCTCTCACAAAGCAATGATTTAAGGGGATGATGCTTGAAGGATTTTTGCTTTATATGCTTTGTCTTCTAGTGCATTTTAATTCAACAAGAAAAAGCAAGTGGCTCTTTGCCTTACATTTAAAGATAAAAGAAAAGGGTGTGTACATTTTTTCATGCCCAAGATCTGAAATGAAATTTTACAATCACATTATTTCTCTTTCAAAAGCATCTTGTAAAGAGGGCTCAAATAAATGGGCTGCATGGGCCTTTTATGTTAGTATTGACAATTTTGTACATGCTGACATAAAGATGGTACAGAAAAATATAGCTTTAGGCCTTATTGTGTTGAGTGACACAAAGAATTACTTTTTAGCCTTGGATGACTCATTTTTTAATAACTTCTCAGTATTTACTTGCATGACACTAACTTAAACTAGATTTATATTTCAGTATTTACAGTTCATCCCAACTCCTGTCATGGAGATGGCCACCCTGAGACGTACCCGGGATTTGGCCCAGGGAGGTGGACGAGGATTGAGTTTTTCAGTCCTTTCAGAACTGAGCCCATGACACTAGATGTAAATTTCACTCAATGGGGTGGTAGATAGATGCAGTTAATGATAGTAGATTTTGTTTTGGTTTAGTAATTATCTTGTTACTGATAGTATTTCATAATCATAGGGGGGAAAAAACCCAATACATTAAAACATTTGGGATTTTTTTTTTTTAAATTGATTTTTGTATTTCAGTACCCCTAAGAAAACCCTTTACAATTGCGTGCACTCTGAATCAGAGTAACAGCTACTTTGTTGAGATGAACAAGATGAACAAGGCTTCCATTGCTATTGGGATATAAAAGATGTGCTTAGGGTTCAAAACTGAAAGAAACTTCTTCCAGGAAACCAAATGGCTTTCAGAAATGTGTTGGGAGCTATATTTAAGCTACTTGGATTTCTTGCACCTGCTTCTCAGTAAAAGGCTGCTCCCAAACTTCCTCTGCTGAAAGAATCCCCTTTTTGTTTGCCAGCATTATACTTTAACCGACAAAGTTCCTCTCTCTCTCTGTGTTCACATCTGCCTGTACTGAATCTATAGGCACTGCTTTGAATTGCCATGATATTGAACAAGTGAAGATCCTCTTCAAGATGAGGCTCTCTGTATCCTTCCAATATTTCTTGATACCTCTTCTGGGCTGAAATAACCTTTCCTAAACAAGGATGAACAGAATTCTGCACAATCATCTGAATGACAAATCCATAACTTGGCCAAGTGTAGTACTGGGAGACTCCAGCTTTTGGTTGTTTAGGATTAAAGGGTGAACATGCTTATTCCAGTAAACTGAAGCCATACTTGTCGTTTCTTTCTCCTTCTCCAGCAAGTGCAAAAAGGCCAGTGCCAGCCGGATTAGGGAGAAATCCTGCTTTCTCTGAAGCTTTGAGGAAGACCAATGATCATAGGATCATAGAATTGTCTAGGTTGGAAGGGACCTTTAAGATCATCTAGTCCAACCATCAACCTAACTCTGATAAAAACCATCACTAAACCATGTCTCTAAGCACTATGTCTACCTGATCAGAACTAGATCATGTCATTTTCATGTATTCAAATAATGCTATTCCTCACAGCAGAGATTAAGGTGTTTAGTAAGTTGCCCACCTTTAAATATGGACATTCAGGTCAATCAGAGGTTTTATGTGACTAAGAATTTGCTAACAAGTTGGTCCTAGCATGATTTGGGAGGAGAAATGTCAGGAAAGACACAAAATGCATTGAATTAGCATTTTAATGTGATTCAGGAACATGCTTTTGAAGGGCCTCTTCTGATCATCCTTATTTATTGTATTTTAGTCGGCACATCAGAGCAGACTTGAAGTACACAAAGTGGATTTACAAAAGTAAACTGGATTGATGAAAGTAAATCCAGAGACAGACTCCAGAGACACACCAGATGTACTGTAAGCACTAATGCATGCTCAGTCCATGAGAACAGACTGAAGTTAGTCCAAAATAACCCCCCTGAATCATGCATAATGTGGGTGTCAGGTGCTCAGCACCATCTGTTTCGCTCTACAAATCTGCTGTAACAGGTGACCCAACTTGCTAATGTAAGCATAAATTCAGTGTGTCTTAGACCAGTAGAAAGGACAATTTATAGATGTTCCCCTCTAGCTTATTCTGTGAGCTTGGGGACAAGAAGAGTCTTTCAATGCTGTTCATGTCAAGTTGCTACAGTAAAACTAGTAAAAAATATTAGTTACCTTCCACCATTCTGCCTGTATTTTTGCAAAACTTCTGAAAAATAGATTGCTTCTGTTTTGGCACTTTACATAGGTTCAAGGATAACTTGATTTTCAGGTTTCATATTAACATTCAGAATACTCCTGTATTTTTAGTCTGCATAGAATACAGTCTTGCTGCTCTAGTCTGTAAGTATTATTAAAATACTTATAAAAAAGTGTGGTATTGGAGATCGGATTCTAGAAATGTGGTTTACAACATTCTAATGGTTGTATTGGATCTAAGAAAAGATTAATGCATACAAAAAACCCTAAAAAGCCCCATATGCTGTCTATGTCAGGGGTTGAGAGCTGGTGCATAGAAGAGGTGGAAGAAAAAGGCAGAAAAATAGTGATATTTTTCCAAAATACTCCTCCAGACACAAGCAATTTGTGGTTTGGGATTTCCTGATCTAAAAGTGATGTTTATTTTTAATAGCCCTTTATTAGAATTTTCCTTCATCGCTTTGTCCTGTTGCATTTTGTTGCATGATGTATAAAGTGCTCTGGTAAAATACTGGGATGTTGATTGCATTTATAGCTTTAGTTTGACTGAAGAGCTTTTCCTCATAATTGTTTACTAAATAAAAGATTTGGATCCTGCATACATATGGCTCAGCCACTGGTAGGTGGAAGGACAGATTACTGTAGCTATATAATGTGTGTTTCTGGGAAGGAAGAGAAGAGATGTGATGTGCTTTTTGTTTAAAAACACAAAGAAAAAATTAAATGCAAAGGCTGATTGTCCTTTTAGTGATACTGATTTATTAATTCTATTATTATGGTTATTGGTTGTGCTCATTTAGATTAATAGTATTCTGGTTGCTATTAATAGCTCATAGCTATTGGTACTTCCAAAGGCAAAACTTTGCATGGTCTCAAACATGTATTGTCAGAGTATGGTTTGGTTCAATTTTTAAAATCAGTTCTTCTCAAATTGTGGCGAATTATTTTCAATTTTTATTGGCTTGCTTCACATAGCTGTAGGTTCTTCAGGAAGCAAGTGCCTCCATTTTTCCTTGCAAAACCCCATGCTCTTGTACACTGATTACTGAATCTGAATTATTTCTGATGCTGAATTGTCTCCTGCAGCAAAATTTCTCACTTGCCTCATACATGATTTCCAATGTAAATTGTTGAGTCAGGAAAATAGAGAAAATCTTGTTTTTACTCCTGCATGTTGCAGAGAGGACTTGAGCAGTCCTGACCCAGAGGAGCAGATTCTGCTCCAGTGACAGCTTTGGGTTTGCTGTGGGTTGTGCATTGCAGAAAAGGAAAACTGGCATTTCTGCACGAGGACATGCTGTCCGGATCTCTGCTCACTGTCCCTAATCATTTTCACGGTGTCAGATTTTCATCTGTGCTGGGTATTGTCTTGGGTTTCCACAGACATCTGCATGAAATGTGGGTTGATTCTTCTCTTTGTAGCTTCTGTGCCACGTGTTACAGTCTGCTCTGCAAAGAGAATGTGTGTGTGCATGCAAGTCTTGGACTCTGGGATGCTGTATAATCTGTTACACAATAAAAACTGTAGGAGAAAACCTGACCACATCAACAATTAATGGGATTAACAGAAATTCCTTATTACTAGAGCAACAGCTGTAGATTTACCAAGGGTGGGTGTATTTTTCATCAATGGAAAGCCATTCACCATTAAAAAATGTGCTGCACCCTCTTCTTAAATAGATGGCATGAAACGGATCCAGTCATTTAAGAAAAATGGAGTCGTGCATCAAACTTCAATGAGTAATAAGGAATTTCTCACAGTGGAATAGATTCTGCATTGAGACCACATGAAAAAGTGGGATCCCCACCTCTAGAAATCACACATTGGACAAGTTACAGGGTTTAGTCCAGGGTAACTAGAAGAGGCTTTGGGGAATATCCATACTATCTGCATTTTGTTCTTCAGCGTGTCTGAGTATAGCTGTATAAAAAGTGGATTCATAGACAATGCACTAAGGAATATTTTCTTAAGCAGTAAGAGTTCCTAATTTAGGTACCCAGTATTACTTGGTGCAAACTCTGTGACTTGTGTTAATGCAGATGTAAATTAAGTTGTCCTTTTCAACCTTAATAAGCCTATCCCTTAAAAATTGCCATGCCGTGGCACAAGTGAGGACCTTAGATAGAATCATAGAGTGGTTTGGGTTGGAAAGGACCTTTAAAGACCATCGTGTTCCAACCCCCTGCCACGGCCAGGTACACCTCCCACTAGAGCAGGTTGCTCAAAGCCCCATCCAGCCTGGCCCTAAACATTCCAGGGATGGGTTCATCCACAGCTTCTCTGGGCAACCTGTTCCAGTGTCTCACCACTCTCATTGTAAAGAATTTCTTCCTAATATCTAATGTAAATCTCCCCTCTTTCAGTTTAAAACAGTTACCCCTCTTCCTATCGTTACACTCCCTCAAGATGAAACGTCTTTAAGAAACATAGAGTCTGAATGAATAAAAAGAGTTAATTCCACTTACACTTTGGGGACATATGCATTGGAAAAGAGGAAAATATGCTCTTGCAATTGATCTGGCAACTCCGTATTATCTGACTGGGATTAAAATAGCAATAAAGACAAGTCAGCTGGATCTACAATTTGAATGGATACATTAAAAAAAAAAAATCTTCAGTCAGAGCCATGTTACTTCGTCTTTATAAAATGTACAGGTTTTAGAAGAGAAGTGGCCTCTCGGTCATGCAGCGCTGTGACAGATCTGGGTTCTCAGTGGGGAGAGTGAGCTGCAGGCAGACCCCTTGCGGCTCAGGAGTTAAACCCAAGAGTTATTATTTTGATAGGCTGGTGGAATCATGGAACCAAATTATAAGTTACAAGACCAAAATGATGTGACAAGGAGGTGGTCTCTACAGAGGACAGGATCACCTCAGCTCCTTAGATCGCAGCAGCAAAGCGGACTATTGCAGGAAGCACAGCAAGGGGAGGGTCATGGCATGTGCTGGTACTGAACCAGGTCCTCACCGCAGCCCTAAATCTGTGGTTTTAGATAGAAAGGCAATGCATTAGCCTGGCCTCTGCTGGTTCATGCGATTAAGTCCTTAATATTCCCTTCCTAAACTGTAGCATTCTTTACCTTTGCCTGAAGCTGTATATTCAAATTCAATGTAGCTGTCATATTTTATCCACGGAGCTGCTGCATTTCAGTGCAAGATCAAATGGAAGGCATTAAAAAGGAACCTATATTGTTCTAGACATTTATTGCTAGTAAAAAAGATTATTGTAAGGAATCACCTTTAAAGATACCCATGGTAATGGTGCAATACGCTGGACAGATTTGTAAGTTCAGGTATCGTTCCTTTTGCATCTGAAGTGATACTTAAAAACACAGTCATGCATAATCCCTGCCTTGCTGTTCATCAAGCATGTTGCCAGTATTAACAGGCCAGATCCTGTGGTGCCAGGCAGTAAAAGGTCATTACCCAGTGATATTAAAAGGGTAAATGGGAGAAGAACAGAATCTAAAAATCCGGAAGAACAAGGATGGGAAGATCCTAAAATGCTGGGAAGATCCTAAAATTTTCCCATTCTAAGACAGACATGGGAGAGTCCAGAAGCTGGCTAATATTTTAAAAATTTCTAATGCAAACATTTTTTGGAAGATAGCGATATGATTAGACTCATTAAAGTGTAGGTTTCTTTGTGACTGTGGTGCTCCCCGGAACTAAAGCGAGCGACGGTTTGTTTTCCTGTTGCTAGCTCTTAGACATTTCTGTGAGGTGGACCATCCAGGAGGACTCTCCCCACAAGTATCCCCACTATGACCCAGCGACCTCTCGCCAGCTGCTGTGCGACCAGTGCCCTCCCGGGAGCTACGTGAAGCGGCACTGTACGGCCAGCAGCCCCACGCAGTGTGCCCCGTGCCCGGATGAGTACTACGCCGAGGAGTGGAACAGCCACGAGGAGTGCCAGTACTGCAGCGCCGTCTGCAAGGAGCTGCAGTACGTCAAGCAGGAGTGCACCAGCACGCAGGACCGCCTCTGCCAGTGCGTCGAAGGCAGGTACCTGGAGCTGGAGTTCTGCTTGAAGCACACGGAGTGTCCTCCTGGGTTTGGTGTCGCCCAGCCAGGTATGTAGCGCTTGTCAATACGCACAGGCTTAATTAGAGCTCTGCCGCGTGTCGGTTGCTCGCGTGGCAGTTGCAAGATTAGAAAAGAAGCTCGTCCAGATGAAATTACAGGAGAGTAAATTGTAAAGCCAATTGAACCTGTTCCTAGCCTGCATCATTTGGACTGTAGCCAAAGGAACATTTCTCAGTGGAATATCCTGCTCCTACAGTAATATATAACTTAATGGCAGTAGCAAATGTAGCAAATTGCACTCTAATGAGAAACATGATGGATTACCTCTTTTAAAGGAACATTATCTGGAATGTAGTATTTCTGTGTGTGATAAATAATAATGTTTTTTCATTTTGAAATCTGCTGTTTCAAGCAACTGTATATCTTGACAAACACCAGGAGCATTACGTGTTTGACACCAAGTGTATAATTACAACAATATTAATATAGCTCTAGCATCACAGCAATATGTGGTAATAATTAATTATCAGCATCCTAAGTGGAACTCTGAGGGAAACTGTTACTATTATCAAACAACCAACCGTTTCTTTATCAAGCAGGCTGGCATTGAGCTGTAGGTCTGGAGGGGTTACAGAGCAAAATGGTGCTTTTCAGCCAAGTGTATTCTTCATTTAAGACAACATAAATTGTTAAACCAATAGTAAGTTCTCTCAAAACAAAATACATCATTTGTCATTTGGCAAGTGTCATGGCTCAGTTTAGCTTCCATATTTAATACAGCCTGAAAGAATTGTAAACTGTCATTGTAGCAGAGATTGATAACTGCACGGAGAAGAGCACTGAGGAAGGGAATCAAAGCACCTCAGCCATGAACCCATCCATAGGCAAACAGTCTCCAGGCTGCAAAATTTCTTCCCTAGGAATTATCTATACACAGGGAGAAGCACTACAGCTGGCCTGTACAATTTAGAGCTACTATGAATGACAGGTCAGGAATCCTTTCTTGGGTTTTGGACATCTCTTTGGAGAACAACTTTGACGTAAGGAGTAATGTTGCTGCTGTAGCTGCTCACTAGTCCCCGAGTAATTGGTTAACTAAGCATTCCTCCAATGCCCTTGCCACTGTTAAGCATTTCCACTGGCAGCTACCACATTTCCATATTATAAACCTTCATTAACCTAAATCGTTATACCCAGTGGCTTGGGTTAATGAGGTTCCGCTGTACCTCAGCAGCAAGTCAAACAGGGATAGAAACAAAGTTCTCAGAAAGACGTTTGGGAGATAAGCAAGTATAAATTGTCTGAGCAACCAGCCTGCTGCATCCCTGCAAGCGCAGTGGAACCGTGGCAGACAAATCTGAATCCTCATTTCAAAACAAAACAAACTTTGGAAAAGGATAAATTGTCTGATCGTGTAATTTATTGGAAAGTTGGTTTCCAAAAGACCATCAGAATGAACCAGCTAAACCTAAGCAGACCTCAAAGAAGAAATGGAAACATTGTAAAAATAATTGCATCCCTCTGTGTCAATAGCGAGTTTTTGAGATGAGGCATCGGCTAAGAATTTAATACTCACGGCCCACACTGCGTTCCTGGTTTCTGCCATATGATAGCCTTGAACTTTGTAACTATGGAAATTCAGGTGAAATAAAACCCAAGTGTAGAGAAACATGCTTCCAGTACCACACAGGGAGATGGTGAGCTCCAGTGTCTCGTTCAAAGCTTAAAACATTAGAAATCCGTTTCCCCACTGCCAGCCACTGGTGATTACACTGGGCAGATCGCTTTGTTTTGGCAGTCCCCTTTTGTGAGTGCAGATTAAGGTTTTGTTCCTTTCTGCCGCGGTGGGCCCTGTACATGTCAGGGGTTTTTAGCAGCACTGTGCTGGGGAAGCAGAGCTGCTACCAGGCTGCACCACCTCCCCGGCGGTGGGGGAGAATGGGGGATTCCAGGAGAACTGGAGGGAGCGGCAGAAGGGCCCTGAACAAGAGTGCCCAGATAAGCAGCGAAGAAGAAGCTGGCAAAGCTGGGAGGTGGCTTTATGCTCAACCCTGAGAACACTTGATGGATTACCCGGTTTATTTCCCTCTTGTGCCGCAAAGGTTATAGAAGGAAACTCCGAGCAGCACGATGCACCGTTTGCAGGGACTCTCCTTTCTTCCACTTCCTCGCTGCCAGAACACAACAGCGGCGTGTCTGTAGCAGGGAAAGTTGCTAAAAATTCAGACTTCTGAGCAAAGCTAACTGCTGCCCGCGGAGGCGCAGGTGCGGGCTGGAGTCCGTACAGCCCAGGGCTGCAGCAGCGCACGTTGTGCAAGAAAATGCAAGGGCAGGGGCTGCTGCTGCGCGTTGGGCACTGGCTGCAGAGGGCGGAGGATTCCGAGGGTCTGGCAGTTTACAGGGTTTGTGATTTTCAGATGCACAACTGAGAGATTCTCCTTTGTTTCCACTTGATCTCTGATGAAAGAAGTGCTAGGCTGGATGTATGCAAGTATTATACTTTATTTCATGGCTGGTTGAAAACTGGAGATTCATGCTCTTTTTCTCTAAGGAAATGTCCCAAATAAATAAAATTTACTTAAAAGCTAACATTAAAATAATCATCCCCATGTAAATGCTTCCAAAATACACTAGATGGAGGCATTTTCTTATTCAAATATAATTTCCATTTTTTTCCAAGGAATTTTGAGCATGTGCTTAAGTTCATGTTCAATAATGAAATATTAGCTATTAGACTTTTGGCACTTGCTTAAATGTTAGCTGAATAATGATTAATTAAGAGTGAATATACAGCATTTCTTGGTGCTGTTATTTTCCTGCCACTGGTGGTTTGACTGCATTGTTTCAGATTTCATGCATTTATTTTCTTCTTCTTTGTCAATGCATTCTTTGTCAATGCAATAGAAAGATATACTGTCATTCTATTGTTATATCATATATTTGATTCTGAAGTAAAACTATACCTAATAAAATTAAAACGCCAAGGAAAACATATGTATATATATTAAATATTTTTACTATATTGGACAATCTACTTTCTTTTCTTTTAATAATACTTTATTCAAGCCCAGAAAAAAGTTCAAAAATGTTACTGAAATTCTGTTTTCCTATATAATTTAATAATTGAGCAGGGAAAATACTTGCCAGAGGTTCTTTAGTTGATACTTAGTTGAGTTATATTTTAGCTAGAAATAAACCCATTTGAGTAAGGTTCTGAGCAGGTATTAGAGTACAATTTAGAACAGTTTGTTTTGCTGTTTAATTATTTTACAGAATATTTTTGTACAGTTGAAGAGTGAAGGTCAGACATCATGTAATGTCTCAATGGACGCAAGTAATTACTGATTTAAAGATATTACCTTACTAAATTACTGTTTTTAAAGTTGGTAACAAGTGTCTGTAAGCGTGCTATTTACTTTTTTTACTCCAGCAGGAACATCATTCTCTTAAAGAATCATTTTTGATTTTAAAATTTAGAGTGTTTATTTTTTTCCTAAATGTGATTCCTTCACAAATCAGAAATGTGAAAAGCAGAAGCGTGACAATTTTGAGAGGAATATTTTCTTTTATTTTTGTGTTGCATTTTTTTAAAGTTGAGGTTATCTGTAATTGAATGCATTGTTATCCTGTTTCCACAGGTACCCCTGAGAGTGATACTGTATGTAAGAGATGTCCAGAAGGATTTTTCTCAAATGAAACATCGTCCAAAGCAGCCTGTCTAAAGCACACCAACTGTAGTGCACTGGGTTTCAAAACAGCCTTGAAGGGAAATGCAGTTCGTGACAATGTCTGTCAGGAAAACACAGATGTAACACCTCAAAAATGTGGAATAGGTATGTATCATATTAAGGAAGAGCGCTCTGAAAACATACCTTTAATTACAGTTAAAAACAGTGTATCACCATTTCTGATAAAAATATCTAGGTTGGTAACCATCTGCTTGCTGTGGTGATGGCCATAGTAGAGTTTTAATGATTGTGGGTCAGACCAAGCGGATCTCAAGCACAGAGAGCAACAGCGCTGCAAAGGCCACTTTGTTTTTTAAGCATGTTTTGCTTATCAATCGTGCTACTTGCCTTTTTTTTTTTTTTTAGAGACAAGCAGAGTAACAGAGATCAGAATAATTGACATAGTCTTTTTCTCATTTCAGATGTAACCCTATGTGAGGAGGCTTTTTTCAGGTTTGCTGTTCCTACTTTTCTCACACCTAACTGGCTGAACATGCTAGCAGACAGTTTGCCTGGGACAAAGGTTAGCACAGAAAATATCGAAAAGATTAAACAAAGGCACGGTCCTCAAGAGCAGACCTTCCAGCTGTTGAAATTATGGAAGCAGCAAAACAAAGAGCAGGATATGGTCAAGAAGATTATTCAAGGTAAATTGTTTGGGATTAAATACCTCCTGGTCATATGTTATGCTCTGAGGAGGACCTGCAGGGCCTGATTGAGATTTATTGATACATTAAACACAGTGAAGCTGAGGGGAAGCAGGAAGAGATTTCAGCTTCTCCTGATCTGTGGAGGACTGAATTCTTCCCAGACTTGTAGCCCCCTTGGGAGCATGTGTGGTGTCACAGCCGAGATTTGAGACTGCAGAACACATGAATAATTTTGATCAAGTTGGGAAAGTGTTTCCCACTCTTATATCTGGGCAGTGGCAGTGGCCGTTGAAGTTAGAGGCAGCTGGATGCCTGCACCTGAGGGTGCAATTTGTTCTTCTATAAAGTGGAGACTGACAGAATGGACTAGGACATCTGTCCAAAGAATGGGCATGCATGGGAGTGAGGAATACAGGCTTTCCCTTCTTTTTCCCTTCTGGTACCTATTTGTCATGCGAATTCACCTCTTTCTTTGTGCTGAATTTGCCAAGACAGGTGTCAAAGGTGAAATAGTGCTGCAATGTTAGCACCGAGGTTTTTATGAGAGTCAGGCCAACTCTTTTCATGTAAACCACCATCAAAAACTGCCACATTAGAATGACCTTTTGTCCACTCGGAATAGATTGGAAGATGCTGCAGAAATTGTTTTTTCTCCATCTTCTTTTTTTTTAATATGCATGCAGAAATTGTTTTTTCTCCATCTTCTTTTTTTTTAAATATGCATGCTTATGGTAGACTCCAAAGTGTCTAGAATACTTCAAAACCAAAAAAGACTATTTTAGCAAACCTTGCCTAGACATTTCTAAAGAAGAGAACCAAGTATTAGGATTCTCATCACATAGCATTTTACAAGATAGATGAAACAAGCATATAGCAATAAATACTTGCTACTAACTTTGTTCGTAATTTGGGGTTGTTTGCATTTGCAAAGTTAATTAAATTCTTAAGGGCTTTTCCTCAGCCTAGAAAAAAGCTTTGCTGAGAGAATTACTTGAAATAACATAAAAAAGAAAAGAATATTTACCTTGAAATGTGACTTTTTTTGCAGGCCATGGTAAGGTTGTAATGCATTGTACTTATCTTTCTTGTCTTTTCGCTTCCTATAGATATCGATCTCTGCGAAAATAGTGTCTTAAGGCACATTGGCCACCCAAACCTCACCTATGAACACCTCAATACGCTAATGGCAAGCTTACCAGGCAAGAAAGTGGAAAAAGAAGATATCGAGCGCACAATGAAGCTATGTCAGCCTACAGAGCAAGTTCTGAAGCTTCTCAGTCTGTGGAGAATAAAGAATGGTGACCAAGACACCATTAAAGGTTTAACATATGGACTGAAGCACTTGAAAACATACCACTTTCCAAAACCAACTATCCAAAGTCTGAAGAAGGTGATTAAGTTTCTTCACAGATTTACAATGTATAGATTACACCAGAAACTCCTTTTAGAAATGGTAAGGAACCAAGTTAAATCAGTGAAAGTAAGATGTGTCTAATTCAAGATGTTTTTCGTTCTCCACTGACTATTTTTCCCTAATTACTGCCAGCAGTAATTAAACTGGAACGTTGTTTTCCTTCATTATGTCTCACTATTTATAGAAATGCCTGACTGGAATAGTTCTAAGTCTTTTGCAGTGTTTTTGGAAGTTTTGTTTTTTTTTAATAAAATCACTTTTGCAAAAGCTATTAACCTGTTGATAACACTAAGAGCCTGATTCTGCATTTTTGCACATTCAGAGTTGAAAAGCCCCACTATAGTCACTGGATGAGAAAAGAATGCTGGACCAGGCTCTACTACAGTATTTGCTATTTATATTCTTCAAGGTATAAACATTTTTGTTGTACATATTTATTAAGTTAAATGGGAATTGTATGAGACTGAATTTTAGGAAGAGAAATGAAAAGCACACTGTATATTTTCTAGTTAAACAAAAGTGATCCCATATATTTTTCTGGCAAAATTTTGTAGCATGCTCTAAGAGTTATTAATTTCTTTACATTTTGTATTTAAAAAAAAATTATTGCTTAGTTTTATTTGTATAAGTTGTGGTATCTTTTGTTAGGGATGTTTTAATTTATCCAATTATTTTAAATGAAATATGGTGAAAATATAGCATAAGTGACCTGAATATTTAAATATTCTGTGAGGAAGTGAATGTACCATATTTAAGAAGCGAGATTTTTACATAGAATTTCATAATCTTATTTTATAAAACAATTAAATTTTTCAGTTTACTTTTTGACTGTTGTTCTACTCTTGACTCTGAAGCGGGAACTAATAACAAAGGCAGACCATGTGGATTTCAGTCCTTATCTTGGGTTTGGCTTCTCTGCTACTCCCTGTCTGGTCTAGGAATTAATATGTGAACCAAGTAAACATTGACTAGCACGGGGTTTTCATGGTCACTGCACAGGTGTAAAAGAAGGTAAAGAGTATTAAAGGTTCTAGCTCAGGGGGCCCAGGCAGTTGCGATACAACTGATTATAGCTCCATAGACACATTTGGCCCAGCATCACTCTTGGCCCAGTGTCATTCTTGGAGAGCTCACAACCTCTGCCCTAACCACAGCTTGTAATTTCATGGAGAAAAGATGATGCAGGGCCTGGCCGGACTTGGAAAGCCTCACATACTGCCACTGTGTTTAAAGGAAAGGAGCACAGAGAGGTCACATAAAAAAAAATAAAAATAATTTACTATTGCTCTCAGCTACAGAATGAGGCACCTGTAAAGACATGGGCCCCACAAAAAAGGGAACAGAGAGTGTATGAGTGTTGTTATCAAAAGCTCACATAATTTTAAGGACCAGTGATCATTCACTACGCACCAAAGGCTTCAGTGGCTGCAGAGACACTCTGCTCCTGCTTTTTGTTTAAATCACGTGAACAGAGCTGGAGTATTCAATGTATTCTCTTCCCTTGTGTAAAGGATGGAAAAGCCATCAGCATTTAGCCTTGTATGACAAATACTCCTCTGTTACAGATGAGAGGATCTTAAGTAAAGAATGAGAAAAAGATTCCTGGTATATATAAGTGCCCATCAGAAGTGCTGTCCTTACAGAGACTATAAATGGGACTGCTTTAAAATACTCGGGTTTCATTTTTCACTGAATTCTTGCATCATTTTTTGTATCAAAAGAAATGGACTCCCTTTTATAGTTCACATCCTATATATTACCATCTCATTTATCAATGTAGCTGAGAAATGGTGCTGAACACACACAAAAAATTCCTACTTTTGTGTTGATTCATTTGAAGTAATTTAAAAACTTCTACAACAGAAACTGCTTTTACATATAATTAAAAGGCTTGAAAGATGATAACAACAGTCTCAAATCTGCAAAATAGAGACCAGATGTTTCCATGACTCTGCCTGGTGTGAAGATTTGGGATGTTGGAGGTATTAAAATGAGAATAATCATCTTACAGGCAGCGAAAAGAAGAGGAATCCCACACACCTCTTATAAACATTTCCATCCTAATCCTTTCTACATTAGCTCCATTTAAAACAACAATTTAGCAATTGGTAGCACGGTTACAGTATCAAGTAGTAATATAGTTAAAATGTGTATCGGTGGAATCACTTAAACTGAGCACAGCTGCTTCTCAGTACATGACACTGCTTTTTAATTAATACATTTAGGCTTCCATATTCCAAATAATTACATGTAGGTCTTATTGCGAGCAACATGAATTCACACCATGAATGTGGTCCTTCATGAATGATAATAGCGAAGAAGGTGCTCAGAGCCACAGCTGTGCCCACCGTATGAATATGCTGTACTTCACTACAGCAGAGTATAGCCTTGACTGGATTTCCTCTGAAACTTTAGCATTAAACAATTACTTGTGCCTTTTAAAGTAGGAATACTTCTTTTTTCCTAAACATAACATTACACCTGTTCAATGAATTATGCCTTTTAAAGCTGATTCAGCTAACCAAGTGCCCACGCTCAGGTAGACACTTCTCAGCCAGTTTATGCCTCGTTTATCCGTTCAGCTTTGCTCAGCTGGAAGGAATCGAACACTTCACATCCTGAGCAGGCGGCACTTAAACCCTATTCCCTTCCCCAAAGAGCCTCTGGCCCAAAATAGCCAAGACAAACAAAAGCGAGACCCGAGATAATGAGGGAGAGGGTGAGGCAAACAGAAAGTGGGAGGGTTGCTTGGAAAAAATGTGGGTTTGGGGGTGGAGGTTTGTTTTTCAGGGAAGACTGCAGGAGGAAAGAGGAGTTGTGTGGCAGCAGCAGGTGGGAGAGGGGTCCCCATGCCCGAGGACAACCAGCCAGAGCTGGGCCATGGGGGTGACAGGAAGAGGGATGCTGTGCTCAGGGGACCCTCACCTGCCAGGGTACCGGTCCCAGCCCTCCTCCCAGCCTGGCTGTGGACCAGAATCAGGGGAAGGCAACCATTTTTCCAGCCCCCCAGCTAGTGGTGAGACTGCCCCTGCCTTGGGGTGGAAAGGAGGAGAGGAACGGGGAGAGTGTGCTGCCTCCTCTGCCTCTGCAGCCTCTGCTGCCCCGGGTAGGGGCAGGGGTTGTCCCACTGTGTTGGCTTCCCCTCTGCTGAGAAAAAGGAAAGGCAGTTTCAGGAATATTTGAGGGAAGTGGTGAGATTGGCTTTAAGGCAGGCTCTTCAGCTGTCATCTGCCCAACCACGCTCTCAAAGAGTGGAAACAACCATCAGCCACCAAAAAATATCGTGGGTTTAAAGCAGAACCTTACGGTTTCAAAATCTTCTACAGTGCTGTTTTTCAGATCTTTTTTCATACGCACTTGTCCTCCAAGGAAACACTCTCTCAGGACCCAGAAAATACACAACGTTTTGGAGTAGGAGGGAAATTAAAGAAGAAAGTAGATATTAAGCTCTTTAATCATCTTTCTTTACGCTATGCACATCACAAAGCACAATAGATGCCTGGTTCCTAACTGTGACTCATGGATGCTCTCATATAAAATTAGCAATCAATAATATAGTCTGCTGTAGAATGAACATTTTGAAATAAAACCTGCTATTATATAGGTTTTTAAATGTTTAGAGAGCTGGATAATGAAGGTTAAAATAATTGGTTAGGAATGCACAGGTCTGTAACTGACCACCACACTCACTCTTTCACACAAGTGTGTTCTCACACGCTATACACCACAAATACAACTTGTACTGGGGGCTTGGGCAGGCTGCGGTGAGGAACTCAACCAACCAAACCCTTCATTGCCCTCAGACACCCGTCCTGCCCATCCCCAGTGTTGTACGGGTCAACATCACCTCCTCGGCAGAGGTGTCTGGTTTGCTTGTGAATCGCCTTCCAAGGGCCTGGATTTTCAGCCTTGAAGTAATTCAAAACTGTGGCTCAGAAGTAAGTAAATATTTATAGGAAAAAAAACCCAGCAATTTCTGTAGACTGTCAGAAACTGTTCAATTTTGGACAAATGTCAAATATAGGAAATACCTACCTTCCAAAACATTTCTTTGCTGAAATAACGTGGAGAAAAAAAAAAGGACAAAAATAACTGGAAAAAAAAAAAGAAAGTTTTTCATTTTTCTTCTTTCACCTTAAATAGATGGTAGAACCAATATTGGCAATAAGCTCAGTAGTGAGGATGGATAAAAATATCTACAAAGCTAAGGCTGCAGTCATTGTGTGACTATTCCCAGTGGAGTCGAAGGACAAATCTATGGGAAAGGGCTATAAGACTGGACTCAGAATTGCAATTAATTGAGTAATTCTATTTTTGTACTAGAGTTTTGAACTGAACAAAACTCAAGACAAAGTAAAGCAGGTGAGTACAATGTGAACGTA
Organism: Gallinago undulata; assembly: GCA_026546715.1. Lineage (NCBI taxonomy): Eukaryota > Metazoa > Chordata > Aves > Charadriiformes > Scolopacidae > Gallinago > Gallinago undulata. Next base: position 138,847,190 of record JAOTQQ010000012.1, on the reverse strand, counting down.
GTTTATTCCACTCATCATCATCCTCATCCCTTGTATTTATGGTAAGTTTGCGTAGGATTCCTCTGTTTGTCTTCTTGCATTTAAAAAAAGTCCTTTCATACTACCAGGTTATTTTTTTAAAATCATCCTGACCTTTAGTACCTAGGAGGATATTTAAAAGGAACCACATGATGAAAGATTGTGGCTTTGGCAATATTTCTTATATGAAGAGGACAGGGTGTGGTTCAATAACGGTGAAGACAGAACTTTCTGGAGAATATTTTTCTCCTTTTTTCTTTATCTATGAACGAAAGTCTACATCCACTTTTAAATAAATAAATAAACTTCCTGGCAACTAGGACGCATATCATGCTGGATATGCAGAGCTTTGTCAGCACACAAAACAAGATTTCTGTCTGTTGGTGGTATCAATGGCGGGGTGTTGGTATTGTGCTTCAGCTCTTCCTTATGGCACTTAAGATGAGTGAAACGATACATCCGAAAGGATGATTAGCCCTAAGTAATGCAATGGAAACTCAGTGTCGGGAAGAGATGGATCAGGTCCTTGTGTTCTTTGAAGGGGAGAGTCATCAAAGATCAAGGTGCCTAAATACCAGAAGGGTTGCAGGAGCCTCCCTTGGCCGGAGTTAGGGAAGATGAACATAGACCCACGTTTTCGGGAAGGGTGTCCACACTTGGGAGATGTGTCAATACTTGAAGGAGGGTGTGTTTTTTGGATTGCAACAAAATAAGCTGAGAGTGGCTGGCAGGCCGGTGAAGCCAGCGGGAAACTGGGCTATTCCCGTCTGCCGGAGGTAGAGAAGAGCAGCTTGGTTTTATGCCGCGTGGGTTGGGAGCCAGCTCAAGTACCCATACAAGGAATGGTTAGTTACTGGTGTTGAGACGTGTTTTGAAAGCCTGAGAAGTCTGACATGCAGAAACCTCAAGAATTCAGAAGCATGATGCAGGAAAACTAAACTTTGTGCCTCAAAATCAGACTTTCTCTTGAAATAATCACCAAAATCAAGTACTCAGAAAACAAATCTCTCTTCTTTGAAAAGAAGATTTCTTTCACAGCTAATGAGCAAGGTGCCATAGCAGTATTTGGGTGATTTTTGTGTTGAGAGAGGATGCTCACAGGCAAGTGACAGCAGCACCACAGAGTGACCCAGTGATGCTCCCAGGCTCTCTTTGTACCCTGCAAAGGCTTGGACACCTGAAATTCAGCACAAGGATGCTCCGACTCACCACGGAAAATGCTGCAAAGGCCTGTGTGCTGAAACTGGATCCTACCCTCCTTACCCCATAACTGGCTTAGATGCCTCTGTGAAACATGGTCTCATAGCCTGGCTCTCCTTTGTGGTATGATGCACCCAAGTCATCCCTTTGGATGCAGACAATTGCTTCACTTTCCTGCCATGCCTGGAGCTGCTGGTCCCCACCTCTCCTTGCCCAACAGTGCGCACAGGTAAGGAGGTGACAGCAGGGGTGGACTCCCTCCTCCCCAGCCTCAGGGGCTCCTACCCACCAGCTGCCAGGAAGAGGCCCTGAATCAGCGTTGAGACAGGACAGGATGCACCGGCCTCCAACCTGGAACGGCGTCCCGCCAGCAGCTGAGTGCATATTAAGCAGTGAAATGTGCAGGCAGGGACTGCATTTGCATTAAACAGGAATAGAAAGAAGCTCCTGCTGGGACAGAAAGTGATGGCCAGGACTCTCTTTCCTCTTCCCCAGGCTCTGAGGAAAGCAGACACATCTGCAGGCTACAAGATGTCCCACCCCACACGACCCACCACTTGGGCATGTACTGCCTCTGCAGTGGTTCAGCCTCCAAGAATGAGGATGCAGGGCTGTGGTTGGTGACCCCACGGTGAGAACACGGTGTTCTACCACTGCAGCCCAAGGATGGACTGGAACCATGGGGCTGGTGGATGCTGAGCAAGCTCGTGCAGGGGCTGTGAGTGCACGGGGCAACTTGTGCATCCCTAGGACAGTGTTGCTCACCCCCCGGCTGCAGCCAGAGGCCGTGTGCCTGGTTCCCCCACGGTTTGTGTCTGCACAAATCAGGGTGACTCCGCAGAAGTCAATGGAATAAGAAAAACACATGAAGCAGAAATCTTATCCCAGAGAACCCAGCAGCCAGTGGTTCTTCAGAAGCGGGAAAGATACCTTTCACTCAAGGAGGGGTGGATTCAGTTATCAGCCAGAGAAAACAGTTGATTCTGTAGCTAATTTTGTAACCCTAATATGATAGGAAACCTGAGACTACCCCACGTATTCAATTTTTATTAATTATTCCCTGAGATAAAGCATATCCTTTCCAGGGGAGCCTGTAAAGTTGTATTCAACACACAGAGGAGCTTTTATATCCTAACTTAGGGGTTTGCAGCAGGGTGGGCAAATGCTATATTTTACACAACTGCACAAATATGGAAGGATTTTAAGGCCTACAAGTTTACCCTTTTTCTTTAAAAGATGAAGGGAAAAAAACCCATCTCTTTTTATTTTAGCCATAGTAACCTCAGAATAACTCCAGAAAGTTCTTAGAACAACCTTTTCCCGCAATAATGTGGGACATCAAACTGATACCAGCACAATCTGCAGGGAGTTGTCTGACAGACTAAGCAAGCAGTCCTGGGAGAGTCTGTAATGAGGCTTGAAGTTTAATTGTAGGAGTTCTGCCCGAGGAAGTATCAAAACCCCTCTGTACAGCACTGCGAATTCAAACCCAGAGTCAGCTACTGTTAATTTAAGGTTCTCTTCAACTAAACTAATTGTAGAGTGTTTCTATGTGCACAAAGAGAAGCACTTCAAAAAGAACAACATTGGGTGAAACACACACAGGTCTGACTGTTCACGTCCCATCATCCTTCTTCCCTTACAATGGTTGTGATCATGCAATAGCCCACTTACTGTTGTTTCTGCTTCGTTGCAGTCCACAGGTTATTGATGCCATTCCTTCCTTCCATCTGGTGGAGTAAATGGCTCTGCCATTACCCTTCCTTTCACCCCTCTCCCTTACAGCCACATCGTCTTCCTCCTGTTGCCATGCAGAAAAGCTGCAAGGCACAAACTGAGAGTGCAATGAACAACTTTGGCCCCAGAGCCACCCCACCTTAAATGACTGACCCTACTCAATATATTTTGTCAGTGCAAAGGCTCCATCAGGGGTGGACAGGATGGTGAAGCGTCCCTGCTATTGTTCTGTGCTACGCTGTACTTACAGAAATTGCACCTAGTCCCACACAAATCTCCCTCTGACACCACGGTAAGAGGGTGGTTGCTGCGACATCCCACAATATAATCCTGAGGTGTATAGGACAAACTCAAACACCCACAGAATACAGAATAAAAGAACTCTTACAATGAAAAAGCCTGGGTTATATGAAGGGTAATGACTAGGAAAACCCTTAAGCTAGGAAAATACAGTCCTGTGAAGAATCATCATTGCTCCCACGGTGCAGGTATTATAAGACACATGTTTTGCTGGATCAACACTAACTCTAACACACACACACACACACACACACACATCAGTCCCATTGCCTGGTTAGCCTTGCTTAAGGCTAAAATACCTACAAGCTCATTCAGCATGGGAAGTACTTAATCAGCATTTTCCTGGGTTTGCTCTCGTGCCCCAGAGATACCATTCATACAGAAAGTTTAATTGTAGAAATAAATGTATACTTCCAGAGTCAGCTAATTAAAGAGTAAATTAAAATAATTACAACAATAAGACTAAGAATAAAATTTTCTACAATTCTTTAAGAGCTACCTGAGTTCCTCTTTTGTAGGAGAACATCAGATTTCAGATTCAGCCCTGGAGATAATATTCACTCTTGCTTCAGAGTAAGTTAATATTCAGTTCAGAGATGTCTGGAGGCAACGTCTTGCCAATGCTGGAGGAGGCTTGGAGCAATTTCCCCACCTCCCGAGCAGTTTACTACCTTCTTGGCAAGATATCCTTTGGGGAGATAAAGGGTCTTTGGCCGTCATCTACATAATCCTTAGCGGTGTATTTTTTTATGTTCCAAATGTAAGGTGTTTTCCAAAAAAATTCCCATTGAGGCATAACAAGCTGGCAGTGTTTCCCTGAAAAATCCCAAGTACTGAATCTTGTGGGAAAGGATGCTGACTCACCAATACTGATGGCTCAATATTGAGCTCTAGTACAAAGAAGCAGGACAGTTGCATTATTCAGGCAGGCAGAAGAAAGGTATAGAAATGGGAAAGCAAGAGGGATGAAAAGACAATTTCCTTATGATTGAAGACATACTGTAAGAAGGGTGAGTTTAGACTCATTTGTCATACACAAGTTTAGCTGATCTGCATGAATGTGTTTTATTCAGATTCTTTGTGTTGTGCTTAAGTTCAACCTTGAATTTTAATTTGTGGAGCATCTAGCTGTGTTCTTAACCCAACCCATGAAGAAAGTCTTCCTTTCCTTTTTCTCCACCAGACTTTGAAACCCATGTAATCCTCCTTTCTCTGACTAAAGCCTGAAAAGGATGAGAAAACACTTATATATAATGGACATTTTAGAACTGCCCTTTGTGGTAGGGCATCTGATTTATGATGTGCGTCACTTGTGACTTCAGTTGAACAGCTTATGCCAGAAGTATAGGGGAATCTTCAGCCCCATATCAGGCATGAAAACATATGTCGTGTTTATTACATACTTTTAAATTGTGCTTTAAGGTTTATGCCTGGTATTCTTCACATGTCCAAGGCTTATTTGTTTCAGTTGGATTTCTAAATGCTTTAAAGAAAAGAGCTACTGAAAAATTAAATTGCCACAGGCAAGTAAAATAGAGTCAGTCTGCACCACTGTCAGCATAGATAGTCATTGCTGCAAAAGGAAATACTTTCAGTCTGACAGCTACAGTCTTCTTCAGACAAAGAATTATAAGGAAAAATGCTATTTTGGTGTTTATTCAGAGTAAGAAAATCTTGCTTCTGGAAAGATGAGCTGAGGAGAAATGAGTACAACTTCTTTTTAGTGCAGCTATACCGTGCGGGATTACCCGAGGAAGAACCACAGCCGCTGGGAGCCAACCCAGCCACCCGACATCCTGTCTCCCAGCCATCCTAATCCCCCCGGTACAACGCTGAGCACCGACCAGAGAAATTCTTGTGGAAGCTCAGATTTCAGATCCACTGGCTTTTCACTTCTCTCTCCCAGGCAAGAGTTTGCTGGTTGTGCTGGAGGGGAATTTTGAGCCTTCAGAGACAGGCACCTGATTGCCCAAAGACTTTCTGGGTTACGCTGATGTGTCTGGTTTCAGTCTGGTCTCCACAGATTTTCTGCGAACCCTGTTTCAGTTCCTCTTTTCTTGTGAATTTGTCTGTGAAGAGAAATTGAATTTCTCAGTGGACACTTGATTCTGGTCTTGCTTGGACTGGTGTTGAGTAGCTGTGTATCTTGATTTGGAGTTTTATATTATTTGCTGAAAGCATAAGAAAATGACGGGGCTCTCAGGCTTACCCCAGACCAACCTCTCTCTTCACACTGCTACAGCTCCAGCAGTGGAAAGGGGCCACAGACAGTATGAAAGAGTAGGAAATGAGATACCTAGTTCCCGGAGATGCTTTTCCAGCTAGAGGAGAAAATGGGTTACTGATAAGAGCAGCAAACTGGGAACTCCTAGTACCAAGGCTTACTTGCTACTGGAAACAGCAGGAAGCTCAAAGGAAATGATTAGTGTCTGCTTGCTGATGGCAAGAGTGGATAAAATTATAATAAAATCTCAGATTAAGTCCATGGGCTACTTCTCCAGCATTACTTTGATACAACAGTTTGGTTTCTTTTTAAATGCTTGATTAAAATAATACCAATACGCTGCAAAGAGGAGAAGCGAAGTATTTCATATTGTCACTGCCAACTCCTCTGTCCGATGTCTTTGTGCTCAGAAAGATTTGGCACCAAGGTTTGTTTGAATATGGCAAGAGAGGGAGCTTTGGCTTGCCTGTTGGTGAAGTGCCTCTGCCTGGCAGGATGCCCCCTTCCTCTCCCCGAGCCTGCTGCCGCCGCGGGCGGGCAGAGCCCAGGGGGCTTAAGCATTTCATCCGATGTGAAGCTTCCTCTTATTCTGTCAGGAAGGGCTGAGGGAACCCCAGCTGAGAAAGTCAGAGGGTTTAGATCATTCACATGGGAAAATTTGAGAACTCTCTCAAATTCAAAGCCAGGGGGTTAAACTAAGCTTTTCCTTCTGAAGAGACTCATTTATTTGAAGTCAAGCAGGCAATTCTGTCTCATCCCCTTCCCAAACCAAACAAAAGCAAATGTAATATGTTCAATTTAAAGCATTTTAAATTAAAACAAAAGAAAAAAAATGTTCTTTTCATAATCCTGTTTTTATTTTCTAAGCATAAAAGAGCTGAGCTAACATGGATGTCAACCCCACTTGACTGCAGTAAGTAGAATGGTTCCTGTTCACACAAAAGCTGTGTATGCCTGTAAAATCAGGGGAAAACCATGTATTTAAACCTTCAGAAATAATTAAATCATGTGTTTATGATTATACAACAAATGGTTAGATCTAATGGCTTAGAAGGCTGGGGGACAGAAAATAAAGTGTTATCTTACACTGTGTATAAATATACTGTAGATATATTTTCTGAGATTAAATGGGTGCAGAGAACATTTCCTGTAGCAGGCACTGTCACAAACAATTTGTAGGGCAGGGACAGAATCACTTAGTTCCTCTGTGTAGAAAAGGACAAAAAGTACTGGCCTAAAATTGCCTGCTATGAAGAAGGACTACAGAAAACAGTGACTGAAAGTGTCTCTAGGTTCCTGACCGCAGCAGCCTTTTCTATCAGTTGCTTCCATCTTCTGCCTGAGACGATGGTAGGGAACAAAATTTATCTTATTTTCCCCTTGGTTTAGATCTGTTTTTTAAAAAATGCCCCAATTTGTTATGTTATGGTACATTTAACTTGTAGAGTCCCCCTTTCTGCCCTGGATCATTCCTGTCTTTCTCTGCCTTGCAGGCTGCTCTTTGTGGGATAGCTCTGTACAGCCCCTTAATAAAGTCAGATTAGCAAATCAAACGCACTAATCATCACATCCAAAACAAATAGGGCTCAATGTTGCAAAGTAAGAAGGATTTTTCCTGCACTCCTGCATCTCTTCAGAAGAGAAGCCAAACTTTTGAGTTGGCAGAAAGTATTAAAAGGAGCTTTTCATACCAAGCGAGAGCAACAAGCGGGTGTTGAAGTGATTACCTTCAAAATAGCTCAAAGACAGACATACTTATTTGGCTTTTTTTCACCTGGGTTATCCATTACTTTTTTCAGACAAAAATTACTTGATTCGTGCTCAACAAACAGTGAAAGCCGCTTTTATTTGGCATTGTATATGATTGTCTGTTACTCAGAAGTGTAGCTCTTTTTTTTGGCACAAATGAATAATTGTGACTTCTGTGGAAATTCTGGAAAGAGCATGCAGGGAGGAAATCAGTTTTTTAGCCTTTTGTGGAAAAAAAAGGCCCTTCATTTCTTAATAATTGCTGATGTTCCTGCTTTAGCAGCCAATGTGCATTCATATGGCCCTGAATCAAAAAGGGCCTTTGCACCTGGGGAGTGTAACTTGTCCTTCTGTCTTCCTGTGGGGCTGGAATAGGTGGTGAGGAATGATGTAATGAGGAAAGGCTTCAGAAGAGCCGACACACTAAAGAGAGTTGAGCCCAGACCTGTATCCTGGATCTGAGCCACCTTTTGATTCTGGCACAAGTGCAACTAGGGACAAGTCTTTCAGCTCTAGCCCCATGCCTAAGACCAAGTACACCGAACCATCTCCATTTTCTCTCCCACTCATCCTCTCCTTGGTGTGGGGAAAGAATAAAATCCATACTTCTAGTCTGGAGTATCATTGGATTCACAGACAGGGAGAAGCAGAGTGAGATGTGTCTTCTGCAGGCATTTCATCCAACTGCTCATGTTGAGCAGCAGCTCCATGGCTAAATGATCTCCTGTTATAAAATGGCCAAGAAGCAAAAGAGGTCTGAGGGAAGTCAGGAAGTGTAAGAGCACAAAAAGAGGGACTAAGAAAGAGGAGGAGGCGATGGTGAAGGAGTAAGCAGGATAAAATAGAAAGCAGCATAAGTAAAGGAGCAGTTTGGTGTAGTATGTTGTGTCCTAACTCTCACAGGTACATCTCATGTGGGTTAGATACCCTGCATTTCTATGTCTGCTTTCACACTGGTCATAAAAGAGCTCTTCCTAAGGGGGCTGATGGTGACCTGCATGCTTAGAACTGAAGACAACAACTGCACCCCAAGAAGGAAAATCTGGAAAAAGCAGAAGTGGCACATACTGACAAACTGAAATAGAATCTGACCAGAAGGAAGAAAGCAGCAAATTTCACCTTCTTTCACCAAAAATGTACAAGCTGAATACGTATTGATTTTATACCTACCCATTTAGGATATGACTCCTGGATTTCTGAAGGTTTAACATCCACTGAGGAAATCAGAAAATCTGTTTATTGCCCTACAGTGTATTAAACATCAGGAATCATATTCCATTAATAGCTGAGATTAGTCAAAGTCTTCTCAATAGCAAAATACCAGACAGACTGTCCCAGTGGGCAACAGGCACAAACTGAAACACCGGAGGTTCCCTCCAAACATCAGGAAACATCTTTTTTTACTCTTATCCACAAAGGTGGTGGAACCTCCATCTTTGGAGGCATTTGAAACAAGTCTGAACACAGTCCAGGACAACTGGCTCTAAGCAGGGAGGTTGGACCAGGTGATCTCCAGAGGTCCCTTTCAACCTCAACCTTCCCATGATTCTGTGATCCTGTGAATGCCACAAGGTATGTTTGTGCTCTGCTACCTATTGGACCTTGACCAGAAGAAGCAGAGGCCATAGAGGGTGTAGGGCAATGTCATCAGGGCCTGTATCACCTGGGACTATCTCTACAGAGATTGTGGCACGTGTTTCAGAGCTGTGGAGCGTTCAGAGCGTTCTGCTGTGGAAGCAGTAGTACAACAAGGCATTGAAGGTGTCTGGACTCCCTTTTCCTCTGCCTCTCTGCAACTGGTTTTCCCTTCCTCTGGAAAGCCACTTGCATTTGCTTTTAAAGTCTGTACTTGAGGAAAAATTCATCTGTTTATTATAACAAAGCGGACTTGAAAATAGATGGTGTGCACATATGCTTGGGTCAGAAGTGCACTTGCCTCAGCTGATAATTACTCTGTATTTTTAGCATCAGGGTGGACAAATCTTTCTATTTTCTCCATTGGACAAAAAGAAATATATTTATTTCCTTCCTGTTACACACCGAGAACTCACAATGATTGCTATGCTGACGGCACTGTCTACATCGTTAACGCATGCGTGAAAGTTGCTTTAAAGCAGATGGATAAATACAGCCTGGCTTTTTTTTTTTTTAAGCTTCTCACTTTTTTACTAATGTGAAATTTCAGCTCGGTTGGAGTGATTGCTAAACTTTGCAGTCCGTAATCCTTCCGTTCAAATGCTGCAGTTGTAATGTAGAGCTAATGTGTTCAACTCAACATTCAGAAATACACAGGTATATTTAGAATATATTATTGTTTGTCTTGATTTTACTGTTAAATAATCCTCAATTTTTCAGTTTTGGTGAGCATGATTTACAAGAAAATCCTTCATTTACTTACATAAAACAAGATTAAGTATATATCTATAAACTACTTTCATGTTTTCTTTATTTTACTAAGATAAAGTAGTGATAAAAATAAATTAAGAATTAAACAATTCCTCACAAAAGCCTTTTTTCCAGACAGTAGAAGCTTCCAGAGATTTAAGATGAAGGGATTCTACCTCATTAGGCGGCTAAGTCTTGCCAATCTGTTTACAATGAGAACAAATGAAATACAAGAATTAAGATGGTTTAAAAATTCAAGTGAAACAGCTCTTTAAGATGCTACAGAAAGCAACACAGTTGGAGTTTTTGTTGAAATCCCTATTATTAAGATGTGACAAATCCTGTTATCTGGCGAAGTGATCCCAAATCCCAAGCTCTCCAGTCTGGTGGTAGGGATTTTTCCCACTTAACCAGCTGTGGCATGTGTGACCTTTACCAGACCAAAGCCCTCCACGAGGGCTGTGGGACAGCACTGAATGACCACACGGCTCGTGCCAGCTCTTTGGTCGGCACACAAGGACCAGGTGGATGTGAGGGGTCTGGACCTCTGCCCTGTCCTGCCTACAGGTTTAGACATCGGAAGAGAATTAGATCACTTCCCCCTTCCCCTAAGTATATTAGTCTTTCCTCCATTTCTCGCCAGCTCTCTTTATGAGTTGTATTTAATAACACCCCTGGATAGTTTTTAAAAACATGCTGTTTTAATGTTTCTTTAACAAAACACAAATTCCCATCAGACATAATTTTATGGTCCTATTACTCATACAAATGTTGAATTCCCCTCATTATTCTTATTGACCTTGGCTTTACTTAAATCCTGTGGCTGTGCATTAGTGCTCCTGCATAATATAAAATCATTTCCCTTTGGTAAGATTTACACTACACTGCTTTAAATATGATTGAATATCTCCTTGTTCTTGCAAGAAAGCAAATAAGGTGTTCTTTACCTGACTGTCCGTTCTTATTTGTTTCCAAATTAAACAGTCCTCTGATTATTTGCTCTTATGCTGTAGTGCTTTGCATAGCCCATGAAGATCATTTGCAGATTAGAGCAGTGGAGCCAAGAAGGAGAAGAGGAAAATGGACTGTAGAGAGATGGAGTATGGAGGAGAAAGGCTACAACTGTCCCTTGAAACTATTTTTCCCCATATGTTCTTTTGGCATAAAATTGGTTTCTAGATGTCTGTGCATAGATGCTCCCAACCCAAGCAGCAGGTAACCTCTGGTGAGGAGGGCAGAGAAACAGACTAAAAAAAAAATTGGATCAGGAATTTGAAAATTTGGACATCAAAAAGGGAGAGAGCAGAAAGATCTGCTGCCTGACTGATGCAGAAGGATCTAAGTATCTGGTCACCAAACAGTCGCAAAGGCCCCCCTGAAAAATAAGGGTGTGAACAGACCAACACTGTGTGATTTTGTTCATCAGAAGTGAGCGTGAAATTCAGGTAGAAGTGTGACTTGACACCTTGTCTTACTGGTTGACCACAATGCTCTTGGCTCTGCGTGTTATGAATGCTACATCTGCATTTCATTTTTGTTTTGGTTTTTTTTTGAGTTGTTTTTTTTTTTTAAATTCTTCTCATTTTCTTAAGGTGCTGGACACTAGTTCCCTGTCTACTCAAGGGAACTGTGCTCAAGTGGCATCTCTGCAAGTACAGGACAGGCATTTTGTTAGAAAGTGTGTATTTGTCAGAAACAGCCAATTTCAGTGGGAGCACACTCGCCAGCTTCCTCAGGAAGAATTTTGCAGCACCTACCCAGAATTTCCAGTGAAAACAGCCTGCTCTGTCTCCATGACAGCCTGTTTGTCAAGGCACATACTTGGGGTGTGAGAGATCCAGAGTCAAGTTCTTGGCTTCAAAAAAGATACCACTGGTGATATAAACCTAAATTGCGCTGAAAGGAAAGACTGACAGAGCCCTAACTGAAGAAAGACAATAACGTGGCACGAAGGCACTTGCAATGGAGAAGAACAAGCTTCAATTCCACGGTCTGAATACAAAATACAGACTTCAATGAAGTCTGCTCCATCTCATCATGTGTGCTCCCTAGGCTCTAAGGTGTTGAATTATGGTAGTTCATTTCAGCAAAGAACATTAAAAAAATTTCAACACCCCCTATAATTTGGCATTAACTGGCTTCCGTGGGCATGACTAGCATGCAAAATCATCTTTGAGTCATACAAAGTGATGGTATTAACACAATTCTAGACTACAAAAGTAACCTTCCTCAACATTCCTTGATGGTGCCTACCATGCACTACCACTTTGGGATTTATTGTCTTTTCTATGCAAGAATAGAACTCAAGTGAGCAACAAAACAGACTACAGGTGAGATTACTCCTGCCTGATAAGGCAAGACTTCAGAAACAGTATAAGCTGAGAGCCAAGAGTTAGATATATTTGTGATGACAAAGCTTTTATGTCAGCCATGATGTTACTAACATCGTCTTTTTAGCTAGGAAGTCCTTAAACAGTGTGTTTCACAAAGAACTGATTTAAATTTAATTGAACTTAATGGCATAGCTGTCAATTAGTAGTGATGTTCACTTAGTTTCTATTGAGATGCCCTCAAGAAATGCAGCATGGCTTAATTTACTGTGCCCATCTCAGTCTGGGTTGGTTGTGTCTGCATGTTTCTCAGCTCCTTCCAAAAGATAATTCAGTCAGCTGTTCTAACAGCCAAACTATCCAGAGGCTATGATGCTACCTTGCACACTTGTGCTACTGCATTCAGTTCCCAGGAAAGTACTGATTACTGCTGTCAAAGTGCCACATGCCTGCACAGAGACACAAATAACTCATTGCAGATTCATTTATTACAACAGCAAAACAGTAGTCTATGAAATTTTCTTCGCATGCAAATTATTATCTATCTACTCATCTACTAATCTACTCATTATCTATCTACTCTATCTATCATCACAAAATTTTCCTTTAACATGAAGGGCTACACAATCTGTTGACTTCCCCATATTGTCCACTGCATTATCTCCTTAAAATAGTCATATCTGAATACTCAGAGAAGCAAGTGCATGCTGCAACCACCGAAGGTAAACATCAAGCTTTGTTTCCTGAGAAGATCCAAAACAATGAGTTGGAGTCTTTTGTAATTTCTTGCTTTCACTCGTTGACAAGCGGCTGAGCTGGCAGTGTGCCCAGGTGGCCAAGAAAGCCAATGGTATCCTGGCTTGTATTAGAAATAGTGTGACCAGCAGA
>JAOTQQ010000012.1:138810801-138834259 GCA_026546715.1 Gallinago undulata | reverse complement strand
ATGTGGTGTTGGGGGATATGGTGTAGGGGAGAACTTTGTAGAGTAGGGTAGATGGTTGGACTCAATGATCCCAAGGGCCTTTTCCAACCAAAATTATTCTATGATTGATTCTATGATTCTCTGATTTCTCTCATCCTCCTTTTGCCACTTCTGTCTATATCTCATCCACTTTGTCGGATTCTTTGAAAGAACACAATTGCTACAGAAAGAAAGAATCCAATAAAACCATTTTCTGAGCCGCTGACAGCTCTGTTCCTTCTGTGGACCTGGAAAAATCAAGCTCTCCACATATTCTTTCTTTGTCCTCTTGATAGTCAAAACTGGTGTTTACAGTGTACACAGACTACACCAATTACTGTTGCATGAAGGTCTGATGACAAAGTCATAGTTTGAGCCATCCTGCAAAACAAATCTCCCTTCTCCCAGGAAGAAAGTATATATTTCTTCCAACTGATTCTGTCTCTTTTGATCTCATATTATGCCAAAATCTTCTCTTTGAAAAGACATAGAAGGTGCATCTTTCTGGGAGCATTTGACCACACTGGAATCAAGATACACTCCTGGCACCAGTCAACAATTTCTCCCACTCTGTGACTTCCATCAGCAATTAGAGACAGGTCTGAACATCAATTTAAACTGTATTTCAGAATTATAATGGAGAGAAACACTTTTTCTTAATTGCATGTCATACTCATCTATGACTGAGTATCACAATGCAAGGAGACTGAATGATGTTCTTTGAGGCATCCCCAAAATCTGACTAAATACCCTCTTTCAATGGATTTCCTGAAATATAAACAGACTTATTTATGTTTTCACTCTAAGTCACCAGTAGCACTACTGAAATCATTGCAATAAGACCCTAAAGGAGAAGGTGCTGTGTTAATAATGTACATGACCTGTCTCATCCTTTTTTCAGAAAGCCCTCTTTTGTAAATGAAAACCCCTGTAATAGCATAATCTCCTACTCATATAATTTCCTTTGCTTGCACCGCAGTGTGCCTGGACTTAACAATGGTGGAAGAGGATACGGCAAGCTTTTAACCTTAATGAACCAAATGTAAGACTGACATTGAAACACTGAGTTACTCAACTTGCCCATTAACTGAGGAATATGCAGACATATGTGTGTATTGTACAGTAACTCTGAATGCAACTGATGGAGTACAATACCCCAGAAAGGGAAGTTATTTTCATGGCTTTCAATGTTCCAGGTGGCAGCGTAACATGGCTCCCAGTTCCACACTTCCTCCTCCTACCATAGAGGCTGAAGGGACTGAATGTTTCTCACGGCCTTTATGTGTTCACTCTGTTGGCAACAACCATGGACAGGTGCAAATACCAAGGAATTTCTGTTAAAATTAACAAACGCCCTAAGACTCCACCCAGACACCTGGGAAAATTAGATGTTTTCCCCAGACACCATAGCAGACTATACTTCCCCTCTCACAAGTTCTAAGCCTGCCTATAGACAAAGAGATGCTATTGAGGAGAAAAAGGAACCCAGAATTAATTTGGGAGAATTGAGTGGTGATAAACACATTTTTTACCAATGTTTTGTACATGCCCATCCTCCAGCGTCTTTGGCAGTTGGCTTTTTTTTTTTTTCCCCCTCACCAGGTTGTGTGAATCCCCACTAGACAAATGCTCTCCAGCAAATACTGTCTCTTGCCTTTCCACATCCCATTCGGTTTCTCGTCAGATCCAAAAGTTTTTACCTTCTATGGGAATGGTGTTGAATCTATGACCGGTCCTTCACACTGTCACTTGTCAAGCAATTGCTGCTCAACTGAGCCTGTGGCTACCTGAGTTAGTCTGGAAGAACCTCCAGGTGGTAACTGAGTCCAAGAAGGTAGATTGAAGGTGACAGCTCAGTTGCTACCTTTATCTGCAATGCCTGGACCTGACCTAGCAAGATTAAAGCTGTAGAGATGTGAAATAAAGGAATTTTACTTTTCTGCCCTATTTCCCACCATGATGTCGTACTTGAATCATCTGCTTCCTGACTCAGCTGGGAAAAATGGCAAGAACCCGCATCCCTACTGGTGCTCTTGTGAGTGTCACCACTTTGTACAGACAGCACACACAGGCACTAAGAACCATTAAAAACTGCATCAAAACTGCAGCTGTTCATGTCTAACAAAGTTTAACAGTTAAAATATTTGCATGGACAGAAGGGGAGGCCACCTGTTAAATGGAGGATGTTTCGTTGTCCAGGGCACCACGAGAGAATGGCAAAGACTTCCTTTTCTATGAGCTCAAAAAAGGTCACTAAAGGTGCTTATTTTTTGCCTGGTAATGTACATTTCCAGGCACCATTGGAAGCAGACATGGCTCCACAACAGACCTGAGAGGGCTGGCAGTTCTTTGGAGGCCTTTTTCTCTGCCAGTGCCTGCCACGTTTCCCCTTCACTCCTGCACCCCTTTGACACAAATTCAACAGCAAAAGCCCAGAGGAAAAGCAGAAGCAATGAAAACATCCAGAACAAAGAAGAGCACACACTCAAAAATCAAAGTCCGCACCCTGCCCTTCCGGGCTGTGATCAGCCCTTCTGTTGTTGCCGCTGCCGGTGGCCCAGCCGCAGCCCCCAGGCTCCGCTCAGGCAGGTGCCAACGTGTGTCCCAGCCCTGTGCGGGCACGGATTGTGCAGCGCCCACCTCTGAGCTGTGTCCTCGCTGACCCCGTGCTGAGGACACTGTGAGCAGTGGGAACAACCCCATACTAGTGTCCAAGCCCCACAGATTTCCATGCTCATGCCACCTGCACACCCTTGTTCCTTCCTCCCTGTCCTATACCCCGGGTACTTACGGGCAGAGTCAGCCCCTGAGCCCGGATGAATTCCACACACCTCACCCCTCTCTCCTCTTTCATTTTTTCTTTCCAACACACTAGTTGTCAACCAACTCCAGGCCCAACAATATGAGTAAACTAATCTCAGTGTGTGGTAATAGTGGTAAATCAGATAAACTAACCCAAATTTCCCCCAAAAAAATCAGACTTTCCACAACATTTCTTATGTCCCAGCTGCCTCCTCTCTACTGCTGGCTCTCAACTTGGACCAGAGAGAGGGCTGCACTCTGCATCGCTGCTGGAGATCCTGCACACCCATGGAATCACCCTGGGATCACTATGAGGATGAACAGTCAAGCACCACTCTAACATGTTGTCTTTTCCACACTTACATCTCAACTCAGCAGAAATAGTCCCCAGGTGCTCAGTGAGTGCTGTGGTTGGTGAAGCTGCCACAGGACAGGCTGCTGGTTGTCCCTGCTTGTGTCTGCTCTCCTCAGGGTGCAGCGGGTCTGCATCCCATCGTGACCATGTTGGGGATGTGCCTGCGGGTGTATGAATGTGTGATCAAGGTGAACGCGGACACAGCACGAACAGATATTTGGGCTGGGCAGCCAAAATCATCCCTTCCTGCAGAGGACTGGTTATGGAGGCAGTGGTCACCATGGGCGGATGCTCAACTCTACAAAATCTGTAGGCCAAAATTCAAACCTTCCCCCAACCTACAGCTGTGAAACCTCTCTTTTTTCCCTCTTTTCTACAAAGAACTGAACAATGGTTATTTGAGCCAAAATTTAATCCCAGTGTTGCAACAACAGACTATAATGACCTGAAGGTGTTTTGGATTTGTTTTTTTATTGTAGCAAGCCAGATGGACAGAGAATGGTGATTTTTCCTTGAGGATCTCGAAGGAAAAATCAAATTTTATTAAAGATATCATATAGAATGATTGCTTTTTTCACACTTTATTGTTCCAGTCCAGAACAACAAAATATAGGAAACTAGCCCAACCACATATCTAGTCATACAAAGGCAATCAAAAGCACATTACAAATATCATATGATACAATACAGTGCAATATCATTCATAATACAATTCTAATAATGCCAGAAAAAATGTAATTGCACAACCTATGAGATTTTCCTGACCTGTGTGTAACAACCATTGGATTAATTTTCATCCAGCATTGTTTCTATGAGGCTGAAACAAAAAAATATTAAGTTAGTTCTGGGAGGAAGCAGGACTAGAATCTCTATATCTGCACTTATTGTTGTGAAATGAGTACAATAAACTAAATAAAAATCAATTTAGAATCAAAAGAAAATTAGCAGAATAAGGAGGTTTGACCGTAAATTAACAAGTGAATAGTTTTGGTAAATTCAAATGTGTGTCAGAGCCCCAAAAAATTAAAATCTGAAAGTGGTGGAAAGTGCTCGTATTTGCCATCTGGCAAGTCTGGAGTCCAAAGACAATCCTAGACCTTTTTACAGTCAGTGCTCTGGCTGGATCCTCTTCCAGGTACAACAGAACAGCTTGGGTAAAAAACAGCAGAAATGGATCAAAACAGTGACAGATCCATAAAAAAATATTAATCCATGAGTTATTGTAGAAATTCTTTAGAAATTGGAGTCTCTGAAAACACTTCATGTTTTCTTTGAACCAAGTAGTAAATTGAGACAACTCTTTACTTGACAAGTCTACGCTTCTCATTTCCCGTGCTGGCAAAAAAGTCATGAATAGGCACAATTTCATGGCTACAGGCCCATGATTGCATTTGAGCAACATCCTATATGACCTGTTGGTTACAAAGGTTTACAAGAATTGGTTTTAAAAGTTGTGTGGCGGAGAACAGTGGTTCAATAAGATGGGCAGGTAGTGCGAGTACATGTTTGTATTTAATGCCCAGCTCTACTCAGTCTGGTGAACTGGTGGGATGGATGCTCAGGGAACCTGCCATGTGCTCTACCAGCAGCCTGCAGATCCCTGCAGGATGTAGTGCTTAAGTGTGTAAACACAAAGGCACTGTGAGTTTTTTCTCACCGTGTCATTGCTAACCCAACTTCTGCTACCCAGCCCTTCTGCGGTGGTGGGACGGTCTGTCACAGGCAACCAGCTGAAATCCACATCCGTGGCGTAAAGGGGAAAACCTGAAAGACAGACACACTCAGAGACACTGGAGAGATGGAGGGAAAATAATAGCAGGAGGCAACAGCTCCAGGGAAAGCTAAAACGTAGCCGACCTTTGTTGAAAGATGATGATCAGTGATCCCGGTAACCTCTAAAAACATCCCAACGTGTCCCTTCAGGCTGCGGCTGGATCCAGCAGAGTTGGCAGCGCCTGCCTGCGTGACGCAGCTGGACCGAGGCCCGTGTGCAGGGGCGCCTGGGTGCCAAGCTGGGACCCGCCGGGAGGGGTGACATTTGTGGCTGGCTGCCCCGTGGCCCCTGCCTCATTCCTTGCGCCAGGGCTTGCGCCAATCATGCTGCAAGACTACCCAGAAAATTATGTTTTGAAGCGAGAATGGAGCCTGCTTAATCCTGGTTAACACAAAGCCTCTGTCAAAAATGATGTGCACATTTTTAAGAGTTCGTTTCAAGCTGACTAAACCACAAAAAGGGGACATTCTTTATAACCATTTCTCTTGAAGCAAATTAATTTCCATTCCCCCCTGAAGCAAACCTTAGGGAGTGAGGAAGAATCACAAGAGCTAATGGGGAAGGCGTCGCCTATGTAACACCACCAAAAATATTCAGTTACTCTTTCCCCACAAAGCCACTGGGTAATTTAAAATAATAAAACATCACAAAACAGGGCAGCTTGCTTCTCTGTAATTTAGAAGCATAAAAGAGAACCGATGCTGTAATTACAGGCTGAAAAACCAAAAGCCCCATTTTTCAAAGTTGTTTCAGTGGACTTTTTTTTTTTTTTTTAATTCCTATTAGCTCCTCCAAAGGGGGAACAAAACCTCCAGTCAAGGGCTTTGTCCAAATTTAAATAGACCAAGGAAAAGCACCCTAAAAGGTGCTGGAGGGGGTCTCTGGCAGACCAGCAGTGGTTGGTGTGCCATGAGGCAGATATCCGTGCCGAGACCGGGGTTTGCTGCAGTGGAGGTAAGCGAGGAAGCGGAGATTTAGCAAGTCTATGGCATTTTCCACCAGGCCAGATCAGTATCCTCACTTCACAGATCAGCCACTTGAGGCACAGAAATAATAAGATTGGTAAAAACAAGGACACTGAAGAGACAAAAATAAGGCTAACTTAACATACCTTCCGCATTTTTCTTAAAACTACTAAATCCTTTGGGTTCTGATGTAGTTAATGTATATATGGTATAGCTCATTATATACGTGTAGTGTGGTTAGTTACATGTATACATATATAGTATAGTTAGCTATTCTCCAAAACTAGCCAATTTAAGCTCAAATGCTGTAGGGCCATAGCAGCCATGTGAGAGATCAGGAGACATGTCTTCAAACAAATGGAAGGAAACCCAGAGGGGAAGAGACCTTTTCAGTGAAGCTTTTCAGAGAAGTGGAGAGAAACAACATAACTTCAAGAACAGCATGGCTATTCCAATAAAGTTCCTTGTTCTGAAGTAAGAGAAGTAATTTCCAGCAGCTCTGTGTCCTTTCTGGGCAATTCAGGCTGATGGTGCTGGTCATTGTCCATTCCACTTGGAAGATGGAGATGGTCTCCTCCCTCACATTGGGAACGCTCTGTCTCCAGCATATGCCAGAACACATTTGCAGGCAAGGCTTCTGACTTTCTCATTTCCTTTCCTGTTTTGTTGTGCAGGGATATTAAGCTCTTGGCTTCCAAGCTCTCTTTTTATAGGCCTTTTTCCTTTGTTTATTGTCATTTAGTTTTTAGTTGTTTTTGTTAAGATGCCCAGGAGCGGATGCCCATAAATTAAAATGCATCATTATTATAATAAAGTTGTGTCACTGCTGTAAGCCAGACTGGCCAACATAGACCTCTAAATAGAGGGCTAAGTGAGAAGTTGGATGGTATTGACCTCTGCAACAAGGAACATAACAGAAAGTATCTAATCTAGGAGGTGGAAAATATGGAGAGGAGATGTGCAAAAGGGTGTTCACATAAACTTCTGGTGGCCTGAAAAGTTCATCTTTGAAAACTGGGATGACCATGAAAATCTTCAAAACTTTCATAGGGAGCTGAGATGAATTATATGCTTATAAGACTGTGGTTCTAAACTATTGGGATTAAATGTTAAAACAGGCAGCATGCTCTGACTTCCATCTCAAATGAGCCAACCAGCTTGAGAGAGCAGTGACCGTGCACTACCACAATTACAGGGAGGGTTTACTTTTTGCAGCAGCCACCTATGAAATAAGACTTCAATGATCAAATAAAACAGGCTGCTCTTTTTTCAAGCTTTTCTTTGAATAGTCAAATGAAAAGTTTTCACTTCGGGGCTTTGAAATCAAAAAAAAATACTCCAGGTGTTATTGCTGCTTGTGCCTCTGCTGTGATCAACCTAACTTGCAGACAAACATTCAAAGACTTTGCAGTTCTCTTTGTAAGTGTGAAAACACTAGGTAGAATCATAGAATGGTTCAGGTTGGAAGGGACCTTAAAGATCATCTAGTTCCAAACCCCTGCCATGGGCAGGGACACCTCCTACTAGACCAGGTTGCTCAAAGTCCCATCCAGCCTGGCCTTGAACACCTGCAGGGATGGGGCATCCACAACTTCTCTGGGCAACCTGTTCTAGTGTCTCACCACCCTCATATTAAAGAATTTCTTCCTAATATCTAGTCTAATTTTCCCCTCTTTCAGTTTAAAAAAATTACCCCTCATACTGTCACTACACTCCCTGATAAAGAGTCCCTCCCCATCTCTCCTGTAGGCTCTCTTTTAGTACTGGAAGGCTGCTATAAGGTCTCCCCAGAGTCTTCTCCAGGGTTAATAACCCCAACTTTCTCAGTCTGTCCTTGTAGGAGAAGTGATCCATGCCTTTGATATCTTCATGTCCCTCCTCTGAGCTTGCTCCAAACATCTCCATGTCCTTCTTATGCTGCAGGGCCCAGAGCTGGATGGAGTATTCCAGGTGAGGCCTCACAAGAGTGGAGTAGAAAGGCAGATTCATCTCCCTCAACCTGCTTTGGCTTTCTGGGTTGCAAGCGCACATTGCTGGGTCATGTTTTTCATCCACCAACACCCCCAAGTCCTTCTCCTCAGGGCTGCTCTCAAGCCATTCCCCACCCAACCTGTATTTGTGCTTGGGATTGCCCCAACCCAGGTGCAGGATGCTACACTTGGCCTGGTTGAACTTCATGAGGTTTTCACAGGCCCCACCTCTCAAACCTGTCCAGGTCTCCCTGGATGGCATGCCTTTCCTCCACTGTGTTGATGGTTCCACACAGCTTGGTGTCATTGGCAAACTTGCGGAGGGTGCACTCAATCCTGCTGTCCATGTCACTGACAAAGATGTTAAATAGTACTGCCACTTGTCACTGCTCAGCACTTGGACATCAAGCTGTAGGATCCATTCTGACCAAAAAGGAAACCTTGGAATTGTTCTACAAAAAAAAGCACCTAAAAAAGCTATGCCTTAAGTGTCTAAGTTGTTCATGAATTAAAGGAGATGCCTTGGAAGGCCTGCAGAAGAAAATTCTTCCATCTGGTATAGATGTACATGTTTAAGTAAGGAAGGTCCCCATCCAAGGGGCCTTCCAAAACCTGCTTCTCTCCATTTACTGTACAGGGAATGTTGTCACATAAAATGTACTATATTCCAAAATATAGCCACAGGTTAGGTGCCTAAGTTAGATGAGCTGGATCCAATGCATAAAGTTTGTCTTTCTCTCTACTCTTTTACTCTCAAGTGCCCCCCTTATGAAGACGGCAAAGGTGTTTTTATATATAAAGATGCACCACACTCCTGTGAAGAAAGCAAACATTATTTCCATTTCCCCATAAGAAAACTGACCCACATAAAAAATAACTTAAGTTAGATCTGCAATACATACTTATGAACTCAAGTTGTACCTTGTCCTTCATTTCCAGGACTGGAAAGGAAAATATCCACACCCCTGGTCAAATGCCATCTGCAAAAGGCTGAAAACACACCTGCTAAAATGCATCCTCCAAGTTCACATCAAATTACATTTTAGCTACATTTTAGTTCTTCTGTCCAGAAGCTCCATTTTAATGTGCCTTTTTAATTTATGGTTTATTGGTCTTATTAATTTTGCTCTACTTTATGTAAAACCCCATGAACTACCTAGTAATTTCTGCCTTCTGGTTGTCCTTGTCTGAAATATTTTCTTACCATTTCTTGGCTGGTTTGATTTCTTAGACTTTTCCAATTGAAAAATTATGGGTCCTGGTTTTTGTTTGGTTTGGTTTGGTTTGTAAAATATCTGGTGATCTAACAAACAGAAAACCTTACAAGAAAAATCTTCCCTTGTAAAGAAGTTCTAGAAATCATGTCTGATTTGTCATAGGATTTCCCCTGGATGTAAACAATATCTATTTTAGCCAGTAGGAATCAACACAGCAGACATTAGAGGGCTGATCTAAAATTATAAGATAATAACATTTGAACTCCTGCTGTCATTACTTTAATGGAAAGTCCTACTTTCAGTTTTGCTATCCAGGAGACAGGCAGAACTAGGTATTTTGTGAACAGCCACATTTGCAAAATTTCTACATGAGGAAGTCCCTTTTCTATTTTTATTTCTGAAAAGGTGCACCGTCCCTTACGCATACACGGATGCCTTGTGTTGCCATATTATACTAGAGGATGACAGTAAACATCCCTTTTTGCTGAGATGGGAAAAGTTGGAGCACCAGCAATCCCTCCCTTCACATTTTAAATACAAAAGCAACAGCGTGTTATTATTAAAACACATATTAAAACTGACTGAAAAAATAGTAGTAGCTTCTTTAAGAGAAATGAGAATCGTGGCTGATTTTACTGTCACTCATTCTGTTACGTGCAGCTCTCAGGAGTTTGCCCGTAGGTTTCTGTCAGACCCTGGCCATGTTTCAGACTCAAAGGCTCTGTCCTTCTGTGACTATTAACTTCGATGCAAGCGTGGTCAGCTTGCTGTCAGCCTCCCTCCCTCATTGCAAAAGGATCTGGAATGTGCAATAGATTTTGCACTTAAATGGCTCCTCCCCTCTGGACCACTGCTGCCGAGTTGGTCCTACTGAAGCATAGCTACAAGCTGGAAGAATTGAAGGTCTGTGGTCCTGGCTCTGATCTGGTTAAACACACACAAAGCTCATGAGGGTTAAACTTTCAATAAATATTTTGGGGTAAGGTGATTTCGGCCACATTAACTGAATCATCTGCCATGGTATTTCCCCCCTTTTCAGAAATACAATTCAGTTATTCATGTGTGTTAATTAATAATACTTCAAGAGCCAAAGCATTAGTACATCATTTATTCCTTGCTGCCAGGAAAATTGTATTCATTGCTCTGTTGCCAGAAGAACTATATTCAAGAAACGGAAAAATAGGGAAAGACAGACTGCCCGTTCTGTAAAAGCAGTGATGGCATGCATCAGACTTTCTTATCATCTCCTTGAACAAAAATATGCAGGCTTGATGGCTGAATTGGAGACTCCAACAAATAAATCTCATATAAACTGCCAACTCACTTGGAAAAAAGGAAGTCCTTCCCAGGGCACTTTTCTTTCTTATCTGATATCAGAGCTTTATAACTGCTCTGTTCCCTTAACCACAAGATTCGTTAATGAGGACTGCTGAGCACTGGCTACATCATAGCTTTGAGATAACGTCCCCAGCTGTGATTTAACGAGGGAAAATACATCCCTCCTGCAAAGATAAACAATGTGAAACTTTCCCAGCATTATCTGTTCCAGCCTGGTGGAGAGGACATAGTTCAGTGCCAATGACACTGATCTGCTGCTGAAGGCTCCTCTCAGATGGAGCAGATGAGCTGAGCACACAGTGTCCAGGGTGCTCAGGAAGCTTATCTTCATACACAGGCCATGTAGCTACCTAACATCTAGAGCACTTCTTTTAACTCTTCTCATCTAACCATTCTTGAATAGTGGTTGGCTGTACACTTATATTACTTTAAATGGCCTGTTTGTTTTATGCCCACCTTTTCTCCCCATTTGTCACTGTAAAATTAATCAAATGGAAAACTTGCCTAAGAATTTATTAAAACATTCATTCTTATGCAGCAAAGCTATCTATTTATCAAAGTAATCTATTTTCTCATACAAAATGATCTTATCTGTCCACATGAGGAAACCTAAGAGAGAGCAAAACATAATTAATGTAGAGGTTTATGAATACATTATATGAAAGTCTTGCCTGTCAATGGAAAAGAATAGCTCATCCCCATCCCAAGATGTATATTTCTGTCTCCCTCGTCTCCAGATAAGGCACAAAGATGGTATTTGGTTTAAGAAGGTTTTACTTGTATGTCCAAGTGACAACTTGAATATATAAATATACGGGTCATTCCTCAAGAAAACATTTTCTCCTACAAGATTGTGTAGTATTTGGAAAGCACCCAAGTAAGATCTTCATAAAACTGTCTGGTTTTCTGGTGGTTTTGTCCTCAAACAAAACAGATGTGCTCAGGTTTTGCTGCCCTCGGCCAGTGCAGGCACAAGTACTGTGGTAAAGAAAAAAAAAATCTGGTAACCAAGCCTTTGATATAGAAAAACCACATGGAGTTGAGTCATAAACTGTGGATGCGAGACAACTAATTATGGGTTATGTTAGGCATGGGGAACAGGTTAACTGCTACATAATTACAATTGAGATCGCTGTGGACACAGTCAAGGAAACCCAGTTAATAGAAAGAAGTAAATGAAGATGTATTGGTATCTACAAAGGAAAACAAGTCCTGGCTGTTTTCTTTAGCTTCTTCAGTGATCTCAGATGTTCTCGATCCTTTACCGCTGCTTAAGCATTATACTTACGAAGCTTAAACAGGGGTTTATATTTCACGTTCTGCTGTTTTTCATGAGAACAGCAGGGAAGGAGTTAGTAAAGGCTTCTTTAATAAGTGCCCTGCACAAGCTGTAGTGCCAGTGGAGTGAAACTCCAGATCAAGCAACACAATGCAAACTGGAAATCTGTGAAATGGAAACTCCTGTGAAACAGATCATTGAGCGGTGGAAAGGAGATGGGTGGTTATACCAAAAGCGTTGGTAGTCAAAGGACTATGGGGAAAGGAGAGACACCAGAAGCAGAACTTGTTGGAGGATGGAGGATGTTATGGGCAGCAGAGGCCTGTGGCTACCGTGGGCTCCTGGACAGCAGGGACAGCCCGCCAGGGATCAGAGCTGTCTGCTCTAGGGCCACCTCTCGTGGAGAAAAACCTATGTTGGTCAGCAACAAAGGAGCAAGAAAAGGGAGCTGAGCATCCAGATGGGCTGCATCCCCAAGCCTTCCCTGAAGGCCTGACTCAGACTGGTTTGCAGGCTTCCCCATTTCCTCTGAGCTTGGTGGAAACTTTTGTCCCAGTTCCTTGAACTCGCCCTCCAAAAGCACACACCATTTCTGAGTACACACCTATATATAGCCTCCTTCTGCAACACCACCTCACTGTCAGAGGCTGTTTCCCGTTGACACCAGCTAAATGAGGTATTGAAGTTTGAGGTTGAGGTGGTGGGTCTCTACCTGACTGAGTAGGCAAGCAGCCAAATGGACATCCAGTTGGCTTGACCTTCCTGTGGCGTCACAACTCGCCCAGTGAAGTTCCAGGCAAACACTGTGGCTCTCTGGGTTTCTCTGTTTGCCACAATGATTCCACTTTTGGTGCCCTTGCGGGGATGCCATGGGTAAGCCCGGGTGGTGTGCTGCACGCCAGCAGCCACCAGCACAGGGTGTCCCTCTGCCCCACCAGGCATTTCCTTCCAGCTCTGTGGCTGGGGACATACTCTTATGCAAGAGATCCAGGTGTGCTCCTGGTCTTTCAGGCACGCAGGTTTTTGATCTGCAGCTGTAAAGGCACAGATGTCCTCTTCAGATCATCAAGGAGGATGTCACAATGGGGCTTGAGTTTCTGTGTAAAAAATTCTGGCAGATTCTGGGTCCTAAATCTGGAGAAGGTGTTTCTGTTTAAAGAGCATTGACATCAATATATTTACATGTGGGAAATATCCAATGTGTATAAATCCATCTAGCATCTCTCAAGCCTCCTTAGTTTTTATTACTGAAAACAACTTAGTCATCAGCAGCCTTTAATTAGCTGCCTGCCTGCTTCCTCCCACAGATTGTCAGTACGGAGATACCCCTGGTGACAGAAACGATCCCTGGCTTTGCACCATGATTCATTTCTGTGCTGGGGAACAGACTTCCTCCTGTGTAACCACTTCCAAGTCTTTGCCCAAGACCTTCCTTCTTGCCCCATGGTTACTTATACTCCAGCCATTTGCACTGTGGGTATTTGGAGTGTCTATTAAAAAATTATGAAGGGCTTTTTTGAATACTAATGTAAGTAGTGTTTTCCAGATCACCTTTTTCTGGAGCTCACCTTCAGGTTGTACTATTCCGGTCACTGACAAATTGCTGCTCCCCGCTCACCAAGCCTATGATTTAGAAAGAAGCACTTGTGATTCCTCCACACACACGGAAACGTCCTGTCTCAAGACCTCAGCCGTGAGTTATGAGCATGTGGAGTTTTGCAGCCACTGCATATTAGAAATAACAACTAATTACAAAACTGCAGAAAGTGAAACATAATTACTGAGGAAGAATATTTAAATGCCACTGTAGTTTATTTTGACGGATGAGCCTGTCTTGAAAATGAAGGATTTCCCACAGGAGAAATAAAGATTCTCAAGTTGCTTTGTGATCTAAAGGCAATTTCTATACTTTTCTTTTTATCGCCTCCTTTGAAGGGAATCAAGACACAGAGAGGCACGGGGTTAAGAGTGGAATGAACATTAAAGGCTCCTGTCACTGTGACAAGACTGAAAAAGGTTTTGAGAGACTCCAAACCTGTGATATTTTTTGCTGTTTCTCCTGGCAGTGGTGTGATAGGATTTAAAGCAAATTTGGGTCCTGATGGATGACAATTGCCGCTCCAAGGGAAAAAGTAGGGGAGATGATTTCAGAAAGCCTTTATATATCATCAAGCAAGGACCATATACATCAAGGTTCGGGGATCCATTTCCAAGTAATCTGACCAGAAAATACAGGAAAAAAGGGAAAAAAATAAAGTAAGAAAGTCAGCACTGTGTGGGACCTGAGAAATGTTAGATTATCCAGGCTTCTTACCATACAAAAAGAGGAAAGCAGCAATATAACTTTGGTGATTGCTGTAGGCATTTCTATGGCTAGAAGTACCTGCTTTTGTGTGTTTCTGGCTGATACTGGGGGGGGGGGGGGAGGAGGGGGGAGGGGGGCGGCGTTTCTTGTGCTAGGCAGGTGGTCTCTCCCACCTGCCCCTTACCTCACTGCACTTCTCCTGGAAAGAGATCTTGAAATGATACTCAAACATAAACATATCCTTCTGATTGCATTAATTTAGGGACCTGAGGTAGTTTATAGGCCATTCTGCTTCTTGGTTGAACCAGTACATGTTAACACACTGGAGTCAACTGACTTAGGCATCCATCCTTAGGCACCAAAACTGAATTCAGTATGTGTCACTTCTAGATTTATACCACGGACCAGCTCTCCCCTGACAGTTCACATAAGCCAAACTTGAAGTTTCATATCCGTTTCAGAAATCCTCTTACATTTGCTGTTCAAGTTTAGTGAGAGTGCCTCTAGTGATGTCATCCACAAGCATTGTCCTTTTTCTATTTTCCCATTTTTTTAAACTTTAAAGTTTCTCTCCTTTTACAGTCTTATTTTTGTTGCAGGCACCCATTTCCTTCATGTCCAATTTAGGTATGAGCCTCTTTCCCAGAACTAAAACGAAGGCATGAACAAGGAAAATGGTATGCAGAGTGTGAGCACTGGTGAGGAGTAGGTGCCCTCCATTAGTGCCAGTGAAGCCTTATTATCAACATGACTGCCAGTTCAGAGCTTCCATTAAGGCAGCTTTATTTTGGCGTAGGAGGAAATAATCAATCATTTTTAAAATTAAGTTTCAACTTTACGGACTCACACCAGGGAGTAAAAAATTGCTTCTTTATTTATTTGGGCTGGACGCATGGAAGGACCATTCATCTATGGCCTCTTCCAAAACATCTGGAAATCAGCAGGATTGACTTTGGGAGGGGTTTTGGGCCTCAACACAAGTGTGCCCATGCGACTAGCAATGCCACAGCAATTTTTACTTGCATGGAACAACTTCACATTATATTCTTCTCAGTTGCCTCGATGAGCAGGCCAGAGCAGCGCAGCAGCAGCCGCCCATATTTTGTACCCCTGGATGGAGAATGCATAACTCAGCACATAGAGAAAGCACTGCCAGTTCTGCATCCAGCCAGCCTCTTCCTGTAGTATTTTGTTTTCTCTGTGGAATATTTTTACTTTTCTTCCCATATCATCAGACTCGGCATATGCTTGGTGGTCATTTCTAGAAAGCAAAATAGTGGCAAATGTTGCCATTTTATCAGTGAAGCTAAACTGTGCCATTTCTCAGGAAGCTGAAAGCTGGGTGCATACAAGTGCTCAGAGGCTGGGCTGCTTTGTCTTCCCATCTTGCAGTAATATGTATCGTGTTAAAATTTGAAAACAAGGAGTGAGCATGCATTAAAAAAAAAGTCCTAATTCTTTTTCCAAGCATATTTTCTTATTTACCAAAACAAATAGGTAAAACCATCGTCAGGAAAACATTGTTACATGACCGTTGCCCGAAGTGTATTCTTACCACCGGATCATAATTCCCTTTCTTTCCATTCCTTAAAAGTTCATTCAGTTCTAACTTCTACAGTAATGTTTATCTAGAGTACCTAATTATATAGTGCAACCTGCATCTGGAGTGCTGGTTCAAGGTTATTATAGTTCTCCACAGACATAACAAAAATATTGTTTTAAACTTATCCATTGAGGAAAAATGGCTGCATTTACCACTGATAGAAATATATGGATGTAGAATACAATTATTAGAACATTATAAACATAAGAGTGTTGTCTATTAAGGTGACTGAATTTCCTCAATGACACTTGCTGTCACAGAAGTATCTCCTTTTTTTTTTTTTCTGCAGACATAAATTCTGAAAAAATTAAATGAAATATATTAGATGTGTAAATGACAGATTGTAGTGATAAGCAAATAAGAAAGATGAATTTTATGAATGCTTGTCAGTACATGCTTCTTGTTGGGAATATATGATAATATTAATGAAATATGAATAATGGTTTAGGAATAATAATTTAATAGTTCTTCAGTTATCAAGATCTGAAAAAGAAGTTCTTACTTAATCTACATGATAGTGATTATATGCAGAGCACCATTACTTTTACTACAAAGAAGAAAACTTCTTCTTTGGCAGCAGTAAAAGGAAAGTGGGTAGATAAAACAAACTCTTTAATTCATATGTCCTTACTCATAGGTTTCCCGTCAAGCATGGTTTCTTCTTTATTTAGAATCAATACTAAGTAAGGAAAGGATAAATATATAAATCGCAAAACTCTTTCTGTGGGTGTATTGGTAGCCAAAGTAAATTGTCTGAGGTTTGGAGAGACCATGTGTTTGTTCTGTATTTGCTCTAAAATTCAGAAGTGATGAAGAAATATTTTGTTTCAATCCCTAGAATGAGGGCCGTGAGCCGTGCCGTGAGCCCTGGCCGTGTTTATGACACACAGCATTACTGATAGATGCCTCCCTCCTCACTTCCATAGTATTCCCGGTCTCCGTGGAGAGGCTGAAGTCTCACATGCAGCTGAAAATAGGAAGTTGGGCGCCTTTGTCCAGGGAGAGCTATTGCTTCTGCCATGCCAAGGGAGTGCAAGGCAAAGACGCTATAGGACCCTCTCCTAGTGGGCTTATACTGTGGAAGTATGGATATACAGGGAAGCCTGATCCTGCTAAAAACTTGGGCAGCTGCTTGAGTGCAAAGACAAAAGTAATCCCTTTAAAGTCAGCAATGATTTTCGTACAAAGTATATGATTATTTTACCAACAGTGAAATAAATTAATTGTACTTTTACACCCACCTCTCCCCTCAAAAATAGTAACTCACTGTCACCAGGCAAGTTACTTACAATTTCTCCGTGTCAGTGCCCTTTACGCCTGAAACGGATGCAGTAAAATGCCCAGCTGATGATGTGATAGCATTGTGGAAGTTCACATTTGTGGCATATCCTAAAAACTTCACAAAAAAGTGAGTCAGAGGTACAGAAACTCTTTTTTTTTTAAATGCTTCTGGTTAGCTGCTTGGGTGAGACAGTCCTCAGCTAACGAAGTCAGCTGAGAGAAATCACAAGTTTATTAAAGCTGTGATTTAATATTACTTGAAAACTCCTGGGGTTTTAAATTTGTGCCAATATTTTTCACTCTTCTTAATGATCAGAAAGATCCTTCACTTTTATCTGGGTAAAAAATAGTATCAATATTAAAATAATTTTGGGAACAGGGGAATTGCTCTTTCTAGGTATCTGAAGTAAAGTAAGTTTAAAAAATAGGAAGGTATGAAATGCACATGTATGATGTAGGTACTTCTATGCAGCAGACTTCACCAAAGCTGCAAGGTTTTTAAATCCACAGCCTCTTAAATGCTATCTTCAAAATCAGGCATGTTCACTCTCAAGACTATTTGGGCAGATAAGCCTGGTGAAGTACTGTAGAAAACTCCTTCACCCTTCATAACAGATTTCAAGCCATGAGAGGTTAAGCACCACCTCAAAACATCTGAGTGCAGCCAGCTAGCAGAGTCCCACTCCTGCTTAGTAATAATTGCCAGAAGAGGATCAATATCCGGAAGAATTATTGCTTCCATTATGTTACCCTACAGTTGGATCAAACTCCCTTCCTACTTCCTTCCATTCCTCCTTCCTTCCTTCCTCTGCCTGTTCTGGAAATGGCAAAAAAATGATCTGATCACTCAAGACTAACATGCCAAATGGAGGGAGAGGATTTATTGGCTCAGCTCCAAAGAAAATGAAATTACTTTGAGGAATTTTCAAATTTTTGCATGAAATCAGCTGCATGCCAACCCACATGTTTAGATGTCGGTCAGATGAAAATTACTGTCCCAGGAGATGTGGAAGGTCAAATGATGAGACAACCTGGTCCTTGTGCTTTTGTCCAACAATGACAAAATTCTGGACGGAAGTGGTAACATGAAGGGGGCTATCTGGGATTGCAGGCTGCCAACACTGGAGCAGTGTTTTTCTTGCATGTCCATTCAGAATTAGAAGACACAGCAAAAAACAATGCCGTAAGGCTGATCCAAATAAATGTAGTTCTGGAGTCATTGGATTTCAGGGGCACTAACACTGAGCTTGCAGGAAGATCATTTCTTTAAGAGAAAGACAGCTGGTATAGGAATGGAGATGACATGAAAGCCATGTTGGGGCAGTTGGTACGGTGGTGTGGGTGGCCCAGATATTAGGCAACATGCCTCAAACATTGGATTGCGGGGTGTTGGGAGAAGGTTGCAGTAAATGTCTGACCAGATTTCTTATGGAATAAATATGAGAAACAATTCATCGTTTCTGAGTGGCAAGTCTGGGAGAGGATAACAACCTCTCCAACCTTGTTCTCATTGTTTATTTCAACCTTTAGAAATGCTAGGAAAGGTATTTTTTCTCCACACTACAGCCCATGGTACCTAGAACAGGGCAAACAAAGGGTATGAGGATGTTTTAGTTATAACAAAATACTAACAATGATCTTTTGTTTGACACCTAAGACCCCAGCTGAATAGTACAAGACATAAAAGCCCCATGAGTCGTAGGGGCAAAAAAGAAAAAGGACAGCAGGAAGAGCTCCAGCAGCGAGTTTGACAGCCAGAGGGAAGTGGCGTCCATTGGTCCCTTCAAGCCTGGGACACAGTATGTGGATTTCCTGGAGCTGAGGAAGAGCCTGATTAGAAATATCAGGAAAGAAATGAAATTTTACAGCCCAGACCTGCAATATGGCTTGCGGACACGGACCAGACTGGAGAAGGGAGGATGCAGGAGCTAAGGATGAATTAATCAGTGCAGGTGGATACATGAAAGAAAACATTTCAGACTGTTAGTCCAAAGAAGGTGGGAGAATTTCACCCCCACCAAATTAATCATAGAAGTCCTTGGGGTGAGATCATTGTTTCCCCAGAGGGTGGGGTAGGACCAAGCAAGGTGCTCTCCTCGCAACTTGGGGCTCCATCCACAGAAAGATCATCACAAAGCCAAGCGGGGAAAGCAAACAGCAGCAGAACTGAGGCCAGACAGGTCCATCTGATACAAGTACTTAAATCCAGAGATACCACACATTTTTCCACACTTCAATCAGTGCTGTTATAGAGGGGTTGTGGGAACTGGCAAATTGCTGCTATGAGATGATGATCCCGCTGACCCCAAGTTAAAAGAAAACAGTAATTAAAAATTTTGGAAAATCCTTTGTTCCACTCACAGTACAGAATTAAGGGAAAGCTGAAGCAATCGATCCAATGCAGTACAATCTCAGGAGCTCTTAGTCTGAGAGAAACCTTTACAATTCATACACTGAATTAGCTATCAGTATTTTTTTCACCACATGGAAGATTATTTTTTCAAATGAGATTTTCACATGAGATGAATGCTCACACAACAGCAAAATGCTCCCAAGTACATTGGGAAGGATAAACAGGATATCTTACGGTCTCACACCCCAGAGCTCCTCCAGGCCTCCCTGCCAAGCCGGCCGAGTGCAATGGACGTGACGCTCCTTTGGGGGTTGCCCTTCAGTTGTTTATCTGGCTGGTTTCAGTGTGCGTCCCCTTCACCCTCATGCTCAAAAGCTCCTGACAACCATCACTGAATTGCCCTCAGGGCAAAACTGAAAAAAAAAAAAGGCGGGGGGGGGGAAGATATTAAACACCAGCCTTTTGCTTTCCATGTTTTTCTCTTTCCAGTATTATCAAAATATGCAAGAACCGATGGTTCCAAAGAATGTGATTTCTCACTGGATATGAAACATGATAAATTTTGTTCTACTTCAGGCTAGGGGACAGTAGGCTTTCTGTGGAAAATTTGCCCCAGTCCTTTGTTTTTTTCTTGAGTTCCACTAAAAGAAAGAAAAAAAGGAATTTGTTCTTTGAATTTCAAATGCTTGAAAAGTTTTCACTCGAAAAACACAACACAAACCATAAAACATGTGGGTGCGTTGGCAACCCATTTGGGTTTTAATGAGCATCATGTATATTTTTACTGGTGAGAAAGAAGTTCCTGTGTTTTTTTTCCAATATACTATTGCTTTAGTGGGAGTCAAAAGTGAAGTGAAACCATCGTGTTAACCAAAAGGATACCAAGATGATAGTGTTCTTCGGTTGTTCCCAGCACTAATACCCACTTGAAAGCAGTAAGGAGACCTTATTTCCTTTTGGGGGGTTTATTTTAGCATACGAAATATGGCAGATAGCATAATTGGATTTTAAATATCTGATCCAAATTTATTTCAGGGGATTGAGTCAAAACAAATACAAATTCAAGTTTGCCTAGTGCATTTAAAAACTGGCAGCACACGCATTTCAGGACCTCACCAATTACAGCACTTCACTTATTTCTGAAACAGTTGGATGCATATTATTTCTATCTAAAACCGTGTCCCACACTTTCAGGCTTAGTTGCGGGTTCGTAAGTGTTTGTTGTATTATTCAATCATATTATAAAATGAACCACATTTTCCAATACCTACTTCATGTTCCCTATTTCATTTTTAATTGTGGCATTTCTTCAAACATCAGTTGTCCCACAGGATTTCATTTTTGGACCACTTTTGCAAGCCACTGAAAACGATGAGTTCTTGAAGCTTGCAATCTGAGCTCCCTTTAAACCCACATACCAAAATCTTATCCAAAACCATGTCAAAGAAGCCAAAACCAACCCCATACCACTTCCTAGGTCTAAGTTGCATAACGAATAGACCTGTACCCTCCCATAAAAAAATAAAGGATGCTGGCCTGCTGTATGTTTGATGGACGGAGGGTTACCTCAATATCCAGGAGGCATCAATATTGTCTTGCACCATGTAAACATGATCTTTGTGAAATTTGTATATGCTTTTAACTCTTGCATTTTAAATCCTCTGATTTCATGTGATCTGATGACATGGTTTGTCACTCAAATACAGAGAAAAGGAGTTTGTGATTACTGACAGGCTAGTTTTCATCAGCTAAACCATCTTTTTAACCTTTATTTTAATTTTTGAATGTCTAAAACTGTCCAGATGTTGCTGGTGATTGTTGTCCCATACCCGTTTTTCCTTTTAAGGACCCTTCTCTGCCCTGTATTGTGACCGTCAGGACATCCCACATTCTTTCAGGTAAGTGCATGGGTCTTTCAACGTGACCCTAAAGAATTTACAAAAATATCTCAGTCCAGTAATCCAGCTTTCTGAGGAAAAAGACATGTCATTATTTTGAAGTCCACGTGTGGAGAAAGCAATCAATCACCATCTTCTGGTGGAATAACAAAAAAATGCTGGTGAGGGTGGGGTTGCTTGCCAGTGATGGGTAGGATCCAAGCAATCATCAAGTCTCAAGCAGGTCAAAAAGGACAGGCACTTTCAGCTACATCTCCTGTTACCATTCCTGTCGTAACTTCTTGTAAACACATCAAAATTATCAAATTTTAATTTTGCATGTATTATATGTTGCAAAGGACTTTGAGTGGAATTCCTTCTTCTACCTGAATTCTCTTGAATGGCTTTTGCTCTGTGACCACAGTAATTAATTCCTGCTTCTTTTTGGACAAGAATCCTCAGATCTTTCAGGAAGGCCAAGAAGAGCAAGGTGATGATGTGTGTTTTGCTTTCATATCCAGTGAGAAACCAGAAGTATTTCTTCCTAAACTGTAAGGAAGAATATGATACCATTGCTAGAAGCAAGGCCTGGGCTAGATCCTCCTTTCTCCCATTCTGAAATGTCTCTTTCGGCAACTCTAGTCCACAAAAGTCAGATAAACAAAGGTGTTTGTGAAGCATGAAAGACATGTCTCAGAATATAAATAAGAAGTCTATGCCCATGAGGCAAGCAGATGCACGTGCATGTTCTGGTCCCTCACTAAGGAATCTGAAGAGTCCTTCAGCTCGGGAGGGCCGTGGGAAAAGTCTGTAAATGGAAGATGTAGAAAGAAAAAGCAAGGAAAAATGCAGAGTATAGAGAAACAGGGTGTAAAGGTGAACCAACGCTCTGGTTCAGCACTTAGTTCATAAACCTTTAGTATGTAGCTACTTTCTATTGCCCTCAGCATTCTTCATAACCTTCAGCTTAGTTATGATTCCACATCCGAGGAGTGTTATAGCAATATCATTTTGGGTGGCCAAATTGTGACGGGTTTACATCTGGCAGAAAAGGTCAGATTTGCCTTGACATGAGCATAAAAATTGCTCTTGGCCAGAGTTGCTCCTTGGAAGTCCAGGTACACAACTGGAATGTGCTGACTGCTGTGTTTCTCTATCCTACAAGTGTCAGTCACGCTTTTTCAAGGAGGAGTGCTGGTATAAATTCTGTCAGCTCTTCTGGCTGTCTTTCCTGCCCAATTCATCCTGTCTGGCATGAATGGTGAGATCTCAGCCAGGGCTTAAGTTCATCAAAGTGGTCCATCACTCATCATCCATATCAGAAATGACAGTGATGTAGAAACTGAAAGTCATCAGTGAATTGGATGCACCAAAGTCAATGTTCCTCCCTAATCTTTCCAATGTCTTTATATAAAAGCTAAGCTAGAATCAAGGGAATATAAATTAACAGAGGAATATAAATTGACTCTAGACTACGGATCCCTGTTAATCTCCTCTCCCAAAAGAAACACTGGAACTGAAAGCTGTTATCACAGATACTTTCCTAAGGTTTACTCACTCTTACAGTACTTCTATGTGAACTTCTCAATACAGGTATAATGCCACACACTGCTGTGTTCTATAACAACAGTAAAAACTACTGTTCAGTAAAATTATTGTTCCATGCTTATTCTATGCTTACTCACTTTTTAATTATTTATAGTCCAAAGTTCATTATGAGCTGTATACACATATCTGTGTTGGGTTGAGTGTTGGAAATGAAGAAAGCAAATTCCAAATATAGCCATTCTGCATACAGCTTTGCAGAAGGACATTAAATTAAGATTATAGTTGACATCTGTAATTTTAATGTTTCTTAACATAGAATTGTAGAATCATAGAATCATAGAATTGTCTAGGCTGGAAGGGACCTTAAA
Organism: Gallinago undulata; assembly: GCA_026546715.1. Classification (NCBI taxonomy): domain Eukaryota; kingdom Metazoa; phylum Chordata; class Aves; order Charadriiformes; family Scolopacidae; genus Gallinago; species Gallinago undulata. The sequence continues at coordinate 138,811,206 of JAOTQQ010000012.1, read as the reverse complement.
GATCATCTAGTCCAACCATCAACCAAACTCTGACAAAAAAAATAAATAAGAAATAGGAAATAAAAATTACTAAACCATATTCCTGAGGACCATATCTATGCGTCTTTTGAATGCCTCCAGGAATAGTGCCTCAACCACTTCCCTGGGCAGCCTATTCCAATGCTTGATAACCCTTCTGGTGAATAAATGTTTCCTAATATTCAATCTAAACCTCCCCTGGCGCGACTTGAGGCCATTTCCCCTTGTCCTATTTCCTGCAACTTGGGAGATGAGACCAACTCCCACTTCTCTACACCCCCCCTTCAGTAGAGCGCAATAAGGTCTCCCTTCAGCCTCCTCTTCTCCAGACTGAACAACCTCAGCTCCCTCAGCCTCTCCTCATAAGACTTACTCTCCAGACCCCTC
>JAOTQQ010000012.1:138701843-138810701 GCA_026546715.1 Gallinago undulata | reverse complement strand
GCCGAGTACAGGGGGATGATCACCTCTCTGGTCCTACTCACCACACTGTTCTTGATACAGTCCAGGATGCTGTTGGCTCTCTTGGCCACCTGGGCACACTGCTGGCTCACGTTCAGCCGACAGTCGAAAAACACCCCCAGGTCCTTTTCTGCCAGGCAGCTTTCCAGCCACTCTGCCCTCAGCCTGTAGCGCTGCCTGGGGTTGTTGTGACCCAAGTGCAGGACCCGGCACTTGGCCTTATTGAAGCTTATCCTGTTGGTCTCAGCCCATCCATCCAGCCTGTCCAGATCCCTCTGCAAAGCCTCTCTACCCTCCAGCAGGACGACACTGCCACCCAGCTTGGTGTTGTCTGCAAACTTACTGAGGGTGCACTCAATCCCTTCATCCAGATCCTTGATAAAGATGTTTAAGAGAATGGGTCCCAGTACCGAGCCCTGTGGGACACCACTCGTGACTGGCCACCAACCGGATTTGACTCCATTCACCACCACTCTCTGGGCCCGGCTCTCCAGCCATTTTTTAACCCAGTGGAAAGTGATCTCTATGAGAGCCTGTCTTACAGCTACATTTCTTTGTATGAAAGAGGGTTTGCTTGCCATTTTTAAGATTCTTTGAAAAGCCAACAAAATCCTCTCAGTAATTCCTCCACGCGGAATTGTATTGACAGCATGGAGGGGTCATTGACAGGGCTGGAATTTCTAGCCAGAGAAAGTAACATCAGGCTGTCACCTTCTGGGCACACCAGCTTTCTAAGGGAACATGAGATGCAGTCTGAAAGTAAACTTCCCAGATATTTTGTAGATGCAGACAAATGGCAAGTCTCAGCAACTGGGTATAATTTCAAGATCCTATGTGCCGATTCACAAGTCTTTTGTTCTTATTTTCCTTTTCTTCCTTGACACATTCATCACCTTTTTCTTGCTTTATTCCCTCTAGTCCCTTCTTATCTCAAAGCTTCTCTTTCCTGTCTGTCTACACAGGAAGCCCCATACTCAAACGTTATTCAACATAACACTAAACTTTCTCTTCCCATCCATAGTCTTTCCTGTTTCTGCTTTTTGTCCCTAATTTCCTTGTTCTTCTGTTTTTACATGTACACAATCCTGGCTCCATGTTCAGTCTTTCCAAATCAGTTCTGTATCAAGAGAGCCTGCTTCCCATTGTATTTCTCACTTGGGGTCTTCATTTCAATCTTTCAGTTTTTCCAATCAGTTCTCACTAACTCCCATTGCTAACTCTCTCCTTAGGCTGCTCAATTATCTCTCCTTTCTCAGTCTTTCTTTATCCAGATTGGCTTCTCATCCAATCTGCTCTCCTTTGTAACTACCTCATAATCCCAACAGTGTATAAAGGTGACCTCTATGCTTGCTCTCATCTCTCATTGTGGTTTTTCATCTAGGCACCATGAGTTCCCTCAACCCTGCCTTTGTTCTGTTCTGCTCTTGCCAGTCCCAGTTCTTCATATTGCACGAGTTCTTCCTCACTGATTTTAGATTATGGTCTCCTTGTCCAACCAGCTTCTCCCTTTATTTTCTTTTTGACAAAGCCTACAAGCTCCCATGCCTTTCCAGATCAGCCTCTTGGTCCTCTCTGTCCACACATCCAAAATCTTGGTCTTTTCTTGCCTGGACACAAGTTAGATGATTTCTTGCTCTCTGTTGATATAGTGCTATATGGGCACAGGATTCACGCACCAGCTTGCTGCCACTTTAAAAAGCATCTGTGAGTAAATCCTGGGTTGGTAAGGATGCAAGAGTCTCAAGTCACTCTGTGGAGATAATGCAGTTGGCCTGCAAAAAGTAGCACATGCTCAGGACAGACAGGAATTTTGAGGAGTTTGTCTGCCAAATTCTACCATATTACTAATGAATAGGGTTTAAAACCCAGCCAAATATGGGCAAATGCTTATGTGTCTGGCACCAGGATGCCTCCAGTCTGCCAACCTTCAAGTCAAACCATGGAGAAGCTAGCATTTCCAAAAAAGAATTCTTACAACCAATTCATTAACATTGGCAAAACAATGTCTTTTTTCCTAATCTTTTTTCTGGGAAATAGCATAACCATTTTTGCTGAAACTTTCCAAAAAAAATCTAAGCAGAGGCAGACACCCAGCATAAAAATTCACAAAGTTATAAATAACCAGAATAGGGGTTTATAATTAGAAGCATTGGGCAAAATTATTGTATTGGGTAGCATAGTATCAATAACAGTAATTTTTATTACTGTAGCCCCAAAAATGCTGCTCAGGGACCACAACTCCACTGTGTTAAGTGTGTACTAACATGAAACAGGGATATGTCTACAATATTGTTTTCCCAAAGAGCTTATAACTCAAATTTTAGACAACAGAAAACAAGCAGAACCAGACATGTGGGAAGTGCAAGGAAACAATAAGAAAACTGTAGTCTGTGACTTGCAAAACATCTCAAGGTACCATCAGTCAAGCTTTTCATAGCTGTTTGGAAAAATAGGAGCTTTTAAGGAAAATAAGACTTGATCAGAGGGTTATGAGGTAGTTTTGCAGATACTTACAGAGGCACGTGGTCAGGATAGCAAAAAGCATGAAGGAATTTAAGTGAAACTAATCAGCTATGCTGTGGACCTCTGGGCAGATGACATTGAGCAGTGAGACAGGGCCAATAAGTAGAGTGAGAGCAGACTGGAAAGCAAGCCGGAGTCAAGGACGGCACACAGGAGGGATTGCCACATGTGTCCATCTCTATGCAGTGAAGGGTCTGTACAACATAAGGACAAATTTCCCTTTCTTTCCACCTTCTTGCCATCACAAAAAGCAGGAAACACAGACTGTCTGTTTCACTGTTGTGTGCATGGGAAGGATGATTTTTGGTTTTGTCCCCCAAGAGAGATTGGTTGGAGGTAAAATGAAACTCATAGATAGCATAATTAAAGCGGGGATTTCTTGGGTGTGGGATAGACATGACCTTATCAGCTCGATTTCAAAGCCTGAAACTCTCCATCATCCTTAGCGCTGCTCACAGCCTCCTCCTCTGCAACACAGGAGGTGGCTGTAGCCCCGGGGCTGTTATGTGCAGACGGGTGGGTGTTCAAGACTGCAAAGGTTCATTCCCCTTTCCCAGCAAGAGGATTGCAACACAGCAGGGAGAAATTTCACCCAGGATGGAGGGGGCCTCCTTGAGGCAACCAGCCTCAAGCCTGTCCAGCCAGGTTGGCCATACCTACAGCTCAGGCATTACAGCTGTGGGTACAGCTGTAGTAGAGCTGTGGGGCTCTGAGAGCATTGACTGGTGTTTCTGCAGCTGGTGTGAGAGCCGTGACGCTGAACGTGTATGCCTTGCAGGAAAGTCGATCATGTGGGCGAAGCTGCAAACAGCCGTGGCTCTCAGCAGCTGGGAAAAACAAGTGTGGGAAGCACGGCGGCTTGCTCTCTGTCCAGGTGGTGACAGGGATACTCGGTGGGCAGGGGCCAGGAGGGACAGCGAGGACGGTAGGGGTTTCTGCGGGCCATGTTCCATGGTGTGGGATGATGTGAGGCAGAAGCGTGCAATGTGAGTGCCATCTGCTGGGCCGGGGAGCGGCGTGGAGGAGCCTGGTGCTGCCATCACCCTGCAACAACTGCCCGACTTCACCCGCCATCTCTCTACAAGTGCCTGACATTAATCACCATCACCTGGTGATGACCACCGGACATCTTCCACCATCACCCTGCAACATATACTTGACATCACCCTCCATTGCCCTGTGATGAGCAGCCACTATTGCCCAGCATTGCCCACCATCACCCACTGTCACCCTGTGACGTATGCCCAACACCGCCTGACATCACCTGCCATTGCCCCACAACAAGCGCCTGCCATCACCTGTCATCACTCACCATCTCCCTGTGGCATGTGCCCAACATCACCCTGCCCACCCACCATCACCCACCACTGCCCACCATCACCTTGCAATGTGTGCCCAACATCACCCGACATCACCTGCCATTGTCCCGCAACGAACACCCAACATTGCCCCACCACAAGCACCCACCATTGCCTGCCATCACCCCCCACATATCCTGTGGTGTGGGTGACATCTTCCCCAGCCTGCTGGCAGGGCTGGCTGCCTATGACCAGCATGGCCTATGGAACAGCCCTCCCCCTGCACACAAAGCACAGGAACAGCATGTTATCCAGAGGGGCAATGATGGTAGAGTTCTCACCCCAAGCATGCTGCTGGCACAGCCATCTCCAGCATCCCAGCTCCAGTCCCTATGAGTGGCTGAGACAAGGGGGTTCTGAGTCTTCCTTACCATTTCTCTGCTGTGTGAGCCACCCTGGTCCCACTGGACCCTCAGGGCAAGCTCAGTGCTGTATTCACACCCACTGGTATGCCCACAGCTTACGCTGCCCAGCTCTTGATTGCTCTTGCAGGTGACTTCAAGCTGATTTCAGAGCTTTGCCTGCAAACTTGCAGCATCTTAAGTACCAGTAATTTAGATTTGAGTGAGACATCCATAGTGGACACTGCAGTTTGCCTCTCCCTGCAGAAAACATCCCTTGCTCTCTGTTGGTTTTATCACCTTTGGCAGGAAGATGAGCTCTTCTAAAACCTTAAACCTCCTCTCCAGAAGAAGGCGGGGGGAGGCTCATCTTCCCAAAACAGTCATTCGTCAGTCCCTGGACCTTGGCTGACAGCATGCGGTCTCCCACTAGCCCCACAAAGCTGTCTCTGTGGGCCATAAATATTCTCTCCTACAACAATCAGCGTCTGTGACCTGAGTGGCAGGCCAAGGTGAGAGTGGATCATTGGAGGGGATGGAGCAGCATGAGATAATCTCAGCTGTTTGTTTGCGCTGGAAAACTGCGGAGAAACACCACCATTCCAGTGCCAATGGCCTGGTGTGACCTGTTTTGCTGCAAAGGCTTCTTTTTGGCTCTTACTTTCAGCTTCTCTCCACCACACATTCATAAAGTTTCAGGGGAAAAAGATTCAGAGTATTTTCTGATGAATTTCACCATTATCTTTATACTGAGTTCACTGAGAAAAGGAAGCGCTTCAAGAAGAGTCAAGAGGTGAAGAATCCATAACTTCCTTTGGCAATTTGTTCCAAGGCCTAATTACCCTCTCAGTTAAATTTTTATTACTGATTTCTAATTGACATTTGTCTTGCTTTATCTGCAGTTCTGTTTTGGTTTGGGTTTTTCTTTTTCTTTCTTTATTTTTTACTAGTTTGCAGAAACTCAATCACATACTTTCTCAGTTTTTTTTAATTAACTAAACTTGCTGAGCCTATTACAGTTGTCACTGTAAGGAATATCTCTAGGGTTTTGGCAACTTTTATTCTTTTCAATGTCTTCTCTAATTTTTCAACATCCGCTCCAAAATGTGAAGACTTGACCTGTACGAGTATATCCCAGTTTCAGTCTGATCAGGCAGACTGTGAACAGAGGAAAATCCCGAGACCCATGACTCCTGTGTTGACATTTCTGGACACATCTATGACCATATTGGCCCTTTGCTTGAGAATTCACACTAAAAGCTTGCACTTCTCTCTTTTTTCTGTTTTCCAGAGCTCTTGCAACCATTGACTACATTTCTTCTTCTTGAGATACTACTTTCACTTGATTTTAATAAAAGTCAATTGATTTGAAAAAGCGCAGCTTAAGAAATTATCCTTTTTGCCCTATAAACATTACTTTTTACCACAAGAAATACCCCATTTGATGGTAATTCCCAATGACAGCTACTTCATGAGATTTGCAGTGGTAATATGTGAAGTCAATATGTGTACATTTCAGGTAGATGTGAGCATATTTTCTATCCTCGTTGTTGGAGGCTGAGGGCTGAGGCACAGCAGCAGTCTAACAATTTACAGCATGATGAGGTCTGATGAGTAGCTGTGTGCATGTCTTTAGCCCATAGCAAACATGAGATAAAGCATTTCAACTTAAACCTCAGTAGAAGACGTGCACCTCACTGTGCGTGTTGACTTTTAAACCACTGGGAATTCATTCAATAATTCCTTAACCCACGAGAAGTCACTTAGTTGTCTGAGTCATGAGTTAGGGATGTGGTCTCAGAAGCTCTTCCCTTAGCACATCTCTAGAACTCTATTTTCTCTGGAACCACCAATGTGAAATAACAAAATAGCACAAGTTATTAAAAATAGAGAGAAAACGTATCTGAAGAGGAATAAAAAAGAAGATCTGGCTAACGTCCACATCCACATTTCAACAGAATTGAATTTCTTGCATCTGTCTCTTTGGCCATTTTTTTTGTCAACTCTGCCAATAACTGCTGTTATCTAGGCAGAGACAATCTCTGTGTTGTGGCCAGAGATCTTCCTTTTCAAATCTATGCTAAGAGCAGAGGCTGCTTCTGATTTGCAAGCCAGTTTTCTCCAGTTATTTACACGCTGAGTACTTGTGACAAAATGTAACTATTTCCAGGAGGGGTATATAAAACTGCCTTACAGCAGATGAGTGGCTCATTTTATTGGAAGAATGGTGCACACTCCTGAGAATTGCACTCTTTTAACTAGGTTGATTTCAGACTAAATTAATTAAAGCTGCACACAAAAAAATATGTAGATGAGTGCTAAAATATCCCACTGAGATTTTAAAGACTCTTAACAATGATTAACTGCTATCTTAAAACCACTTAACTACAAACTTCTGAGACCTTACCCTACAGATCCTTCTACATGCAGAAGACAAGTGTCCAAACCACCAATTTCGATCCCCTTTTTTATTCATGTTCCTTCCAAGCACCTTTTGGAACATATATGAACATACATGAATGGTGTTGCAAATGTCTTGTAAATAAAATTAGGCAGCAGAGGTGAAACCCAGAGCTTAGGACAAAGGATAAACTCTGGTACTCACCTTGATAGGACATTCCTTCCAAGTAACAGAAATGAAAGCTGGAATATAGAAGCTTGACTCTTTTTCTTTTATTTTTCTTTTCTTATAAATGATTAAGGATTTAGCCATTATTGGTACAGCTAACAGAGTAATGGGTTGGGGCTGGCAGAGTATGAACGGTGTTACTAACTCCTTGTTCCCAGTTTGCTCCTTTCCAACTCCAGTAATGTGATTTAAATGACTGTTTCTTACATACATTCCGAGTCCTATCAGTCATATCCCTGCCTTCAGTGGATCTGCACCCGTAGGAATATGAAAGTGGGAAACTTTCCAAATAGATGTAAAAAGATTGAAGCCAAAAGGTTATTCTTCTCTTTCAAAATGTGTCATCCTGAAATCTTATATAAGAAGGCATTATCTAAGTGATAAGCGGGGTGAATTAACCTAGACTTTCTCCTTGGAGAGAACTAGATCAATTATTTCTTGTTATGAATAGAAGTTCTTGTTACATTAGTCCAGCTGCTTGGCAGTTTTGTCAACTCTGCTACAGTCAGCCCGAGGCTGTGGGCACAGGTGAGGGTAGGGGCACAATGTGCTGCTTGCTTCTATTGCGTGTGCCCTGCCTGCACTGCTACGTACATGAACACTCGCTACAGCTCCCTGGAAGACCAATTTTGAGGAGAAAACACCACTCTACCGAGGAAAATAACAAAACTGCCACTGACCTCTGAGGAACCTAGTTTTCCTGTTTCTCAACATCGGTGCCACCAACTAAATCAAATTTCTTCTTTACTGAGGACCTTTTAATATTGCCCTGTGGAGACAATATTTCTGTTCTATGTCCTTGTCACACTTTTCCTCAAGAAATCATTTCTCTTTCCCTTTCTCCCCTTTTGTGCATTGGGATAGTCTACCAAGTTTATTGTGAATGGCTATAAAGAGCAGTGTTTGAACCTTTCGAATTGTCCTAGTCCTGATTTCGAGGAGTTCCTGTATGCACATAACACATACATTGACCCAGAAAGTTTAATCAAAATTGGATGTATTGCATCTTTCAATGCCTTTGGTAAAGCAGACCACAAGCTGCTGTGGACCATGCCTGGAGCTGCCAGGGGTGGTGCAGCTTTGGGTGGTGACTCTGACCAGGGTGAGGGGGTGATACAGGAGGAAGAAGCCCTCCTGCCACTGAACACTGCATTTTTGACTACTTGGAAGCATTAAGCAACCTGACAAACTTGTCCATAATTAAAGGATTTACTGAGATGGCTCTGTGATAGAGTGACTGCAAGGCCGAGAGATGGAACAACACCTTTTTTTTTTTTTTTTGCTATCTTTATATTAATGCCCAGAGGAAAATCAGCTGTGCTAATTAGTACTTGTGATTCTAAATGTCAATATGTAACTGCAGAGTACAGAGGAAAAAAGTTCTTCAGGAATAACACCTTTGCTGTACAGAAGAACACACAGTAAAACATTTATGCAAAAGGTTAGTCTGAAGGCAGTGGAAGGGCAGGAACCAACCATTTTAGAAATACTTTTGTTAACATTTGGCTGTTGTAGAATGAATTTTGGACACTGTCTTCTCTTGAACAAACATTCATTATTCTTCATTTCAAAATAACCTGCAGTAAATCTGAGTCCGTGTTGTTCATATCAATAGAGAAGAGAAAACAATAGAGAGGTAAAAGACATCGTAACTATTTCAAATCTTAAAGGTTAGACATTCAAGAACACAGATATTTGACTTCTTTTCTCCCTGAACTCTTTACCTTTGATGCAATTGAGATATAAAATAAATTACTTAAAATAGTAAGATAAAAATAACTTCTGGTAAACTGCATTTTCATGAAGTGGTTGGTTAGAAAAATATTGATGTTTAAACAACTGTAGAAAGAAAATCAATAATGAATGCAGCATTTTGGAGGAAATTCTTTAAAAATAGAATTCCTTTCAATGTCCATAGTGAAGGAGAAAAATGGGTAACATTATTACCTCTCCAAAATAGCTAACTTATACCTAATTTCTTTTGTTTGATTAAATATAATCTTGAGCAATTTATTTGTCCTTTATTTGATATGACATAACTTTAAATTGGTGTTTACAGTGTGGCACCTCAGCCAAGCTTAGGGGGCACTGATTGAAAACAGCAGCAATTAAGACCCAGGAAACATGATGAACTACAATGTGCATGGAGCCCTCCAAAGCCATGCAACACTATCTTCACCTATACCCTGAAAAATAACTGTGACCTGCAATTTATTTGCAACATCTTACTGTAAAGACTTATGCAACTAGATCAAATGTTCCTTTAGTGTTATTAAATTTGGATTTAGATTCCTTGAAACGTGCCTCACATCCATAAGTCTGCTCCTCATGTACACCCGTCACTGCTCACAGAATCCAGGTTCTCACCCGTGTTGGCTTCAGCCATTAATTTTCTCCAGTGAAGCGTATAAAAACTGCTGACCCCAGCTTGGATATGCTTTAATTCAAGATGGATTTACCACCACCAATAACCTGGTAATATAGTAATATAGACATTCTCAGCTCACCGTGAAAACCCCAGCGAGTCTCAACAGATAACACACCTGGGCACTGAAGGAATGTAAAGCCAGCCAGGTTACAGTAATATATGTTGTACTTTGTTGTCAACCCTAATCTAGGTTAACCTAGATATTCAAAACTAGGTATCTGTCATACAAGCGAGAGCCGAGTTATGACTCACTCTTATCTTCCACCTGAAAATTGTCAGGCACTGTAGGAAAGAACTGTGTCAGAGGATTTGATTCTTAAGAAAAATACCGAATTGAAATCTGTATTTATTTGTAGCTGTGACCTAACAAATCTATAACCGGGCAGATAGAATTTTGTTATTACAACTTGAGCCCTAGCAGGGTGGGAACTTCCAGTTGGAATGATCTAGTAACAAATATTTTCTTGGCAAAATAGAAGAGTTTTATGGTGAGAATACCAACTTCCTTAAAAAATAGAATTGTTTTTCTATTGAGCAAAAATGAAAATGAAATACTGGGTTTTGGGTTGGCTTGGACAAAATTGTTTTGTTAACCAACAGAGTGTCCCAACATCCATGCCTAGGACCCACAGCTGCCAACGTGCAGGCAGCAGCTCTGGCTGCAGATGCCAGCCCTCTGTCCCAGGGCAGAAGGGAGGTGTTTAATTCCACAGAGGAAGCGTGGTGTCGGACATGGTGTTCTCTCTGTTATTCCTGTTGGCTAGCTTGTGCTCTCTCCATCTCCTTCCTCCTCTGTCCAATGCTGTGAATCCTATTCCAGGCTTTTGGGCTCTTCCCAGCCCAAGCTACTCCCTTGGGTTTCTCAATTCCTCCCTCACAAATGGGGTTTTCCTTGCCAATCTGCATCCAAATCTCCCAATCTTTCCACCCTGTTTGCTTACCCCGAGATTTAACCTATCATTTCTACTCTTGCTCAATTTCCTGCTTGTACTTCTGCTCTTCCCTTGGCTGGCACTATATTCAGCATCTTCTGGGCATAGTTATTTCCTCGTTTGTATTGACAGTCCTGCAGCTGGCTTTGTACCAGCAGACAGCTTTCTCCCCTGTATGCACATGCCTTCTCCCAGGCCCTCAGGACGCGACGGAGGCAGTCCAGGTAGCAATACTAATCCCTGGGTAACCGAAGCTGGGATTCAGCCCGTCAGAACCTAAAGGACAGAAGACTCTTGAGGAGAGAGCTGACAACAGCAGAAAGGGAAAGACTGGAGATCTAAAACATCTAAAACATACAGGAGAGAAAAAAAAAGGGGGGGAAAAACAAGAGTGAGAGAATCAGTGGTTTCAAAATGACTTTGATACCATGGCATGAAAATCTAAAAGAAATAATACAGGCTTTCCCTTCCAGTTTCCCTGACGCTGAGGATCAAAATGGTGAGACATTTCTTACTGTTGTAACACTTTGTCTTTTGCATATAAACCTCTTTAATCAGCTTGAGACTCCCCAGTTTAGGAAGACACTGGAGGTTACTGAAGATCTTTCTGGACTCAGACAAAGTCACTGTTGCCAAAATAATGTTTCATACCCACAACTACTGTCAGTGTGTGCTCTTTCAGCCTGCAGCAAATGTGTAAAAAACTAAGGCAGTTTAACCCTCTGTGCTGAGGCTAACCTAATTCCCATCGCTTTGCAGTCGTGATGGGTTAAAATGCACAGGCAGCTGCTGTCGTGAGGGTGCCACAGAGTGTGCCACCCATGTTATGCCACTTCCATGGGTGCACTTGCTGTCTGAGAGTCTACAGGCACCTGGTCCAGGATTTCTATACCCAACGGGAATTTCTTCCTTCATGTGAACGGTCCTTGGGATCAGTCTCATAATGACAGAAGAGGCCACCTTCTGATTAATTGTCCCCTTGCCAAAATACTGATTATCTTCCTATTCCAAATACGAAATCGCTGGGATGGGAGACTGCTTCAGATGGTAACATGATTAATATCACTAAATGACTTCTGCACACTTCTGCTCTGCAAGCACTGTGCTGCCGATACCGATCAATAACAGACTATCAAAAAATAAATAAATGATACTCACTGATGGTAAGCTCCACGTCCAGTCTAAGTAGAGCAAGTAAATACAGAGGAAAACAATTTCTCCTTCAGATGTTTTTTAAGAGTATGAGGGATAAGTCAACTCTGGCAGGGCTGATTTAGAAGGAATCTGGTGGGCCTCAGTAGAGGAGGAATGTTATCCCTCCTGCCTCTGGACTGGTGGTAGAATTTTAACAAGGGTTTCCTAAGAGACCTCTCAAAGCACATCACTCCATATAATTCATTAGCTCAGCTGCACCTGAGGTCTTGGATTTTCTAGACATGGTGTGCTTCTGCAAAGTGACTGTAAAAAATAGAGACCGTGCTTAAGCTCAAATCTCCAGAGGAAGTCCAGATGGCTATACTAAAAATGCAATCAAAAAAGGCCTCTGCCCTTGATGGTTTGTAGACTGATTTTAATAAGAATTACCAGTGCATTTTCTCTCACAAATTGGGAGAGGATTTTTCAGTACTGAAATAACAGTCTGTCACTCAATTAAAATTTGTTTATGCCACGAACCACATGGAACTCAAATGGTCAAAGATAGAAAGTGCCACTGAGAACTCAATTTGTTGATTTTCTTCTTCGGTTTTGATTTAACATCCTATCTTTGCTCTAACCTCTTTTTAAAATCTGAATAAGTGTTACAATAGTTGTGGGAAGTTCAGAGGAAGAATAATTTTAACTAGATTTGAGGAATTCAGGGTTTCAGCGATTAACACTTCAGTCAAGGCTTGTTGAAGATATAATTTCAAAAAATTTAGCAGATACAAAGGGAAGATACATGAAGAGGTGATACGTTGTCTCTGCTGCAATGTCTGAACACTTTCTAATAAACATAGAGGTGAAGCCTGGAGGACAGCAAGTTACAAGTGTTGGCATAAACTTTGAGAAACGATTGCTGAAGAGATTATTTTCTAATGTTCATGCACACTCAAGCCAGCAAGGAACACTCTTAACCAAAAGAAAAGGAGTAAAAATTAATATTTTGTCTTTCAGAATGTATAATTAAGCTATGAAACTCATTTTTACGAAATATTGAGGTCAAGAGTTTAGTGGCTTTAAGAGAAAGATTTCATATTATAAGGATAATACTAAATCAAATAGGGTGCAAAAAAATTGCAGGTAATGCAGAACGTCCCTGCTGTAGGTATAGACAATTCCTAATTAATAATAAGACAATTTTTCCCCTTGGTATGTTATGCTGTAAGTGTTCACCACTGGGTTTCCTGACGTTCCCTCCCTCTGCCAGGAACAAACTTCCTGAGACAATGACCCCACAATCCACCAGTATGCTCTCAGTTCCCAGCATACTTCTTGAATGGATATTACCCAAAGATATGCCCATCAAAATTACAGTGACTTTAAGTGAAAAAGACTGTCTCAAGCATGACCAGGAAATTATACTCCATTCTTGTATGGCCTGTTTTGTCTGAAAGATTGAAATTTTATTCTGAAAAGGGTCAAATTAGGTGGAAAACTGCTGGTAGGGGACGGGGCAGGCTGGATCTTACCTGTATAAGGGGGCTAGCACAGATAGAAAGGCAGAGTATTCAGGTTTGTGAAGTGGTAATTGACCCACATGAAGAGACAAATTGCTCTTTAGCTTCTTCCACTGTCACCCAATAGAAATTGGAGGTCATCAGAAAAGACAATGTTCTGCTCCAGATTGTCATAAAATATGATTTATTTTTATGGGAACAAAAATTAAAGCAATTATCTGAGGAATTTTACATATGGAAAGAGCTATGTGGAGGTGGACTCCAAAAAAAGAGTGGCACGGGGAGGAGAAGAAAGCAGTCTAAATAAATAAAATCATGTTTTTGTTAAAAGCAGCTTTTTGTTAAAAACACCAAAAAAAGGCCAAACCATGGAATCATCAGACATAAAAAAAGGAAAGCAATTTTAAAATGGAAAATTCCAGTGAAATATTTCCATTAGCTCTATGTATTATTACGTTCCCAGGTAGAGAAGCTAGTAATGAAGACTGGAAACAGAAGAGCATACCGAATGGGAGGCGTCAAGTCAGCCCATGAGACCTGGTCTCACTCGTAACTCTTGATCCATTGACTTCACGCATGGGTATAACTCCTTGCCACTGCCCAGGAACCTAACAGTTGTGCTTCTAATTAACTCGGACTCTGGTTTCATATTTCCCCTATGATAACAACATTATAATAAATCCCAGGGATTATGTTTTTAGCACAAGGCTCACTGGGGAGCTGCCTGGGAGATGAAATTGCGACAAGTAGGGCAGGAAGCTTCACTGAAAGATGAGACACTCTACCCAAGAATAAAAGCAAGGCCAGCAGTTACAGCTCCAAGGAGAAAATTCAATGGGCCACAAAACATTATATTTAAGAGTGTTATATTGATTGCTAAGTGGGTTAAGAGAGAAATTCCCCTCTCCCATTCAGCACGGCTGAAATGGAAGAGTGAAGCAGCTGCCTAACAAAGACCGTGCTTTTCTCTGAAGCTTCCGGTACTGCCTGTGAGAAAGGCAGGGGGAGGCTCGCTGCAGTGTCCAGTGCCATTTCAGAAGCCCAGAGAAAGCCCAGCTGCCTCTTCAGAGTGTGCAGGCGTAGAATCACATCCACCAGCACCATCCGGATGTCTCAGATGTTCCATCAAACACCCCTAGACCCTGATGTTCAGGCACCCACACTGAGCCCCAGAGCTCAATTGACCAAAATGGGAGCTGAGATACCTAAATTCAGATGCAGATGTCACTGTCTAGAGCTGCATCTGGACCCTGTAATGTGTTATCAGTGGCTGAGTGTTACCTGCTCTGTAATTAGAGGATATATGCTGCTATTGGAATAAGTTGTTGCAAACCAGAGTGCAGGATCTCAAATGCCTCAAATTTTTATGAAGAGGAACAGTAAATATTTGGTCTGTAAATGAGATTCTGGAAAAAGAAATGACAGTTTGGCTAAATATATCCTTTGAATTTTATTCTGTGAATCTCAGAAGACCTAAGTCGCCAGTCTTTTCTCGGTCACAATTCCCACAGATGATGGACTGTGGCTGTTAGTACCATCGTGGGCAGAGTGGGAAGGAGGAGAGGTGGGCTCTTCCCATCAGCATGAAGCGAAGCCAGCGAGCACGACACTCTGTCTGCACAATGAGCCAGGGCTCCACACTCCCTTCGGTCAAGAGAATCCCCTCTCTCCTCCCCCATGCTGCAGAGACGGCTCTTTCTGCCTCCTCTTCGCCATTTACTGGAGCACAAGGAATTGGATTACATTAACCTCTGTGCTCACGCAAGGGAGGAGGAAAGACACTCATTTCTCTTTTTCCCTGCTGCTCAGGTCCAATGACATCCTCGCCCCGGGGTGCTGGCCTGGCTTGATTAAACCTGAATAAGCACAGACAGATTAGACTCAAAGCTTTTACTACTTAAAACAATTTTCTGGAAAGGGTTAATGAGCAATTTAAAAATCCTGTATCAAAGACATATGGCTATATGCCTGGAATAATGCAGAATGTTTTATTTTCAGATGGGTTTGCTGCATTCTATTTAAATTCTGTGACCTTCAGGGCATCAAGTTAGTTCTAGCTCTTAGTTTATAGATTTTGTGTTCAGTATTCAAGGTTAACTTCTTGCTTGATTAGACATAGGCAAACACTAGCAGCTGCAGTACCACGGCGGAAATGAAATCCTGTACTGTGTTTGGTGAGAAATGTCAAGAACCTGGTAGTTAACCACACAGTACTCATTTTGTCTTCCATTAGCAGCATTAAGGTAAGTTAGACGCTCTTTGGTTTTCATGTTGCAAAAATATAAAAATGTCATAGTTTTGGATATATGCTGTGATTTGAAGATGACTGTCCTTATTTACACAGGGTGTGCTACTCTCTTTTTAATTCATTATCACTATCATCACAGAAACAGCAGATGAAAGTTCAAGCAATTTTGGAGAAATATTTGCCTGTGGAAGAAGCCATGCACCATGTCCTGGTAACACTGTAAATGCATGCCAAAAATTCAACGGGATTGGACAACATAAAATACTTAATACGTAGCACACAAGGACAAAATAAAATAAAGCAAATATGCAGGACCAAGACAGGTTCAGATAAAACAGGAGTGTTGTGTTTGCCCCAGATTGGGCACATAATATGCACTGGTTCTGGCAGAAGTTGGTCTCCTGTCTATCCAGCTGCCTGTGCCAGTCTCTGCACCCTCTCGTGTTCATACCCCCGAGTCTTTCCAGCCTGTAGGGACATCATCATATACTTTGAGCATCTGGTAGCCACCATGGGTTGTGAGACACCTTCTGCAAATGATGTGTCAGAAGCACAGAACAGAAGCACCTCCTAAAATACTGAGGTGTTCTAGCTAGGACCTGCTGGCTGCTGCCAAAGCCGAGGGCATTCTCAGATTCATTCAGCTTAAGAAAGACTCCATTCAAGACCGATTTCAGGCTAATTCAGATCTCATTGTCCTTGGCACCAGGCTGCGTCAGGGCTCTCTCTTTCAAGAAGGGGCTATGGATGGATCTACTCATGGACAGTGACATGAAGCCAGGCCAGAAGAGATAGGTGAAGGCATCAGGCCAGGCACTGAGCGACACCCATGGGCAGGCAGGACAGACCTTGAAGGGGCTGTAGTATTGCCCTGGGAGGTATCACTAGCTTGCTTCAGAGACACTTCCCAAGGCCTTGCCTTTGAACTTGGCCTTCATTGTATAGTCATGGCCAGCATCTCCAGGGAAATATCATTGATAGGCAACTGTTTCATGCTCACAGCTCCAACATGAGCATCGCCTTCAAGTCAGACCTTTGCCTTACAATGTTTGGTTTACAAATATTACTGACTTTATCTCTGAGTGAAGAGTAATGAATTTAGTTTGCAGTCAAAGTAAACACCTTTGAAATGACCTTGGCTAGTACACAGCTGTTATGCATCAGTTTGGAATGAGCTTGACGAGAATACACATTGGCTGCTGCTTTTGATTCACAGCTCAAGTGCAGACTTGAGAGCTTGTTGACTGGGAACATTCAGATATGGATCAGGGTAAGAATGTTTTCACATGCAGCTTCCTCCTCCACCTTTTCTTTTCTTTCTTTAATATAATTTCCAGATATTTCCGCAAGGCATCAGCAATAGTAGTTGCTATGTGGCAAAAAAACCACTTATACTCTTTACAAGTCATTCTAGACACACATTCAAAAGATCCTTTGATACTAAAGGAACACAACTATTTTTTTCATTTATAAGTCAGGGTTCAATCACCATTTCTTTTTAGGAGTTGCCAGTGCAAACTGGAATCAAGAAATACGAATTAATGGCATAAATATATGCCTTTGTATTTGAAGAGATCTGATCTTTCAGCAGTGCTACTAAGGTACGCAGTGCCCTGAAGTTTCAGCAAGATACATAAAGTAAGCAGTACTCTTTTTAGAGAAAGGTCCTAAAAACTGTTATCAGAATTACAGCAGCTCTCAGAGGTCTCCTCAGTGTGGCAATGCAAGGGATCTTCAGACCCACTTTTTTTCCTGAGGAAGGTGAGGAAAGAAAGCATTAGCTAGGACTCCACTGTGGTGTAGCTGTTCGGAAAAGAGTTGTAACTCAAAATTGCCTGCATGCATGTGGGAGCCCAAAGGACTAGTGTGCTTTTGGTACCAGAGCTGAGACTATCCTGTGCCCATTAGAGGTAGGTCATCGGTGGGATCAGGTAGGCTGTAGTCTCTAAGATGACTCTCCTAGCACTTGTTCTACCACTGTCTGTGGACACAGGCTGGTGTAACTGTTCCCTTCTCTTTTTATTACTTTGTCCACCAAAGCCCTTCCCATCTCTAAAGATTTGAGTATCTCTCCACTGTGGTGACTCAGGGATTTCTCCCTGTTCTGCGGACTGAATGTCTGCCAGTTCAGACCTGTCTTTGCAGGAGGCCCAGGAGCAGAGGCTGCAGAGCAGGGCAGGTTGTTGTACAAATGTATCCTGGTTGCGTCGTGTGCTTGAAAGGGTTAAGCATAGGCTACAGACAGATGTGACATAGTGTTGCTTCTGGGCTACTCTAACCAGCATTAGCCTCCTCACAACCCCCACGAAAGAAGAAATGTGCCTTATATCCCTGTGATGTTCTTGAGCAGGGGGTGTCTGTTGTTTGTGCTCAACCAACACCTCTCACACAGTCCTTTGCTTCCTGGTGAAAAGGAGCTAAAGCCTCCCTGGACACCCTGACTCAGCTGGTGGCATGATCCCTGGTCCTGACTGGGAAGGAGTGCTTGGCCAAACTCCTGTGCGGTGAGCTACATGCCGTGGCACTAGGTTTGCTGTGCAAACTATATAGTTCATCTGCAGGCCTACAGTGGGAGATAGTCCTCTAGACCACCATGAAGATCCCTAGAAAGAAATCCACCAAAAGACCATGTGGTCTAGAGGCTTCTCCCACTGGACCATATGTGCCCTTCCCCATGGGGGCCGTATCTCCCCATTGTGGAGGGCCGGCTTCACCTCTGGGCACAAGCCTTAACCACCTTCCTTCTGCCTGCCCATGACTGTCCTCAAAGCAGAATCATACACAATAGTCTGCAAACAAATAATTCAAACAATTCTTGAAACAACTGTGTTGAATGTGGAAGTAATGCAGGCAGAACAAAACAGCGTCGTCCTTTCTTAAAGCTGTCTTAAATGATGGACAGGTTTTTTTTGATTAGCAGAACCTACACCAGCTCATGCCACCATTCAAAACAGATGTCCTCTCAAAATATGAACATCATGCATGTTGGTGGTTTTACAGGAGAATCGTCTGAAGTAAAGTGAGGAGTGGGAGATAAAAAGCACGAAGTGACACAGAGAGGAAGCCCAAGCACAGAGTCAGGGCTAAATGCTTGGTTTTGTGAAAAGCCTGAAGAATGAGCAGGATTTGGGGCTAACAGCTGGCAAAAAAAAAAAAATGAGCAGGAGAAAAGAAGCTAAGCTATCATTTGATCCTTCCGTGAAAAGAAGCAGGGATCTAATAGCAACAGATGAAATTTCGCAACAAAAAGCTTTCATGGGACCTAGCATTGCCTAACCCATGGACCAAAACTTCTTGGAATATTGGTTTGCGGTTGGTGGCCTACTGTGTGCATTTCCTGGATGGCCCAATCTACTGGCTTTGTGCCTTGGAGTTCAACTGCATCTTGTTAAACATGTGGCACGCAGCTCTTAGATCTAAATGATTACTGGCTGATTTATATAAATGTTAATATGAATACAGAGGTGAGGGCTTTCCTTTTCCCCACAGAAAACTGCAAAATAAATCATAGATGCTAATGTTGATGTTTTGGAAATAAAAGCTAAAGTAAACTGTCAATGAGACTTACGTAAATGACTCTAATAATTTTGTTTTGAAGAGAACTCAAACTCTTAGCATCAGCCAGCTGGCATGTTCAAAGTCTGTCTGTAAATATTAAAGGCTTTTCTTTGGCAAGAATACCAAAATATTACTGGTATCTCTGGCATGTAATTACAATAAAAATGAAGTCAACTGTAAATGTTATCACAAACCTTAAATAGTCCTGATATCTACTAAGTGGAGAGCTTCATTATGCCAGGCTGACATAACCTCAAGTAGTGCTTGAACACAAGGGCTGTGTTGGGTGATTCCCTGTTCTGTACATGAAGTGTTTTAATAAGAAGCATGTTTTCTTATACAACTTGGTACCTTTACTTTGGCGTTGTTGACTCTGCAGTTATAACCCCCTCCTCTCTGGCTCTTTCTGCAGCGAGCCCCAGGCATAACCTGGTTAGGTTTTCCTTGGAACAGTCCCTCATCTTTGAGACCTCCTGAGCCTTTTGCAGATGACCAAACAGCACATATGCCAAATATCCTGTGCCCTTTACAAAAGGTCGACCTGGCAGCACACGTGCTGAAGGCTGGCACTGTGAAGCACTGAGGATTTCTGGATGCGTGATGGCCCTTGATGGACGTGCCTGGCCTGTTGTGTGAGCACTTTGTATGACTGCCCAATGCACAGGTAGAGGCCCAGACACTCAGGAGGGGACTACACAATTGGAAATCCTACAGAAATAAAACTGTTGCCCCAAGTACAGCCAGAGAAGATTTGCTGAAGATGATGCTGGGAGAAGCTGGCTATCCCAGTAGCCTTATCTGTTCCCGATTCCTGGAAAATGTGTCTCTTGCAGCCAAAGGTAGTGGTGTCCTGCTTGTTACCCTTGTTTCTATTGATTAAGCCTGGTATGTTTGCAAAGATGACAGTTTGCCCACTGTTGAACAGGTCATTTCTATAGTCTGAGGTTAAGAATAAGCTGTAAAACTCTGTTTGGTGGCTGCTTCCCAAAAATTCCACACAGTGGGGAGGAAACCCAGAGAAGCTGCTGGCCACTGGCAGGCTGTGATGTGATGTCTGTGCCCTCATCAGCACCAAACCTGTCTGAACTGCATGAACGAGAGCTTGGGTCCATCCAAAGGCCCCTGGTGTGCCTGGGTCCCTCCTCCTCTCCCCCTCAGCCCTCCCAGATTAGCCTACGTCCCTGCCTTAAGCACAAACACCCTCATATACAAACCACATGGTGAGTCAGGAATGGAGATCCATCAAATTAATAAAAGCGAGGAGGTGCCCGCTCTGTTCGTTAGTCCGGTGACTGTGGCAGTGTGGCTAATTGCATACGCCCAAAGACCGGGAGTCCCAGGCGAGCAGCTGCATCTGTGCAGCAGCCGGGCAAACCCCAGCAGAGCTGCCCGTGGCAAATCCAGCACTTTGCTTGGGTAGACCGAGACCCGCAGGATTTGTAATTTAATTTCTACAGCTCTGTGATATGGAATGATGAATCGAGCAAAAGTTACAATTTTGTGTTGTTGAAATATATATAAAAAAGAATACATGGCCAGGAAGAATTAGTTTTAGATGAAAAGCAATAAGAGTTGTTGTACGATACAGACTTTCATTTTTCCTGTCTTTTCAAGCATCAGCTTGGCAAAGGGTTAGGTATACGTGACGCAATATTCCATGCTTATGCAGGAAGACAACTTGTGCGATATGCCATCACATTTTTCAAGGCTATCAAATGAAAGAGGTTAAGAGGCTGTCTAGATATTTTTTTTTTCTGCAAATCAGTAATGTGGAAGATAATAAAATATTTATGTTACATAACAGGAACCCTCTGGTTATGCTTTATTTTTGGAAATGTTAAAAAAATATGCATGGGCTTCTCTGAAATGAGCATTTACTAACAATGGTGAATGTGACGTGGATTTAGCTGAATCCATGAACAAAAACAGCAGACTGAGGGAGCAAGTGGAGTGCTCCGGAGTTCTGTTGCATTGTGCTTGTCAGAAACCACTGTCACGTGGAGGCTTATGTGAGTGCTTCCTGCATTTGCCAGGAGGACAGTTTGCCTCTTTTTCCCCACAGAAATGTGTGTCTCATGTTTGCTTCTAAGGCTTTTAACTGAGATGGAGTGTGTTTCCATACTGAATTAGCAGTGAGTAGTTTATATTCTGCCAGAGAGCAATACAAGAGAGGGAAAGAGACCACATGGGTGATGCCCACACTTTCTGAAGCAGGTTGGAGTCTGGTTTTGCTGAACTATCGCAGATGAGGAGGTGCAGGATCACCTGCTGCTGGTGATGTTGGAGTTAAAGTGCTTGTCTCTCCCAGTGTTAACTCTCTGAGCACAAAATAGGTGTTGAAATGTTCCCTGATAACATCACATCATCACAGGCATACTTGGCCTTTCCCAAAATGATGCAAAAATACCACAGAAAGATAAATACAATGTTCCTGACATGCAGCCTGGATATTTCATCATAGCATTGCTATATGACAATGTTGTACTACACCAGGCCATTACCTACCTTCTGACAGAGTATTATCCTAGGTAAGGGTTCGGGTATCCTGCAGATAAATTTGATAAGTGAAAGATACAGAAAGAAAAAAAAAGAAAAAAAAACAAAAACAAAACACGAGAACACTTTGTGGAGAAAACGTTGGCAGAGAGCCTGAATCTCAAAATTGCAGCTCTGTTGGTGATCAAGTCAGGGAGAATGGACTCACGCACACAGCCCTGTGCTGTGGTACTCGTCTTATTTATTCAATTAATAGTTCTGCAATCAAGCCAGCCTATTTGTTTGTTATGGATGTGCTTGTATGAAAAGACTATGCAAGGCTAAGTGGGTTTTTGTGGCTTATAGGGTTTTTTTACCTCTACTTTTTCTCTGGGGGCTGCTTGCACCAGATTGTGACTGGCCAAACAGGTGGTAGTCAATGGAAAACCCTGATTTTGAATTTTCTGTGGCCAAGGCTATCATGCTGGGTACAGATAGCCAGACTGTGCAGACCTGCTTTTAGGAATTACATTGAATAATGTTGAAGAGACATGATGTTAGTGACTGACTCAAGATTTTATAGTAAGCTTTTTGCTTCACTCATTTGTGGAAGTACATTCCCTGAAGCTGCTGGGGCCGATGTGGTTCCTTCCATACCTCCTGTTTTGGGACTCAAGGAGCAAAGTATGGGGAGGGTGAGCGGTTGGGGACAGGATGTTTTTGCTAGGTCTGGTGTAGTTTGTGCTTACCAGCACCTGGAGAAGATGCTGTGGATTCTCTGCTTATTCTCTGAGACTCTGTAAAAGTAAAAACACTCGCTATATCCCAGGGTTACACAAGCAACACAATACAAAGCAGGCAGCACTTCAGATCAGCACAGTGTTAGATTTTCTGTGTCCATGAGGAGCATTTAGGTCTTAGTTGTTAATATCTGCCAAGTATTATAAGAGATGAAACTCAAAAAAATTGCCAATGGCAGCGTTGTCAATCACTGCCCCTGGATGTTGGCAGATGGAGGGGGGGTGGCAGGGACAGGACAAGGACAGGCCATTAACTTCTTTGCTGCTGGAAGCCGCCACACCACGCACCCTCACTTCTCTGCAGTCACTCAAACCTGCCACTGGCAGTGGCCCACGCAGATGTTTCAAAGGCTGGTGAAACACAACACACATCTGTATTCACTCAGCGCAGAGGCACAGTGATGAAGGGGAAATTCTTATTAACATATAAGAATGCCACAAATCATGCAACTATTGACATTTGGGGGGCGTGCTGGAAAAGTAATTCATAACATCCAGAGTAGGAAGATAATCAGCCATCATATTCAGCTTCTCATACAATTTAAAGACTGCTAGGCATCTACATGGCTGCGGATATGATGTTTTCTCATGAGGACATCAGTGTTTGAAAAAACATTAAGGAAACATGCGATTGCAAGATCCTACTTTGTATCTGCTACCACAGCGCTGGGCAGCAAGTGTATCTCCAAATGCATAGTGTGCCACACTTAATTGGTGCACAAGAAGCAGCTTGAAAAATTCCCAAGCAGCTGAATTTGCTTCAAAAATTTCCAAATGACACAAAATCAGAACAGCCCAGGCATGTCCAGGCCCTTTCCCCAGCTTTCTGTCCATTTAAGACCATTCCCCTGCCTTCTCAGCAAGGGCTACCTGCATTCCTGCTGTCAGCAGCATGCCGGTGCGTGGCTTCAGCCTTACACAATTAAAAGTTTAAGAGGCTTGCGATGCAGAAGGCAAGTTCCTAAATCAAATAAAAATGTTCTCCATTCGCTTCAGACTCTATTCTAATTTCATGCTCTCCATTGGTCCAATTTACACAAACTCACACTAATTAGCTGCAGAGCTTCTTTTAAATTTATAAAAGCAATCATTCTCTGTGATAGCTCTACTCTATGCCCAACTCCCTCTGAATAGACTTTAATGACACAGTAACCATGGTTACAGTATATAAAATATGCAGCCACAAAATGTGGAAATGTAACAGTCTAATATAATTTTCTCTGGAAAATAAAGGTTTTTTGGCATATTTGCATTAATTAGGACATTGCATTAAGTATTTCATGTCTGCATTCTTTATGAAAATAAAAGCCATAACAGACAAAATGATTCTTGAATTCTATTCAGTAGGAAACAGTACCATTGGGAAAGCATTTTCCCTGATAAAACTGGATGTTTTAGCTGGGCATCTATAAGTGCCATTCTGGTAAACTGGAGTTATAGTGTGCTGGAAACAAGCCCAGAGATTCACTGCGATTGGAGCAGCCATATGTCACAGGGCTCAGGTTTTTAATCCGAGGAGTAGCAACTGGGAGGAAGCAGGAAAACCTCTTGCCTGCTGAACAGCAGATAACAGGGGAAATCCATGGACCAACATAGCAAACCAAGGCTCACTGCATCACATTTTCAGGATTTTGCTTTTCTGTTGCTATTTGTTATTGCATCTGTTTAAACTGGTTTAAGACAACCTATTGCATGTAATTCACGCTTGCTGCTTAAATGGCATTGAGTATGTTGTGAATGCTGCAGGCCACTCCATCAACATTTCATGTACCACAAAACTCTTTTGGATGTGGGTTGATGATCCTCAGATCTCTATTCTCTTGATGATCTGCCTCTCTGCAGCAGTTCTAGTTGGACTGGTGGGCTGGGCCGTGATCTAGAGCTTTTTATCGCTCCAACTTACAGATCTAACGTCTCCACTCTGGCAGTTTGTTGGGAAAAGGGAGAAGGGTGGCTACTTCCAAGCTTACCTCCAAAGTAGATGCCACTCGCTCCTTTGTCCCTTCCAGGGGACAACTTCAGAGTGGTCCTAACAAGTCCATCTGCTTATTCCTATTTACAACAGCAGTCCAGAACGAGTGGCAAATAGCCTTGAAGTGAGAGTTTTCAAGCAATACAAAGGCAGTTACTTTATTTTCTCTTGAAGCATTTATCAAATGACATTAGATGAGGAATGCATTTGTAAAAACTGGTCTCTTCATGATAAACTGATGGGCAAGAGAACAGATGAAATTAATTGAAAAACATTTATTATGAATAGGTCATTTAGCTCTAGCCTCGATCAAACCACCTTCTTATCAGCTGGACATGGAAAGATGCTTCGAGTTCAGCGGCACTTCTTGTTCTCTCAGCTGCAGCCTAGTGAGAGCGGCACAAAGGAAGGAAGATTAACTTTAGAAAATACAAAAGGATGAAAGGTTGCTGAAAATCCTTCAGTTCCATTTAGGTCAGGCTGGCATTCAGCAATGACTCCGTCCAATTAGACAACTGGAGCGGATTTGCTCTTTCTCCCCGTGTCTTTTGCACTCTTGTTGCAGAAACAGACGGGAAGAATAACATTTCTATTCCAGTTCCAAAATACAGATACAACAATAGTACATTTAGGGAAATGATACTGGATTTATTTTTTGCTAGAGTCTTATCCCTTTTTTTGATAGTTTTTGATTTTTTTTTCACCATTCAGACAAGATCAAATTTGGAACCTCAGTTTTGTTTAGCTAGATCTTGTTTTCTTTAATACAATCCTCTGATCAGGACTTTCAAATCCAGTCAGAGATAACACAGAAAATGCAATTAAGATTGATATGTATATGTTCTTTATAACCTTGGGCTCAATTTCTGAGATATATTATGTCTGTGCAGAAGGGACAAAAAGAGCAGGACTCCTTTCTGAATCTCGGGCATTTTGAAACTCTCCTTAAAGCACCTCTCTCAGGTATTTACAAAGCAGCTGTCACCATGGGAACAAAGTTAAACATCAGAAAAGGAAAAGACAAAAAAAAAGTATTTTCTACTCTTCTGTATGTTTCTGAAGAAAAAGAAGAACGAGCTCCAAACTTCAGGCTAGGTTTAAGCTCATTTCTAGCAAAAAGTACCAATGACAACACCATCTTTTCTCTTCCTCTCTGCCCTGAAGAGCCTATCACCACCAACATAATCAAAGAGCAAGAAGGTAATGACTATGCCCTAATCTATACACTGTCATTCTCTTAAAAAACCTTGGTAATATCCTGGTCCTCACTGAATCAATGCACAAGCTGGCACAGATTTAAATTTAGGGGTTTTTAACAGGTTCAACATGCTCTCCAACACTTGGACATGAAGCAAGTACTTCATGACTGCCGGCCATCCAGATAGAACTTTAGCTGGAGGAGCAGGCTCAGGATTTCATGGCCCCTCTGAAGTCTCAATGACAGACTGATGTAGGTTCCTGCTCTGTGATATGGTGGCACCTGCCTGTCCTGGTCCAGCTCTGTGCCCCACAGAGAGTGTGACAAAGCACCTCCCACCCTGCTCTAACCCAAACGCCCAGCACTGACATGCCCGCTTGCTGAATAATGTGTCCTCAAAATATTCTGATGTTCTGAATAATTCAAACCTACTAAAAATATGTGTCATTTTTAAGAATAATTACAGACTACTATTATCCTTTGAAACTGAGTAAGTATATTCCAATTATAATAAAAAAGGACAAAGATATAGAGCTATGAGCCCCTTCTTAGTTTTTACTGGTATGGTTTTGCTCTGTACATTTCCAGTTGCATTGGGTTCTGCACCCAATAATGACTTGTAGTATCGTATGTTGTGATTTATTCTCCAGTCCCACTTCCATGCAGAAATGCCAGCTAGGTACATCTCGGAAGATGGCTGTCTAAAGGCAAATACACAATATTTGATATAATTAACATGTGATACTTGTGTTTTATGGTCAAAACCTGTGCTGACCTCATCAAGAGTGTTTCCTGAGTAAGGGCTGCCACCCAGAATTTGACCCACAAAATTACTAAAGAGACCCTGAGAAGTTCAGCCAAATCAGTAAACATCACCAGACCTGCAGTTGTGTTTAAATTCTCCCTCCTTCCCAGCTCATGTTGAACTGCATTTATCCTTCTTTTAAATATCCTTCTTTTGCTGGCAGATCTTTTTCAATTGCTTGGAAGGAAAAAAGTCCTTGCTTAAAAATGCTGCATTGCAACATCTCTACTCCCAGCTATTCAACATCCCATGGCATTGCACGAAACACCATGTCCACACAGGCTTACCTTAGCGAGTGATCCAGCCAAGCACAATGTGAGTCATCTTCTGAGCTTCAGCTGGCTGACTTGTGAGGAATTTGCAGGTGTGTGTGTGTTTAGATTACAAGGAGACCATTTCAAGTGCAGACAGAATGTTTCGTTCCTGCTCCTCACTCCCATATGCACATTCTATTTGTCACTCCTGTCAACAAACATTTGTAAACTAAAAATAATGTGTTAAATATACGTACTATATTACGGTGCTTTGGAAGACATTGAGCCATCTCTGCTTACAACTTGCATGTTGTCTTTTGGCTGTCTCCCTCCTTTGGTAGACACCACTCTCACTGTGCCACTTGGAAAGAAAGACCCATCCCTCTCCCCTCAGCCCTTCTCACTTTTCTCACCATTACTTTCCTGCATTCAAGGTTAGACTGGATGGGGCTCTGAGCAACATGATCTAGTTGAAGACATCCCTGCTTATTGCAGGGGGGGTTGGACTAGATGACCTTTAAAGGTCCCTTCCAACCCAAATTATTCTGTGATTCTATGGTCTTCTCAACAGTCTTGGGAAACCTGGCTTGAATCACCTTCAGGGCAAATTTGTGAGACCACAAATGGAAGTTACATGACAGCCTAACCAGGAGTCCCTTGGGTTAAACAAACTCAGTCTTCATTTTCAGCCCTGTTTTTCTGTTTGCTCTGTGTCAATTTTGCTGACTAGCTTAAACTCTCCTGGAATAATTGTCTCATTAGGTATACAGGATACAAGTTGTAAACTGCATTCTGTCATCGCAAGAATAAATTATACCCAAACAGCTACTGAACACTGAGTGAGAATAGAGTCTGACACATGTCTTTTGCATAACTCTTAGAACAAGCAATATCTACATGTCTTCATTACTATTCAGGTAGCAAGGTCAAGGTCAGATCCTTTCCATTGCTTGATCTCTTCCAAAGGCCATGGAAAAAGGAGCATGATCATTATTCAGCATCGCCTGACATTGCATCCAAATATTTTTATGAAAATCAGATCTGACTATTCACAAGGTCTCCCTAATGAAGATCCTTTCACAGATGCATGTGAGATGATAGGCAAAAAGAGAGGTGGAACAGGCAAAGAAGGAAAAGAGCCTATAGAAAACAAGGGAAAAGGAAGGAGAGAAAAAAAAAAGATAACTACATGAATGCTAGCCGAGAATTAAAAATGAGATAAATATGTAAAAAATCAAGCTAAAAAAAAAAAAAAGAAAGAAAAGAGAAAGAATTGAACAAGCACAGAATGCAAAGACAGTAAATAAAATAATATCAGATGATCATTATTATAGACAGCTGTCTTCAGTTCAGCACAGGCACCAAGAATCTTCACTTCTGAAATTGTCTGACCTCAATTTAATTGTACTTCAAGCATCCAACAAGGTATCACAAGTGGAAATAGAATACACAATTATTTTCATTTTTCTTAATTAAAGCAAAATTACATTCTATTTATATTCCTTTTTCTTTTCTATTAACACTTAAAGAAGAAGATAGCCAAAATGATGAGACCTTTTTGTCCTTGATTGCATCTTTCCTCTCAAAGAAGATAATTTGCCCTTAGGTGGTTTAAGTGTGTGATTAATTAGGGACCCCAGATGCAGAAACACACAGGAACCTCATTAGCAGAACTGAATGCGAATTAAGGAATTTAGTGATGATTTGCCTGAAATGGACAGTGCTAGCAAGTGCTTCACAGGCTGTAACAGGAGAGCTGCATCTTTAATAAATGAGTAATGTTGGCAATTTCAGGAGTCATACAGCGATATGTCATTTTGCTCTGAGGCACTGGTTCCACCTATCCAATTTTCTTAATGGTTCTGATAAGCCATTAGGACCTTCTTCCCCTTTCCTGCTTGTCAAAAACTGTCACTGAGCTCCAATGGAGTTAGATCACGCACTAAGACATCGCATGGGAACATGCGTGGGCATACTCAACTCTTCTCTCATGGTGCCTAAGACAATTGTATCCTGATTCTGTGACTCGTCACCAGCTCAGTTGCGTATGTCACCCTGGCTCAATAGTAATAGCAACACATGCCTGTTAAAATAGACTAGAGGTAGTTGCTTGCTTATTTGCTCAAGGGAAGTTAGTATTTTTTTGCTTCTTTTTGAATTTTTACTTGCTTTCTTACCACTTTTTTGGTAGGACATGTCCATTTGGGATAGCATTAATGAGTTCTTGATTCTAGCTATGCCACTGCTATTGAAGACAGTGCCCCAATTTTTTTTAAAGGCATATGAAATTAAAGTTAATTTTTAAGACCTCCTAAAATGATACTTAGATGCTAGTATAGTTTCCTGCTCCTGTAACTGGCTATACATTGGTAAACCAGAAGTCTGGGATGAAGTTTCCCCTACTTTGAAGGCTGTGTGCATGCAGAGCCATGGTCACAGTGGTCCAGGTCTTACAAGTGCTGTCAATGAGGTCAATGTGCAACTGCAGCGATGCTTATGTGATGCGCTTCATGAGGAGGTAACCGAATGAGAGCCTGTGCCCCAAAAGCCAGGCTCCTCTTGTTGAATCTTTTGGCCATGGAGTTATTATGCCTAATGATAAGAGGGATTTTCCCTTCGGCTAGTATCCTTCCACCTTCCTGAGATAGATCTGACTGGGAGGAGCTGGAAGAGAAAGCTCAGGAAATCTTTTTGAATAAACCAGTCACTAGAAAAAAGAAAAACACTTGCTGAAGATCAGTTCTTAGAGTGAAGATGCATAATTTAGAAATAATGATTTGCAATGCAGGATATTCACATAGTTATGCAGGAAGAAAGAAAATTTTACAAATGAAAGGAATGAAACTCTACTACTGTGGGTTTAATGCAAAACACCAAGGAAATATTAACTCTGGCTGCAAAGGTAGTAGATGCTTAGCATGTTGAAAAGGAATTCTATATTATTTTAAAGGAGCAGCAAAAAATATTGAAAAAATAAGCAAAGGGGTTTGAAGATTAGATTTGACATGTAATATTCATAGCCAGAGAAAACAGCTATTATTATTTATGTAGGGAAGATAGACAATACAGGATTCTTGTGGACATCCAGCAACATTGTCTAATAATGAGAAGTAATTTCAATCTTGCTGCAATCATAGACAAATTAAACTCAAGTATTTCTAATACTCAGCTGAAAACTAATGAACAAACAACAGATCTTACCCAGACACATACATAAACACTCACAAACACTTACTCCTGCATCCTAATCTCTGAATCTCCAAGGACTGAAAAGATTTTGGTTTGCGACCCATCACTCTGGCTGTATTTGAAAATTTTCCTAGAGACAGCATGAACACCTTTGGGCTACCCTGTGCCACCCTGGCCTGAGTACTCCAGCCTGCCAGTCTCTGCATAGGCACTATGGGGCTCAGTGGGAAGGAGACTGGTGCTGGAGAGTCAAGGTTCAGGCAAAGGGCCTGGTTTGCAATGAAACACCCACTGTCCATGTTTTTGACAAAGATATTAAAAAGCTTTGGTCCCAAAATGTACCCATGAGGAATATCACTTGTCACTGGCCGCCACTTGGATATTGAGCCGTTGACTGCAACTCTTTGAATGTGACCATCCAGCCAATTTCTTATACACTGAACGGTCTGTCCATCAAATCCATGTCTCTCCAATTTAGAGACCAGGATATTATGTGGGACAGTGTGAAATGCTTTGCACAAATCCAGGTAGATGATGTCAGCTGCTCTTCCCTTACCCACCAACACTGTAACCCCATCATAGAAGGCCATGCCATAGAAGGCCATCCCATAGAAGGCCATAGAAGGCCATCCCATTTGTCGATTTGCCCTTAACGAAGCCATGTTGGCTGTCATCAATCACTTCCTTGTTTTCCATGTGCCTTTAATAAAACCCCAAAGGTAGAAATGGTGATTCAGCCCCTCCCTGTGGGTGTGACAATGGATCTTTATTATTACTTGTTGCTTTGTCCCACACTTCTGTAAATGTACAGATGTTCAGTCAGTAGCAAAGGGAATGGGTGGGTGGGTTGGCTGCCATCCCAAAAATAGCTTGAGTTCTGTTCCTGTAATAACTTTTCTTTTCATGTAGCTATATACAAGAGCTATTCAACAATTATGGCTTCTAAAGACATTGTATGAAAGACATTTAATACATGTCATAAGTTCACAACTTGACTGATCTCACAACCCAAGGCAGCCTTTAGGGAAGGTCCATCTTCTGGAAGATTGTCCAGACAAGCACCATAGGCAGACAGAAGAACTGTATCTTGACAGAAAAAAGCCCCTTTCCTTAAAACAGAGCACAATCTCCATCCACTTCTATAGATACCTCACATAAATGCATAGATATCATTGGCACAATTTTTGGACACAAGAGAGTAGCAATGACACGACGATGTGTTTTTGAGGGCAAGCATTCCTCATGTGGAAGCACTAGACTGTAGAAAAGCAATTAAGTTTAAGCCTCAAGTTCTCTCCTCTGGACTTTGAGAATCTACAGGATAAAGAATACATCCTAAAGCTGTTGTAGCTCTCGATTCTCAAAAAAATCATATGTGACAAAGTAAGAAGCTCAGACACTGCATTCAAACATTCAAACGTTTACTGGAACATGAAGTCTATGAGCCAGCCTCCTAGAATTATACAGGTGGCTTGTGTATCCTGGAAAGCTACCGACATTTTAATGCAGAAGGTTTTTCTTGATGGATGGAAGTCAACCTTTACTATGCTACAAGGGTACAGAAAGAATAGCCAAAGTTTATGGTGCATCATAAGGGGATCTAGTAGAAGTGCTTGACACACTAGGCACCTTCCATTCTGTATTTTTGGACAAGGTCCCGTTGTTCTTTGTCCCCAAACTTGTAATTATCAATGCTCTTAGCATGAACCCCACAGTCATATGCCAGATGGGTGCTGTGAGATGGGTATCAGTTAGGCTAGTTGCATGCCAAGCAGCTTCACACCTTTAATTACTACTGTAGGCTATATCCTTGCAGATACTTGCTGGTATGATTAGTGAGGAGAAACAATATTAGAAAGGTTAACAAAACTGGTCACAATGCTCATGGCATTGTTATTGAGGGGGACAATTAAGAGAACAGATGTCTGAGTCCCACGTATCTTAGAAATTGCTAATATGTGTTGGCAGTATTTCAGGGCCAACCAGCTGGACAAAATTCTGTATCTTTGCCCTCCTGTAATATTTTATACTCATAAATATTTATTCCAGTAAATGACTGCTTGGGTTTTACAAACATTTATTCTATAGAATAGGTCTTCTTCTTCCCACAGTAGAAGGTGAACTTCTCCTTCCCTAGCAGTCCGTGCAAATTTGTACTGGAGAATTCAGGAGCACAGAGTTTCTCTGAATCCAACATTCCTTTTATCAGCAGGAGGTCATATGCTCTGCCAATCCCATATTCATGTAAATCCATAAGCCTAAAGGGGGAGATTTACAGAGAAGTCTGTGAAAGCAACTTTGCAATACTTGCCTGGTTCTGTATCTTATTAGCTTCTGCAGGCAATGGGCCAATCCAGCTCATAGTTACTGCAGTATTCAACTAAATAGCAGTCTTAATAACATGGTGAAATATATTCAGAGCCCTATGGTGCAAAATATATTAGATTATTTCAAAGACAGGACAATCTGAGTCTCTGGAGAAAAGCAAATGTAATTAAAATTATTTCTACTCCAAAAATTCACTTCTCATCACAAATGTTGCCACAGAGTATTCCCAATGCAATTTTTATTCAGAGTTAGAGAAAGAGATATTAGCCTTCCTGAAAACTGTGTTATCTTGAATAAGATAGTGCATGCATTGCCTTGAGTGAAAGAGGAATGGAAATTAGATGCTAGATTGTGTCAGGTGACTTTCAGTCTTCAAATTTCTATGGTCCAGGTAGAAAAATGTAGCATTTGCTGAGGCAGAGATGGAAGACTTAATCACATGTAACTTCAGAGTGCAATTATATGTTATTAAATGCAGTTATTAAACATTTGTGGAAAATATTGTGTAGGATACAAAGAAATATAGACATAAAAAGTGATGAACACTAAATAAAATCCTCAGGTTACTTACCTAACTGAGAATATTTTATTATGTGGAATCAGGGCCATCAGCAGCAGGTCATCTTATCTGACTTACCTTTAATTAATTTACATTTTATTTTCTTAATTTAAATATTCAGAGAAAACAAGAATGAATTAAATAGATTCATAGGGACTTTGAATACAAAACAAGTGCTTTTCACTGATTTACAGCAAAGGAGAATTTGCTGAGGAAGAGATGGGCTTATGCCTTTTACTTGGACAGGATATTTAGACACCAGTAGGTAGAAGCATCACTTGAAAATAAAGCTTTACAAACACTTAGTTTTGTTCCTTAGCAAAAAATACATGGAGAGTTCTTCCTCTGGGTGACAGGAACAAGATCATGATTTCTCTAAAAAGAGACTACAAAAGGGTTGTTGATACAGAAGGGAAAAGCTACAAGGCAATAATTACAGAACAGCTGATACAACTATAATTGAAATAGTTAAAAATACTTTGCCTGTGGGAACTCTGAATAGGCTTGAGATAGACAGATGGCTGTCTTTAAAAAACAAAACAAAAAAGCCAACTCTGTCATTTCTAGATAAGGCCAACAGGCTTAGATTTTTGATGCATAGCTGAAAAAACGAACTATATCCAAACATACTAAAAATACCATATATTGATGCAGTGATGTCATACAGCTCCTTGATGGCAACCCACTGAGGGACTGGCAACAATCCAGCAGTAAATGTAAACAGAAACATTACCAAAAAGAATTCCCAGAGGTCGAACAGGGGATTTACATTTTCCTGTTCCCCAGACAGTCTTGTCCAGTCAACCACACCTGTTCTCAAATTCTACAATCCCACCTCTGTGTTTCTTGATATGTGTCATCTCTCTGCCAAGCAACCAGTAAGCAATGTTGTCTGCACCCTGTCATAGAATTTTTCATGGAAATTCATAGAAATGCCTCCCCCTTTTCCACTTCTCCCTCATTCTCCAAGCAGGAAGATGAAAAGAACCTCCCTAACCCTGACTGGCAAATGCCTCCCACAGATATTGCAGCCCAATAATTGCTTTGCAGTTCTACATCCTTGGTATTTCCATCCTTTCCTCCTTTCTGGAGGAAGACTGTGAATGTGAAAGAACAGCAAATGAGAGCCCTTCACTGTGATTAGGAAAAGCTGTCTTCACGAAGAGCAGCACAGCATCCTTCAGATCAAAAGGACGGAAGTCTAGGCTCATCTGGCTTCTTGCAGAGAGCCAAGTCTCCTCTTGCAGAAGGATCAAAGCCTACATTATTTCATGTTTTACTGCAGCTTTTGAATAGCTGCCATTGGACATATAAATCAGATAATCTACAAGGAGAAGATAGCCTAGCGGTTCCTATTATATGTGGCGGACACTACACACTTAGCATCCCTTGAAAAGATGCAGTTGGTCTTGCCCTGCTGTGGAAGGCACAGACCAGGCATCCCTGGGCAGGGTACTCTTCTCCTGGCTGCTCTCCCTCTGTGTGCTTGGTGCCAGACTCTCTCTGTCGTGCAACTGCTGTAGCCATCTTACGGCAGTATTTTTATGCTTCTAGAATATGCACTGTAAAACCTGGATTTACCTTCTGTCAAGATGCTCAACCATTTACAAAAAGAACATTAGTGCAAATCTTAAATCCATCTGCACTATTCCTCCAAAGTCTGTGAAAACCTTGAATTCCTGAAGAGTTGAAAAATAGAAACTTACAATAACCTTTCAACAGAGAAAAAGACCTATTCTGCTTATGCGCTAATCTGGAATGCAGAGAAGAGGCCCCAAGCCCTTTTGTTCGTGACAAATGTGATCTTGCATTGCTGCTGTTTTTGTGAGCTTTGAGAAGCTCGCTGCTTTGCGAGCCATGAGAACTGGCTGCTTTGCACGTTGCTGCTTCATGGCAAGTGGTGGTCACGAGTGAGTTTGCAAACATGGCAGTGAGACACTGAGAGACCTACTTGTAGAACATCCCAGATCTGACATTAAAGAAGGGTAGAGTCATTGCCGTTCAGACCGAATGGTCTAGTGAAAAGCAGAAGTAAGTGAACGGGTGATGCATGGCTCATGCTGTTCAAGCTGTAGGAGCACTACAGACATAGCTTAAACTATGGCCAAGAGGAAATTACAGTACCACAGACACAACCCCCAAGCTCTGGGAAAGGCAGGTGCACAGCATGAACCAGAGTGCTGCTGGTGTCCCACAGAATCCTCTTTATACGATTTGACTTTCTATGGGGAAAGTTTGACGGGACCACTGCAAAAAACAATGGTGACACGTTTGGGTGACACGCATCAGTGTGCACCACCCAAGCAATAGTTCCCTGCAGTGCCAGCATTACTGTTTGGCATTTGGACAGAAGCAACCTCAAATACAATGAAGATACAACACTGTTGACTGACACACAATGTTTCTGTTGTGTCATTAGGGAGACAAGAAGTCTATGTAATTACCATTGGATACAGATTTTTTACTTTCCCTAACATAAGACTGTTTACTTGCCACAACTTAAGACTTGTCCAGCTTATGTGTAGTTTGTTACCTGAAGAAGAAATTCCTGGGAGTGGTTGATTGCATGTAGATGTGACTACGAGTATGATTTGTGTACCTACAGAATTCTCTACGAGAAAAGCACAAAGGTCCAGTACTGCTACAATAAATATGAAAATACATAACAGGACTTGGCTTCATTACCACCAGATGTTAATGCAGTGCAGAGTCCAGCCATTTATTATGGGAGTCGCTGATGAAGGAAATTCTGCCAAAGGATTTGTTTACAGAGTTAAAATTCAGCTTAATAGGATCTCCCATGTAGCAGAAGTTACTTCAGCTATCATTTACAGTAAGAGATGATCAATCACAGAAACTCATGTGATGTTTTAGGAAAAACTGAATCTTGTGAATGACAAAATACGATCTGCAATGATAAC
This sequence comes from Gallinago undulata, assembly GCA_026546715.1. NCBI lineage: Eukaryota > Metazoa > Chordata > Aves > Charadriiformes > Scolopacidae > Gallinago > Gallinago undulata. Next base: position 138,775,508 of record JAOTQQ010000012.1, on the reverse strand, counting down.
AGAGTCATTGACAAAGTCAGTGACAACAAGGCCATAGAGCACCAGAGGAAGCCTTTGGGACCAACAGGGTTCAAGTCTGTAGAGTTGGCAGGGCTAGGAGGGGTATTTGTGAAACTCTGTTGTACAGAAATATACTCCAGATTGAATGAGTAACACCAAGATATATTCCCTAGGCATAACAGACCCCTCCCAGCATTTAGTTTATTTAAGGGAGTGAACTTTTAAATTTTAAACATGTCTGTATGAGTTTGCGTCAGTACAAACTCATAGAACCATGTGGGCTGGAAGAGATCTTGGGGGCTTCTACTCCAGCCTCCTGCTCAAAGCAGGGCCAACACTGAATTTAGACCAGATTGTCCAGGACCTTGTTGAGTCTTGTAAACTGCCAAAGATGGAACTTTGCAACTCTATAGAGCAGTACTACAGTATTGTCATTCAGGATAAAGGCTTGTGAGACTGGTTCTGTCAGAGTCTGTCTTCTCCTGCTGGGACCTTTGTTTTTACCTGGTTTAACTGTGAAGGCAATAGTTCTTCTGGCCAGGTGGCTACCCCTTATTTGTTTTACTTTTGCTCATCTCTTTGTGGTACAGCACTAGTTTTATACAGAAAGTTGTAACAAGCAGTTATTCTGTGTAGAACAAGATAATTATGACTCTAACAAAAAACTGTAGTACAAAGAAATACAGGCCTGGTATGACAGCAGATGACTTGATAAAAGGGGATACAGGATGCTGTGAAGTGGGTACAGCCCGGAGTTGTTAAGGGATGGGGCACAGCCTGGAACTGGAGACCTGGCAGCTATAACAGCTCACCCACCATCACTTAAGGAAATGCAGCCCAAGAGCTGGATAAAACTAGTTTGGGGAGATAACAAGGGGGGGGGGGGGGGGAAGAACAATTATCTAACATATGTAAAACACACCACATATGGTAAACCTGGATGTAATTTTGACTTGTGGACCAATGAAGAAAGAGCAAGAAATAAAAATGTGTTGAACAACATATAAAGATGATGCCCTAGGACATCCTAGAGGGAAGAAGAAAAAGCTATCAACATCATACTCCTCTGGCAAAGGACTCCAGATGCTGATGCTTCACCAAAGGACCCCCACAAGCACCAGACCGGGATAAGAGGACCCAGAGGGACAGTGGATGGCTGAGTGTAACACCAGGAAAAGGGGTAGGAACTTGAAAATTTTAACAGTATTATTATTATGATGATTGACACTTCCTTTCTATATAAAATACTCAATTTTTAATTATTCTTTCTTCTTCTGCAACACTTAAATTTGGGCCAAGGGTGATTGTTGGATGAATCTATGAAGATTTCCATTGTAAAAACAATAAAATCTTGATTTTACATATAAGATGTGTTTCCTCTTTGTCCACAGACAAGATTTTGAATCTAACTAATTTCACAGTCATTGGATAATTGTTTGAATACTTCTCAGAAATCGTGTCCATGTTTTTCAATAACTAGTCCAAAATCCAGTATTTCTTGGATTATTTTATTTTATTTTACTACTTTATTCCATTCAAAAAGAATACAGAAGCACAAGTAGTAGAGGCACAGATCATCTTATACTGCATCAATAAAGCAGGACAGAAGTTGAACTTTGCCAGATGACACTTCAGGTGGAAAAAGTCATCCTTTCTTAGAAATATAATTTTTCCAGCAGGACCAGAATCTAATCTGGTCATTGCAAAGAAATAGCTTGCAGGTATCAAAGTTTAGAACTGTCAGAAAAATGACAGGCATACTGTTTATTTCATAGGCTTGTTTCTTGTGCATTGTTAAAGAAACTTTATCCTTTTCTCTGCTTGAGGCGTAGATCAGCACCACTTCAGAGAATCTCAAGCCCGCTCTGGGCAGACGTTGCAGAAACTCTCAGAAACTCACAGAAACAGTGAAATCCTGGATCATAAGTAGCACAACACCTACCTTATTTTATCTCATGCTACTGCAGCTGTGATTCCTGATGCCTCAGACTATGAAGTCAGAGCTCTGTTTACTTAAGCCCTTTGGGATAATACTAAGGCCACTATATTTGAGGCAAGATCACTTAATAAAACCAAGAGAGAGTATATCGCTGTTGAAAGACTCTTGTACATAAAAATAGAGAAACTACCCTTCAAGCCATAGATGGAAACAGCATACAGATTATTTTGTTCTATGAACAACAGAAGGGATATAAAATGCCTAACGGTCAGTGAGATAACTTGACTTTACAGGCATAAATTCAGATCTTTACAGACATAAAAAGCAGATCAGAACCTGAACACAGGACAGATGTTTTACCAGTCTTTATCTTCACTAGATGCCTGCACAATAACAAGTAATTGTCTGGAGTACTGGAATGGTTAGTGCAATTATTTTGTTCCTCATCACATCTGATTCAACAAATGTTAAGTGGCTTTCTGGCAACAAGATGGCCTAACAATCCTAAGCACCTTAATTTGAGACTGCAAATGCATTTTCCCCAAATGCAGTTGTGCAGTGTAAGCTACTCACTATCTTGTTATTCCATTATAATGATAGGCAAAATACGTACAATTGACTTATGCTAAATTTAAACTCATTTTCAGAAGAAAAAACCTAACAGTGGAGTGTGTATCGGATGCCCTACTTCAAACTAATATGAAATATTCAATTACTTACAGAATTCCTGAGAAGATAACAGTGATCAATATACTGCCCTTCCAGCCATGGTTCAGCAAGGCGCAGTTGACATGATGGGCCCATCAGCTCATGCACCATTTAAGTGATGCTCTGCTCTGCTCTCTTCCTGGTAGGAAATGCCCAGAAACAGCACTACTGTCACAAGTTGTACATGCTGTTACAGCTCACTTTTGTCTCTATTTTTTCAGTTAAGAAAATCTCAGAGAATCAATATCTGACCAGGGATTCACCATCTTAGGGTTTGAAGTTCTTAAGGGAGAAAAGCACGATGTAGGGGCACCACTGGAAGCTTCCTTCAAACAAACCAGAGAACCTGAAAACATCAGTAGAATTTTGAAAGAAACTGCTAGCTGAAGGAAAGTGGGAAAATCTTCACTGGAGACTTTCTATAAGCCCTTTTATGGCATAACAGTAAGAGCATGTTAAGATGTAGCTTGCCAAACATTTTTGAAAGACCTATTCAGCCCACAGTCAGTCAAAGATTCCTTGCTTCTGACATGGGGTGAACTCACCACGGGCCAGAAGGCGCCACCACAAAGCAGTATTGATTGCTTGTTTGGAGGCCTTAGTAAAGGCACGTCATTTCGCAGGCTCTCAGCAAAAGGGTATATTTCATTTTGCAGAAGATATTGCATCTTTCTGTGTTTGTGAGATTCGCAGTACTTTTCTCACAACGTATTGATGCATATTGCTTTGCCTTCTGATACAGTGTCATCAGATGAGAAAAGGCAGGGCTGTAAAACAGTCACACCAGCAAGCATCATCCATGTTGTGGTAGGAAGCTTGTGTCTACATTCTGCAGCTAATAAATATTTAGCTCTAAAGACTTTTAAGTCTAGTTCTGGAATAGCCGGAGACGAAATACAGAATAAAGGACTTAAAACATACATTACGAAGACTTAAGAATTCACTCAAACTACAAACAGCAGCAGCAATGAAGGAGCAGTTCAGAGCACAAAGGAAAAATGGAGCAGTCTTATGAGAGAAACTGAGGGAGGCAGATGGCAATTAGGTGTCAGTAAGTTCTCATTAAAAGTGGATGGTTTCCAGACTCAATTAAAAGAAAACTCTTCGAAAAGATCTTTCAGAGCAGTAGAGAGAAAAAGGAGACACATTAAAACAAGACTGTTGTGCATTACAGAATCTTTGCTTTTGTTGTTGTTTAGGAAAAGAGTGAAAAAGTCCTATTTGGAATCTGTAGTTCTGTCACATAATAACTTAGAATTCTGATGCTACAAGCTTGCAAAACAGATGTGTTCAAACTAGTAGAAAAAAGGGAATCAAATGGAAAAATAAAAACCTAACTAAAACATTTTGCTTTGTTTTCTTCCTGTGTGTTAAAAATAATGAACTTATTACAACTTATACTCTTAAAAATAACCTACAGTAGAAATCTTAGGAGAAAGCACAGATTTCTTACCTGTAAGGAATATAGTAAAAGACTAGTTTTGCCTCTTATCTTGGAGAAATAACACTGTGAAAGCCAATAGGTTCAGAGCTCAGTTGCTTACTGCCCTCAGCAGACACCCCAGTCACACCAGCTCAGGCTACAGCTCCTTGAGTGATGTGGGTTGAACCAATAGCATCCCCATGGTTAATGACAGTTCGTTCCTGGTCTGCACACCTGCGTTCACAATGGGGGCCAAGTGTGGGTCAGAACCATGCCCATGTGCACCGTGACCCCCAGTAGCTTTTGTCAGTGCATGACCACACTTGAATGTCCCTCACTGCCTCAGTGCTGGGGATGAGTGTGGCCTGCAGCTCCTCAGACATGCCCATTGGGTGGAGTGAGGCTGACAAGGCTGAAGGCTGCCTGCACCTTCAACACTAGGCTGAAGAGAAGACGGCTGAGCCGTTCTCCAGCTCTGTTATTCCTGGCAGGCATTTCCATGCAGCTGGGACAACAAATGGTAAGTACACAACTGCTGGGTGTAGTCTCTGTCCCAGAGCCCAAGAGGACAGTCACACCAGCTCCTGCTGGTCGGTAGGAAGCCAGACTGTGATGGAAAAGTTCACCGCAAGGACTGCCCTGTCAGAGATGTCACTGAAAGAATCTCAAAGGGCACCAGACACTTGTGTTTAGACAGCTGAACTGATGCTGGAACATTTACACACCAGAGTCACAAACACCACTTGCATTTCTGGGCATATTGCATGTTCCAGAGCTTCTCCATTGCACTGTGTCAGAGCAGGGCACTCGGGGACATCTTCACCCAGTTTGGTACAGCTGCGCAATGTCTTCAAGGGCACTTAAGTAGCGTACTCAGCCTGCAGTGCTGTTTGGCACTGCTGGCTTCCGTAGTTTCCTTCTTTTTTCCTTGTCTCTTCTTTTCCCTAAGGGTTCTCAGCAGCTCAGGCAAAGTCACTTGCAAAGATGAGCACAAAATTACTTACCATATATTTTGTATTTATCTTTGGGGGTGAAAAAATCCAACTTTTCAATGAAATGGGGTCCTGGGGTTACCATAAAATACTGGGTTAAGGAAGCAAAACACCAAGGGATTATAGGAGGTTTTATGGTCATACAGATGGAAATCAAAAAATTTAATGTTCTTCTCCCACTAACATTCCTCCATCTGACTATCTATTCTGCACTGAAAAAACCTCCTCCCCCTGTCCCCAAACAGACCACCTCCACATAACCACTGGGGCAGAGACGGAGACAGTAGGTTTCTTTGGCCACAGGGAAGAATGAAAAGGGGCCAAAAGCTGGAGAGAATGCTTATAAGAGCCTTGGTGAGCTGGGATTGTGCTTCTGCTGTTCGATGACAGTGGGAAAGGTGCAATGTCCCCTCACATCCCTGTTCTCACCCATGCAGTGGTAGTGCCTGAGCTGGGCCTGTAGCTATGCGCTGTTCCCCAAACTGGTCTTTTCTCCTGCTAGGACAGGCAAATAAGTATCACGGGGCATTATGTGGGTTATTTAATTACCCTTGACCTTGACAGCGAGACCCATGCACAGCCACTTCAGCCAGTGTGAACAGAGATTTCTGTTTTCCTGAGCTGTGGGTCAAGAGAACCATGCTTGCAATCTCTCAGATATTGTAGTCAGATCTTCTCCTCGCTTCTACTCCAACCTAATCCAAAATAATGCCATTCACTTCCCTGCAACACCGCTGTGGGTGAGAGAAAGTAGGATTGAGGACTTGGCACTCCCAAAGCTTGTCTTCATTTGCAATCATTATTTTAAGTTAATACACCTGAATGACTTCATTTGTGCTTAGCTCAGTTTTAGAGAGCACTGGCATTCAGGGTAACACCACTCCAGCTACTGCAGTGATTTGATTAGCAGTGCTGAGTGATTAGATTAGCAAAGTGGCTGGACTGAGCTGTTAATTACTTGTTGTCATTCCAGCTGATGTATCCCCACTGCACCATCAGCTCGAGCTATCTATTTGCATAGATAAAACCTGTGCATGCTTATATCCCGTTGTTCATTTGTAATTTACAGTCTTGCCTCCTATCAGTGCTTCTAGTCCTTTAGATTACATGGTAGAGGTCTGTAGTTGGCCGTAAGCTCTGTTAGCCTCACTAGAGATCATTGTATGGTACTGAAAATGTCAGTAAGAGAAACTATTGGTTCTTTGTCATAACTCCAGCAGAGATGTATGTCAAATTCTCTGGGTAATGCTCTTTCTGGAGTGGTGTTTCTTGGCACACAACAGTGCCTGATTGCAGAAATACTACAGCTTTGCACTGCTGTTGCAAATAGCAGGAGTTTTCACTGTCTCTTAAGATCTGTGGAGTTCCACATTGTGGCAGAAAAAGCTCCCTCGGAAATAACCCTAGTTTTAAGGCTGAAGCTCTAGAGAGGTAGGTGCCCACTTGCTATTTGTGAGCATTTGTGTTCAAGGACAAACGAAAATAAAGTAAGCAGTGAGAGTAGGATTTCTTTTTGCAAACCTAGTCCCCTATGAGTTACATATTTAAGGTCGTTGGTCATCTGGGCTACAGCTGCTGTCAGGAGAGAGGATGGCAAACAGCTTCAACCAATGCTGCTTTTCCTCCCCTTGGTGACTTCTAGGAAATGCAGGCTTACTGAGTGCTCGATGCTTTGATAGATAAAGTTCAGTGAGATGAATCCTACCCTTCCTGCTCCTTGCCAAGAGGAAGCAGACCCATGCTGCTGCTCCTCTGCCAAGAAATAGCAGATGTTATGTTTGCCCATATGGAGCAGCGCTCTGAATTCTCGTGCTTGGAATACATGTGGAATTCCCTTTCTACTAAAAAGCAAAACAAAACAACCTCCACAGAAATAAGTGGAAAGCTTTTAGGAATGTGGAATTGGTATTCTTTCCTGGGTGCCAGGGACAATTTAATGTTCTTTTGGGCCATGATAAACTCCCTTGTCTTTCTGGGTAGTAAAAGCATGCAAAATACAAATGGAAAAGATAAAGCAACTCTATGAATGATCTCAAAATATAACACTGGTGAGGAAAAGTAACATAAGAAAAGGGATAGGGTTGTGAGGCTTTGCATTGCTGATAACAGTTGATGTTTGCATGGTAACAGCATAATAATAATAATGGACCTACACCTCCTCTGCGCTGGGAATTTTCACTACAGGAGGTGTGAGGCAATGAAAAATCAGGGTCATAATATCCCACTGAGTTTCTGAGTCATCTTATTGCGCTGAAATAAAACCACTTTAGAAAATACAAGCCATCTGTGATGTTAAATGCAATTATCCGATTTGCCTTAATAAATGCTCACAAATCACCGCCAACCACTTGAATTTTTCAACACTGTTGTGAGTAATTCATAAGCAGGTAAAGGTCATCATGCTAAGACATTATCAACTCTGATCATTCTCAAGTTATTATTATCTGCAATAGCACAATTACTTCCATCCAAATCCAGCACATTAAAGACTTTTAAAGAAAGTGATGGGTTATTTTTTTAGCTCTGACCTTCAGCAGATCACACTAGGTATGTTATTACACTGAAGTCTACGCAGTATTGATTATCACTTATAGCTTCATCCTACTGGCACTGAGGTAAGTGACAAACATTACTATTGTAAAAGGTCAAATCCCAGGCTCTGTGCTCCAGATTCCCCATGGCCGGAGCTTCTGTACATCAGGAATTCCCCAAATAGTTCATTTTTTCTTATTTGCCCAGTAATTTTGCCCAAGCATGACAGGGCCACTGTGACTGTTGAAATTAAATATTCTGGTTGTAAGTGCACTATGCTCAGGATGTAGCAGCCCTACTGTGCATCCGCAGATCATGTCCTAAATGGGCTCTGTACAGATGCCCATGTCCCACACTGCACAGGTTTGTGTATTTCTCTCTGGGGACACCCAGAAGAGTTACAAAGGCTACCTATGTGAATTTTAAATCTATTTTCCATAAGCATAAAGGTTTCTAGCTGCCCAACAGGAAAAGCTGCATGTGTCTGTATTATCCAGGTGTGGGGACACAGGCTCCACAATACAAACATCAGCGCACACTCTGATTAGTGTCTAATGATGTGTGAGTGAAGCAGGAGGCTGAGTGAAGCTCAGCCAGTAAAAATCAGCATAGAAGTGCCAAAATAAGGACCCTGCAGAAGCAGAGTTGACTTAGCTCCACAGCAGACCAGTATCCAGAGGCCCAGGAGCCTCCAAACAGTGGAGAAGAAATTTGTCATACCGAAGAGGAATACAGAGACATGGTCCAAGGTTGCAGGGAGGGTGTTAGGAAAGCCAAAGCCTGCCTGGAGACATCTGGTGAAGGACATGAAGGGTAATAAGAAGAGCTTCTACAGATACATCAGCAGCAACAGGAAGACTAGAGAAAATGTAGGCCCTCTACAGAACTGGGTGGGGGCCCTAGTGACAAAGAAAATGGAAAGCTCCAAGGTACTCCATACCTTCTTCACTTCATCTGTACAGGTAAGACCATCCTTCAGGAATCCCAAGCCCCTGAAAGCAGTGGGAAAGTCTGGGGCAAGAAAGACATACCCTTGATAGATGAGGATCAGGTTAGGGAACATCTAAACAAACTGGACATATATAAATCAATAGGACCTACAGGATCAGATGCACCCAGCAAGTGCTGAAGGAGGAGGCCAACAACATTGCATTATGGCTTTCAGCTACCTTTGAAAGGTCATGGTAATTTGGGAAGATTCCTGATGACTGGAACAGAGTAAATGTCACTTCAAGAAGGGCCATGAAGATGATTAAGGGTATCTTTCATACAAGGAGAGTCTGGGAGAGCTGGGCTTGTTCAGCTTACAGAAGAAAAGGCTTGGGGGGATCCAATGAGGGGGGAAGTAAAGCAGATGGAGCCAGACTCTTCTCAGCAGTGCTCAGTGAGAAGAAACGAGACAATGGCCACAAACTGAAATACAGGAAATTCCATTTAGATGCAGAAAGAAACTATGAGAAGTGATCAATCATCAGAGCAGGTTGCCCAGAGATACTGTGGAGTCTCTACCCTTCATATTCAAACATGACTGAACACGACCCTGAGCAACTTGCTCTAGTTGCCCCTGCTCTGAGCAGGGTGTTGGACTAGGTGATCCCCAGAGCTGCCTTCCAGCCCCAATGCATCTGTGATTCTGTGACTTTCAGTTACTGAGAGCATTAAACTGCTCCAGCCCATATCAAGTTGCATTTCAGCAAATAATAGCAGAAGTCAGGATTGTTTAAACAAGCTACCCAACTGTTTGCCAACTGGTCACATGGACCAGCTATGGTAGACTGTTTCTCCAGCTCTGTTTACATATATATTCTCTATTAGGTATGGTGCTCTCATTTTCTGTGAGGAATGCTTATGAGGTAAGTCTCAGTGATGGACACTCTCCAATCAAGAGCAAGGAGGGCACTCAATATTTTACTTTTCTCTGAAGAGAAGGGACCTGAGCATTTTTCAGGAAACCATAAATCTTCAGTACAAACTCATCTGAGGCTATCACTGAAACAGCCAAGTTCTGCAGTGGTGACTCTACCCTCATACTGCCTGGTTCCTTGTGCTACCCCTTGTGTTCGAGCAGTCACTAGTGACTGAGGGCAGGTAACCGATAGGGGTAACACTCAACAGGCTTTGTGCCAGGTTAGTTTTAAGTAAAAACGAAGGCTGTTAGAGGCTAATGATGGCAGCAGAGAGCAGGAAGGCAAACTGCTGCTTTAGATAGCAGTGCTAACCCAGGGTAGCTAACATAAGATTACAGGATGATTTGTGGTGGAAGGGACCTCAAGAGGTCTCTAGCCCAACCTCCTGCTACAAGCAGGGTCAGGTGTAAGATCAGAGGAGGTTGCTCAGGGCTTTATTCAGCTGGGGATCGGAAACCACCAAGGATGGTGACTGCACAATCTTTCTGAGCAAACAACCTGCTCCAACCTATGATTGTCCACCTGGTGAAAAAAGTTTTCCTTATACTCAGCCTGAACTTCTCTTTCTTTCAGTTTATGCCTGATTTCTCCCAACTTCCCACCACGCACCACTGTGAAAAGCCTGACTCAAAAAGCTGTCATCCAAGGCAGCCCCAGCTGCGGTCTGTGCATGCAACCCCACTGATGACTTTGGTTTGTCCCATTGGGCAAGTTGTCACAAACTTGCTTCAGGAGGAAAATGTGTGGTATATCTCCGCAAAGCCATGAATGAAATAAACAAGTCATCAGATCATCTGGCAAAAGTCAGTACCATCCTCTGTGCATGACAACACATAGGTGTTACCGGAGAGTGGACTTAACCTCACGCTTGCAACAGGATAGACACTTGTGTATACTGCTGTCCACCTCAAACATGTACAGATCTTATTAACCCATCTGCTTTCCTTCCCCAGTCTTCTACCATATAGAATAAAAATAAAAAATTCTATGGATCTTCTCAGTATTTTAACACTCAAATTTCATTTTCTTCCTTCCAAATAAGAGCAGAAGACACTGGCTATTTAAGAATATAATTTTTTATTAAAAAAAAATTCAACTACTGAGCAGATAGAATAAGAGAAAACACCAGAAATTGCAACAGTAATGATAAAATACACCTTGAAGACATCCTATGATCTTTTCTGAGTCTCCTACAGACCCCCAAATGCAATTCCTGTAGTAGTGAGTACTGATGACTGGAGCAGAGCAAATGTCACTCTTACCTTCAAGAAGGGCAAGGAGCATCTGGAGAACTTCAGGCCAGTCATCCTTGCCTTGAGCGAGGGCCTTCAGCCTGTTGCTCTGAGACATGCTGGCTACACTGCAACATGCTTGAAGTCTTACAGAGATGAGTCCAGGGGCTTCTGAAGCAATACGAGCCAACAGGGAAACGTCAGTGAAGTACTTCAAAGGAATTAAGGGGTATTCCTCTAAAAGGTGACACAAACGACAGCCCAGCTGAAGTGCATCTACACCAATGGATGGATGGGCTGGGGTCAATGGTATGAGGTTCAACAAGGCCAAGTGCCAGGTCCTGCACTTGAGTCACAACACCACCATGCAGTGCTACAGGCTTGGGGAAGAGTGGCTGGAAAGCTGCCTGGCAGAAAAATGCTTTTTTGGCTGGGGGTGTTGGTCAACAGCCAGCTGAATATGAGCCAGAAGTGTGCCCAGGTAGCCAAGAAGGCCAACAGCATCCTGGCTTGTGTCAGAACTACTGTGTCCAGCAGGACTAGGGATGTGATCATTGCCCTGTACTCAGCACTGATGAGGCCCCATCTCGAACACTGTGTTCAATTTTGGGCCCCACACTACAAAAAAGACATTGAGGTGCTGGAGGAAGTCCAGAGAAGGTCAATGAAGTTGGTGAAGGTTCTAGAGCACAAGTGTAATGATGAGCGGCTGAGGGAACTGGGGTTGTTTGGCCTGGAGAAAAGGAGGCTGAGGGGAGACTTTACCACTCTCTACAACTACTTGAAAGGAAGTTGTAGCCAGGTGGGGATCGGTCTCTTCTCTCAAGTAACAGGCAATAGGGCTAGAGAAAATGGCCTCAAGTTGCGCCAGGGGAGGTTTAGATTGGATATTAGGAAAAATTTGTTCACCGAAAGGGTTGTCAAGCATTGGAACAGGCTGCCCAGGGAAGCGGTTGAGTCATCATCCCTGGAGATATTTAAAAGACAGGTGGATGTGACACTTAGGGACACAGTTTCGTGGTGGACTTGGCAGGCTAGGCTGACGGTTAATGATCTTAAAGGTCCCTTCCAAGCTAGATGATTCTATGATTGTGGATTATTCAAGATATTTTTGACAACAAGGGAATACAGATGCGTAAAATAAACAGTACTCAAAGCATACCTCAGCAATAGTATAGACAAGGAATATTAATTACAATTACACTACTACACCATTAAAACCTGCTTTTCAGTGCCTTAATGGCATACCGATGAAATCATATTACATATATTCTAAACATTTTTAGAATATTTTTGGGCATACATACCCCAGAAAACTGCTTCTGAAGATTAGTGTTTACTTTTAACACAAAGTGCACCTTTTGGTTTGGTAGGATTGGATTCACACAAGCACAAGAATCTATTTCAATGGATCAGAGCATGGGACTTAAATTCGGTTTCTCCCCTTTTCTCAGTATATCCTTAGTTGAGTTATAGAGCACCTTTTCCTTTTAAAATCAGACCCCTGCAGAACATTAATAACATACACTTGGATATTGGAAATAATCTCCAACGCACACACCTGGCATTTTCTCCCCATACCTTTCAGGTATTCGAATGGGACTCAGCAGGTTGTCTTCTCAGGAAATGTCCCTTCCTACAGCAAAAAAAGAGAATGCGTAGAAACTCCCTACCCTCCTCATTTCACTCCAGATCTGGCACCCAGTATCGCCGAGGCTGTTTTTCCAGCCACGTGGCTGGCTCTGACAAAGGGAGGGGAATTGGACAGGAATTCTCTACTTACTGCTTTCACACCTGAATTTCCAGCCACACTATAGTGCCCATAAAATTTCTGCTGCAACTTCCTTGTTCTTCCTTGCAGCTCAGCTCACAGCCTTGGGTGTGTGCTGAGAGTGTGCCTGAACCACCAAACAACCTTTCTCTCTTCCTCTTCCAGCCCTCAGTACTGGCAGAGGTACTGAAGTGGAAAACCCCACTTCTTCTTCCCCGTCAGTATCAAATCTATATGGTCCTGTGCATGTTCCTCTTACACCTTCCCCCAACCTCTGTGCACTAATCATCAATTAGCTTTGAGAAATACACCCATTTCCATGTACTGATTTCCATCAATACGCAAAGCAATGCAAGAGTCTGGATACTGAGTTATTGGGCACCTGGAAGAGTCCTGTTATAAGGCCATTTCTCTCATAGTTGCATTTGACAACAAACTTTGAATGATTTTAGTTTCACCATCACAGCCTAGGCCCATTCAGCTAACCAAATCACAGCCAAAAATGTTCATTCATGGCTGTGATGTTGTTCACCACCAGAGACACTTGGTGCCTGACTTGAGCTCAACAATTTTAATATTGAAAGATGGCTGTGTGTGTGTGTTTGGGCACCCAAAAATAATTAATCACGTTTGAAAATCCTGGGTCACAGGAATGTGGCATAAATACCGTGGTAACAAGGTGAAGATGAGTGAGAATTTGACTATTCTTTACAGAAAGGCCTTAAGAGCACAAAGGGATAGTTAAAGCTTAATTACTGTTGGATTTCTGTAAGGTTTAAGGGGAATAAAAAGGGGAAAATGATGATGGATGACAGCGTAAGGAAGTATACAAGCATAACAACTTGTTTAGACTAGTAGAACTCTACTAGTAGAGCTATGCTGTAGACGGATGTACTTTCATCTAGTGTTGGCTGGCAGAAGTCCTGCCTAGAAATAATACAAATGACTAAGGAACCTCTGGTCAGTATTGCTTATTTCATCTGCTGACCTTGGGCAAAGTACACAGCAAATTGACTTTGGCTGTGACAAACCTAGCCTATTTAAGGGGAATTTGCTGCATTTTTAAGAGAAAGTTTAGAAGAAACCTGTCTGGAGAGAGGCAAGGCAAAAAGGGAAGCAAGAAGGCAAGGAAGGACGATGAGATAGCTCTTTCTGAGCCGAGGAAGCTGGTCTTTTTCTACTCTATAATTTAGCAGTGTGTTTTTTGAAAGTTAGCTCTCTCTCACTGATATTTTTGAAAGCTCTGCTCAAAACAGATTGTACTTTACCATAGATTAATTGAATCAATTTACAGCCTCTTTTCTCTAATGAGTGACATATATTACATTCTGATTTGCCTAGTCTTGGCCAGAATTGTAGAAGTTTCTGATGTTTTTAGATACTGTTAAATACTAGGTTTCACTAGCTATCATGTAACATTAGGTATCAATCACTACACCTTTTAACATCTGTCATGCCCTATTTGCTATCTAGTCACACCCATAATTTTGCTGTTCCTCACCAGGCACAAAGTCGTAATTAAAAACTACAGGGCTGTTTAAGGGGCTTTGTAAAATTGTACTCACTGGAGATGTCCTCAGGGCCCACAGCTGAAACATAGTTACCAGTCAGAAACTCACATCCATGCCCCTTGAACTCTCAGCCTCTATTTTTTCACTCTATGACTTCTAACTCATTCTAACCAAGGAAGCACTGCTTCACATATGCCTTAGCCAGGTAGTTACTCTAACGTACCTCCAAATATTGTCATGATTAAATAAATGATTAATTGAATACACCAGCTTAACACACAGTGTCATCAAAATCACCAAAGTTTATGTAGTGATGTTGAGAAGAAACTGCTGAAGGTTGTATTGCACGTATTTGACATTTGTGAAATCTAGGAACACCCTATTTTCTTGGGAGAAAGTATGTGAATATCAGCCCATTTCACCCAGCATGTGGGATCAGGCGTGTGATTGTATTGTGCTTGGGAATATCAGCACATCCTCTCAATCATTATTACTTATAATACACTGTAAGTATGCCTAGCACTTTGCAAATACATGAAAGACAAGGCTGCTGCTCCAGGGAGCTTGTATCTTGACTCATATACAACACAAAGGCTAATAGTTCAAATGCATATGAGACCAAAGAACAAGTGAGGTCTTCAGGGCAAAGTTGGTAATAGAAAGCTTCAGGAAAGTTGGGTTTTAAGGCCGTTCTGTACGGCTCTGGTTTTCCTTCATGAAATAAATACTGAAGACCCCAATTTATTTTAATTACTTCAGATATGTTGAAATTCCTGGGGTTTATGAAGATCTTATTCATTTTCACATTGTATGTGCTTACACGCTAATTTGAACTCCTGGAGGTTTGTTTTGCAAAAATAACCTGTCATGAATTACACTTATTAGCCATAATAACCACTGCTGACAAACAAAAAGAACATGTGAAAATATTTTCACGTCCTTTCTGTATTTGCTCTTGTACAGTCAGTCCCTCTGCTGTTCCTCTCACTTTCAGTAATGACATACATTTGGTGAGTGAGAGAACTCATAGATTCTTTCTGTGTAGGTTAATATTTGTTGATATATTGAAAACAAACAAAAAAAAAAGGGTACTTTTGAAGGAGAAAAATCTTCAAAACTTTTTTGATATCTCAAAATAAAACTGAAAAGGGTACAAACACATAGCTGTCTTTTGGACAGCAAACATTTTCTGAGAGATCTTGAGGGTGCCCAGTTGTTCAATGTAAGGCTTTTGAGGAGTTGACCTGACCCTACTTGCCTTCATTTTCTGGATTTTTCAGACAATCGCTCAGAGTTGGGACAGGACAAAGATGGCAAATGGAGAAAGCCGTTGGCCTCACTCCAGGGTGAGGTGCTGACGGGATTCCTGGTGCTCCTTGTGTGTCTTCCTCCTTCCCTACGGATACCCCCTGGCCACCCTGGGGAGAGCGGCAGGACAGGCTGACACCTGGGTCTCCTGGAGCCATCAGGCTGGGAGTTGCAGGGACCGAGAAATATCCCGTGCACCTGTGAAATGGTGTGTTCTGTGGGCATGGCCCCTGCTCAGCCCTATCTATCCCACACCTTGTGGTGGTCACCAGCCCTCCAGCCTTGCACTGCCCAGACCACACTGCCTGCCCTGCAGCTAAACGCAGAGATATCCGACGCCGCCAAATCCCTCACTGAGACGTGTGGGGCCCGTTCCCCCTCAGAGAAAGGCTGGTGCCCGGCCCGAGGTCTGAGCAGCCCCCGGGGAGGGCAGGCCCGGCTCAGGCCGCCGGGGTCGGGCGAGGACTACATTTCCCAGGGTGCTGCGGGCCGGCCCCGTAGCCCCGCCCGCCTGTCAGCGGCAGCGCGGCAGGTTGATCGCGGCGGCTGCCGATGAGCCCAGCCCGCGCGCGCGGGCGGGGGGGGGCGGCCGGGGCAGCGCTGGCGGCGGGGCCGGGGCCGGGTCGGCGGCCGGCGCACTATGCGAGGCCGGGAGGATGGCGGTGGAAGGTAAGGGCTCCGCGTCCCCTGCCCGCCGCCCCCGCCGTCCCTCCCCTGTCTCCTCCCCCCCGGGCACTCACCTGCACCGCGGCGGGGCCGGCCCGGCTTGGCCCCGGGGCAGGGGGAGGAAACTGTGCCCGCCGGTGAGGCGGCGGCGGGGCCGCTGTGCCGCTCGCCGGTACCGGCCTCGCCCGCGGGGCGCCCGGCCGCCCCCTTCGGCCCGGCCGCCTCCGGGCCAGGTGGTGAGGGGTCGGGGCCGCTCGCCCGCGGGGGGAGGCGGCGGGGGGGCTCTGCCTGAGCCTCCTGTGGCAGCCGGAGGTTTCAGCCCGGCAACTTCCCGCCGGGCCCGGAGGTGCCGCCTCTCCTGGCCGGGGCGGCCGGACCTGCGCCGCCTCCCGCCGAAGTGTCCCCGGCGGCCCCGCTCAGCTCGCCGGGCGCCGTCCCCACCCCGCCGGAGCCGGGGCGCCGCCGTCCTTCGGTGCCGCCGTCCCTCGGTGCCGCCCCGATCCCCGAAGCGCCCTGCGGCCGTGATGCCCACGGAGCTCAGTCAGCCGCCGGGGTGTGCTCGGCCCCTCCGCCCCGAGATGCAGGAGATGCAGAAGCTCGAGCGCCGAGGTGCCCGGGAGCTGCGAGGCGTTCGTGGGGTGCCTACCAAGAACCTCTGAGAGGTTCGTGAGGTGCCTGGCTCCTGGGGAAGTACCCGGTGATTCAGATAGTGCCTCCCAAGGGCTGGAAAGGTGGGCCTTTTGCTGAGGTCTTCCGGTAGATGCTGGGCTCCTGCAGCAGTGTGGCACTGGCTGCACGTTCCCTTTCCGTGGGGATTTTGGGAAGTTGAAGGAGAGATGTGACTAGGTGTGTAGGAAGCGACAAATCCACTTTCCTTCTGTCAGCATCCAAAATTCATTCGGTTTTCATAGAATCATAGAATGGTTTAGGTCAGAAGGGACGTTACAGGTCATCTAGTTCCATCCCCCTGCCCTGGCCAGGGACACCTCCCACTAGACCAGGTTTTCTAGCACTTTAGAGCGAGGCTTTGAGAATCCTGGGGTTTGGGTCCCATCTTGCTTTCTTTTGTGCCCTTGGGAAAGTTTCAGAAGTCCCCAGTGTGAAAACCAGCCATCTCACCCCTCTCCTATGCTTAGTGTGAGGTATGCTGGGGTTTTTTGGGGTGCTTATCTTGAGACCGCCTTGGGCTTTGCTTCTCAGATATGCGGAGATCTATAGTTCCATTAGAGACCACTTGTTTTATTGCTGAAAACCATGCTGAAGCTGTCTTTTGCTGAATACCCACGTGAGCAGCGTAAGCAATAGTCTAGCAAAAACTTGGGCTTACTGAAGGCAGTGGACAGCTCAACGTCCCTGAAAAACAGCTTCCTAAACAAACTCAAATGAAGACACTATGTCTGAAAAGGTGCTTGTGTGTGCCCAAAGCTGTCCATCCTAAGCCTTAAGCCTCTCCATGAGTCAAACAGATTTCTTATGCACAGGCTGTTTTACTGAATGGCAGTTTTGAAAGCTAATGATATGAAGAAGGAAGATAGTTGTCCTGAATAAAAGCAATGCTTCTTTGGTGGCAAAAACTTAGCAACATGAATTGAGCATGCGTGCCTGATAGTGGGTAAGCAAGTAAATGAAATGGACTGCCATGCACCAGATGGTTCATATGCCAGCAGCAACCCCTAGTTCAATGTGGTCTCTGATGTCGTCCTCCTTTATTCACTTGAAGTCCTTCTCAGTCTGTTTGCTAGATCTTTTCAGGTCTATAATAATTCCTGTCATATCTGCAGTGCCTTCCATCTGAGAATCTCTAAAAGCTTTGTAAATATTAATGAAGGAAAGCTCTGCTAAAGCTCTGGGAAGCAGTGCCTTTCCCTTCTCCTGAGATGGGATTTTTTTCTTTAACTCCTTCTTCCTATTTCCTTTTCCCAGGTTGGAAAGGGAATGCTCCCTTTCCAGTTCTCCCTGTTATGGTCTCTCAGAACAGACTTTCTTGTCTTTATGTTCTGTTTTCCTCCCATTTAGGGTTTTTCTCCCTCAACTTTCTTGCCTTTGCATAATTCTGTTACCCTCACAGTGGCACAGCAACATGACTACTTACTACTTCAGCACAAGTAGCCGTGTGACTGTGACTGCTTTGTGTAAATGTAGTGCTTGTACATTCAAGGCCTTTTCTTATCCATCATTTTCTGTTGGAACTACGTTTCTTTGTGTGATTGTGCTTAAAAGCATACTTCTATCTTAATGCATCTTCTGCCGTATTGGAGCTCTTGGTGTGAGCTGTCTTCTTTTTGTGAACGTGACTTCTGGCAGGTAATGTGTGGCATTACAGCTTCTGTTTGGGAAGCTGAGAGGTTACTTGTTCCTCGTGGCTTTGATCACCATGGTGTGCAGATTATACTCTAGTCTGAAGTTGCTGTGGAATCTTCTAAATTGATGGTTTTGTAGAAAAATGTCAATTTGCTGAACTCAAAATGACTTGGACTCAGGAAACACAGACTGCTTTTTTTTTTTCCTAGTTTGATTTTTTTTTTTCATTTTCATTGGAAAAGAAAAAAAAAAAACCCAATCATTTTCCTGGTTTGCTGCTTGGGATCTCAAGAGCATAATCTGCTAGGAAATAAGGAAAGCACTCAAAACCTGGTTTCAGCTGAGGTTGTCTGGCCTTCTAGTTTCTGCAGTAGTTGGCTGGGAGCTTGGCTAGGATGGACTTCCTGGGTCTTCAGACCTTTTTATAGAATGCAGCAATGCTTCTGAACAGCTGGACCAATTGGCTTCTTGGGCAAACTCACAAGTGAATGGGTCTGGGATGCAACTGGTAGGGAGTAGAGAGGTCCCTGGGGCACAAGGGAACCATGGATCCCAGAGCATGGGAGTTCCTGGCTGGAGCCGACATCTGCTGCCCCACCGGCTCTGCCATGGCTATTGTTCTGTGGAAGCTGCCCATTTGTCATCCTTGATCACAAACCTGGAGACTCTTTGTTTCTCCTCTCAGGAATGGTCTCTGTGGCCAAAGTGAAAATTTCTTGTAAATTCTAGTTTGTGGAGAACCTTTGAAAAATTCTGATTTCATTTTATCTAAAAAACTGTTGAAATCTTCCTCAAATTTGACTCTTTTTTTAATGGTGTCATAGCATGGAGTGCTGGAGTTTAGTTATGGCAACAAATGTCCAGCAGTTTACTTAAGGAAAATGTATCAAGTTTTTTACTGGGAGAGCTGACAGCAATGGATTTGCAAATGCAAAATAGGAATTTGAAGGATATTCTAGCTCCTTGCCAGTTATGTATAATAGATACCTGAGTGTCCCAAAAGAGATTATGTGGACTGGGAGGTCCTTTGACCTGCATACTACCAGTGCTTCCAGATTAATGAAAGGATTGGTGTGTGTATGGGGAAAGCGAGTTTGCACTCCTTAATATGAGCCCATCTAGATGGGAGCACTGCCAAGGTAAGTCTATTTTTAGACCTAACAGTTTTGACAATGTTCCTTTAAGTGGTTTTTTTTTTTTCCCTCTAGTAAGAATGAAAGAACTAGGTCAGAGCCAGTAGAAAAAGCCTTTTGATCTCTGCAACAGTGTTCTGAATTTTTTCCTTTTTGCTCTTGTGCAGCAGAGGTAAAGGGGAAGAGTGAAATGGTGATTTCTTTCCCCCTCAGTGCTCATTGCACAAGAAAGTGAGAGACTGACAGCACCCACCAGATAATATATGCATGCAGGTAATCCCACACAGTTCTGTCAGATTCCCTGCTGCTGTGACCCGTGGTGTCTTTGAGATTCCTGAGCAAAAAGGTGCTAATTATATCATGGAGTTCTTTCATAGCAAGAGTTTAATGAAATTTAGTCTAAGGCCTTTCCTTCTGTGTACAGGCTTTGGAAAGTGTGTGCATACGGTTGTTGCTATTCCTGAAAGTCAACGTAAAATTCTCCTGTCCTCTCACTCTTCTGTAGTGGGCTCATGCTATTGAGACTCTGGGTCTGCTTACTGAAGAACAGTTTTTACTAAGAAGTGCCATCTTGCTACATAAAATGACAATGACTCTGGCTTTATGCCTTGATAATCCTCAAGGGGATTAGAGAATCAAAGGTTAGGGTATTCTGGGGTGTGGTGTCAAGGTTAACTGCTGGGAGACAAGTTATTTGCAGTTTATAACCAACTTTTATCAAAGTGATCTTCTGAATTTCAGCAATGTGATATATCTGTGTGGAAAGCCTTCAGTGTCTAGCCAACTCCAATGGATGTTGAATATTGTGTTTCCTCAAAGACTTGAGATACAGTGAGCTCATAGATTGTAGATGCGCTCTGCCAACTATGCCAGGAATGTTAAAGCAAGTTCAAGACCATCCAAAAGACAGCTTTGAAGCAGGTTTCAGTGTAGGTACCTATTCGTGTTGTTCCAGGGTGTGCCCAAAAGTACAACTCTTTTCACTAGTATTCAGTTATTCAACTTTGTCTTATTCTTACACCTGTTCTAGGCTCAGACTAGATGTCTCCACATCTAAGTTTCCAGAGAATGTCATCTAATAGATAGGTTTTCAGTACGTTTAATTGTCTGTGGAGCAAAGAAATAACAAACCCTGTCATTAAAAAATAGCATATGCTTCCATTAGTGCTCTTGTTTTCTTCAGTAGCTTCCAACCCTTAGCTTGAGGGACTCAGACATATGGCTCAGAAAGAGCTGCCAATTGGAAGCAGGGCTGAGATACCTACCTCTCCAGTTGAAAATGTCGCATTGGGTTGTGGCAGAGGATAAGACCAGTGGTGGAGGCGCACACAGGGTAGATAGAAGTAAGACCTGAACTCCAGCTGTTGGTCTTGGTACCAGTTCTGTATGTTATTTAGTGACCATTTATTGCAAAATTGCATCAGCAGTTACAGGATTCCAGACTGGAGCATAGAGCTGTAACATCTATACCCTTCTTTATCTCTCAACAACTGCACAACCTCAGAAGATGGGGCTTCCTTTCTTGACACACCTCCACCCCTTCTCTGCCAGTGTGCATACAGCTTGGTGGCAGTGTGTGCTCCTCTGCTTTGAACCACTACTCAGAGCTTTCCTAGCTAGGTTGCTGCATTTGAAAAAGGCCGTTCTGTCACAGTTCATTGCATCTGTCTTTAACAAGGTAGATAGCTACATTATTCCTTAGGAGAGGGATCATTGACTCTCTAAGGCCAGGAGTCTATTTTGCACTGCAAGTTGTCATTTTGAACAGCTACAGTATGCTCCTCAGGCATCGTATAGGGGGACTGTGAGCTGAATTTCAGAAGGTACGTTCCACTGTGGGAATTGGAGACCCCAAAATGAAGCTGTGGCAGCAAAGAATGTCATTGTACTGAAGTCTCATTAGGAGTGTTTAGAGTGAATGGAGAGTGGATATGATTGCAGGTTATGCAGTAATTTTCCCCTCCCTGCTTTTAGAAATGAACTTATATTAGGCGGGAGTCAAGATACAGTATAGACTTGGTGTGTCACTGCATTTCCCTTAGGTGAAATTTGGTTGTAGGGTAAAAGTGTACCTGGAAACTTAGAAGTGCTTTCAGGTCAACCAATTTAGATACAATTCCGAAATTGTTTGGCCTCACTTTTCCAAATACTTGGAAAACTCAAAAGCTCAGAAAATTGGCTGTTTTAATGCAATCAAATCTCATCATAAGGATAAAACTCGTTGGATGGTGGTGATATATGGGGAAAGGGAAGGAATGGTGCTTTGAAAGTACATGTGCTTTCTCCACCAAGAATTGAAGTCAAGTAAGCAAATGACACGAGTTAGACATTAGATGTGTTTCCTAACATACTACTGGAAATTACTGACAAAGTCTGTAGTGATGTGGTAAGTGATGTTTACTGCTTAAATGGAAATTATAAAATAGAATTCTTCTTGGGAGGTTTTTGTTTTTTCTTGAGATGTCCAAGCATGGCAGGTGGCATCCAAGGGGGGTTGTGTAGCTTTGTTCCTGTCATTTACAGCTTGGTGTATGACGCTGGGGTAAGCTGGTTGGAGGCAGTCTTGTGCTCCCGACTCCCAGCATTGCTGTGTCACAAGGGTTATGGCAGGAGAGCAGCAGTGAGAAGCTCAGAGTAAGGCACTGTAGCCAGCTGGTGTCAGAGCTGCAGGTTGGTGCAGATTGTTCAGCTGATAAGTGTGGAGAGTTTCTATCCAAAATATGATGTGTGCTGGCTTGCTAGTAAATACAGGCCTAGGTGTCTGGATAGTATTGTAAGATTTGTTTTGCCTACTAGGCCCTGAAAGTGCTATAGCTAGTTTTCAAAGGTAGTAGAGCTGTTGGAGGGCTACTGCTCTGTGAACTGAGTATTGAGTTTCTGGCTTTGCTGGGGATACTGTGTCTGGTTTTGGTGCCAACTTTATTTGCTGTCCTGGCTGAGATAGCTTTACCCTCTTGTGGTCTGTCCCATCTCTCTGGTGTCTCTCTTTCTTTCTCCAAATTATATGATCTTTGAGGCAAGGACTCCCCTTTCTATGCACAGGAAATACTTAGACGTAGGGACTAAACAATGCTATTGTGGGTTATTTCTCATGAAAGCTGTTGCCTTTGAATGGATACAGGTATTTACCCTTGCAGATTAACAGATGAACAACTCAGCCCTCAATTATTTGCTCAAAGCATGAAGAGAATGCAGAGGGAGTAGTTCTGGAAGGTGCCAAAGGCAAAGGTGGAGAAAATGGCCAGAAAATGGAGTAATTTTGAAGTCTTCTGAAACAGTCTATTTGGTGATGGTCAAAATAGTAAATAGGATTTCAGGAACTATGAGAGAGCTCAGAACAAGGGAAGAAACATCTTTGTTTCTGTGTCACTGCATATTGCTCTTGTATTTTGAATGCTCCGTGCAGTTTTGCTCACCATGCCCCAAAAAAGACTGGAAAGAGTATGGGAGAGGGCAGGCAGCTGGTCAGAGATGCGGTATGTTCTTTCAGGGCAGGTTACAAAGATTTGGGTTCTTGAGCTTGGAAAAGAGATGATCACGGATAGAATCCATAGACGATGAATGGTTTGGGGAACGTGAAAACAGAACTAGTTCACAAGGCAGAACAAGGAAGCTGTAGGGTTTTGTGCTTAAAATACAACACTATTTCCTTATTTTTTTTAAATAACACACAGTTCCCCAGGTACAGCTTTGAACCTTGGGTCATGCCAAGGGAGGGTCAATTCATGTATGCCTGGCTCTCACACTGCTTCCTTAAGCAATGGCATAAAGGGCTAAACTTTTAGTCTGATCCAGCCTGATTGCTTTTATGACCAAGTCTAGCTCATCTTTTGTGCATCCAGAGCAATTCCACTCACTGCAACAGGTTGATTTGCATCAAGTAACTGAGTGGAGAATTTGGCCACATCAACCTAGAAACACAGAGAGGCGGTGGGGAATTGGGCACTGAGCTATAAAAATGTTAATAGATGGGGTCGTGATGTATAAGATATGTAGTTCTCTTTTTCCCCATATGTAAGAACCGATACTGTTCTGTAAGGGGAACTAACTGTCTGCTGTGTCAATGGGATCAAGGGGGGAAGGACGGGCCCTGTATTAGGCTGCAGCTGTAGAAATGCCATCCTGGAAAATGTTCCCCACAGCAAGGTGGGGTTCCAAACTACTGTACTGCTCTGCATAAATATTGTGAAATATGGTTTGAGAGAGACCTTCAGGAGAGCCTGAAGCAGATCACATTTATAGATCTCGGCTTCTGCCTCTGGTAGTGTTCCCTCACTTTTGCATAGGGTGGTCTTTCTCTCTCTCCAGAAGTGTCCTGTGGTGGAAGGACTACAAAGAGAACGATGATGGGAGTTGCTGTCAGTATCTGCATGTTCTGTGTGCAGCATGAGCTAAACTTGGCATTAAAAAGCAAGTTCGTTACTTGTAGCAGCAAGAATTGACCCTAGTATGTGCTGCTCCTGGGTGAAGCAAGCAGGCGGGCAGGGGGACTGAAGTGAACTCTCCATTCAATTGCAGGATCTAATATGCTTGCAGGGAGTATGTGACAGAACAGAAGAAGGGTGTGAGAAATAAATTTGGGCTGAATTGTAGCCTCTATTTAGTGCAGTCCTATTTGTCTCATGGACCCTTGCTAGCTCACAGTCTTCAGCTGAACATTCAATCATTACTTTTCTTTATTCCCCAGTCATTTGCTCTCCTCTGCCCTGCTTTTGTGCTGCCCTCCAGCCCAAGGGGATTTTAGTTGAGTTGATTTGCTTCTCTGCAAATAACCTACCAAATGCAAGAAAGAGTTTTAATAATGCTGTTTCAGAAACATAAGGAAGAATTGTAATGTGTGTAAACAGAAGCTTTCTCCTGGATTTTCTTCTAGCAAAATAATTGCATGCTCTCAGCTAATGGTTTGTTGCTACACAAATCGGCTGGGGTACTAGAGTGAGTAGGATACAGTGGTATGAGTAAGCAGTAGGAGGTGAAGAATTTTACTGGGGGAAGGAAAGAAGGCATTTCCAGGCTCTTTGGTTAAATGTGCAAGGGAAGGGGTAGCCTTGAACAATGATAAAGGAGGTAACTTTCAGGCAGTTGACAGAAATCCAGGGCTGAAAACAGAAGTCAACTGCTGGATTGCAAACTAGTTATGCTAGTGAGAATGAATAAATATATTTTCCTCTGCATCTTGATTGCTTTGTACATCATTCATGGGACAAGAAATAGAGCCTGGATCCACGGCTGACTTGCAGCAATTTCTCTGCCACGTGTTCAGCAGACGCCAGCTTTCATGAGTAGGGCAGAGGCAGAGAACTGCAGTGCATGTCTGGGACAGGGCACCTCTGATGCCGTAATTAAGACTTAACTTAAGACTTGTGTGTGTCTCAGCCATTCTTTGTATTCTGGATAGGCTTACTAGTGTTTAGAAAAGGTTTCTGGTGTAACGCCGGCTGATGAAGAGTAGTGCTATTAGGACCTGAGATGAGGCACTCTTAGAAATATTCTTTGAGGTGGAGCGTGACTAGCTAATCCTGGGCAGTGATTGCAAGACAAGCTTCCTCCAGGAATAGCGGAATAATGAAGACCTGTTTCTTACCGTGGTGTGTTCTTTATCTTTTCTATCTACTTCCTCTTCATATTGACTGTGAAATCCTCAGAGGGCAAGAGCGGTACCTAGTCTGGAGTTTGCCTAAGTCAGTTGGTGAATGACAATTGCAATGTATGGCTGATACTTCTTCAGAGAGAGCGTTATTTTAGGTCTCTTCCTCTCTGTCTACTCACTGATGCTTTTTTGTTACACTTCTTATCTCCTGTAGCACCTTATTTGGTTGCAAGTCTGTGCATCTCATAAACTTGAAATCCAGAGGAGCTGTTTCACTTTTCAGGAGCAGCTTTGTGAATGCTTGCACAAGCCTTCTTATTAACAGATGAAATTATTTTCCAAAACAAATTACTATTTGGTACTGTAGTCCATTGCTCAAATTATGTTCCTGTATACATATGATGCACGTTACTGACCTTTATTACTTTGTTCACTAGGATCTGTTTTGCTTTGAGCTAATTGCATAGCTCACTATGGCCCCTTTTTTGCCAGTATTCTCCTCTTCCTCTGTACCTGTGCAGGATTTGTGGTAGACTTGCCTTGCTTATTGACCCAGTTGGTCCTTTTTTCAATAAGCCTCTCTGTTGCCAGTATGAGTTCAAGAGCTGCTTGTACCAACTGTGCATTTATTAAAATGGAATGAGAAAATGCTTCAGGCATAATTTGGCTGTCCAGTCATTGTGCCTGCTTATTATCATGAGATCCTGTTGCTGACAAAGGCAGAACCTGCATTGCTGAGGTTCCAAAGTCTACGTAGCCTTGTGATAATGTGTGTCTGTCTCCTGAAAAGCAGGTGTAACAGAAACTGTCTTTTATGTTTACTGCCTTTGCTAGAGTCTATGACATAAGGGATGGCAAGTGGATATTGCTGTACGTAAAATAAGTAGAATCCAATGGGAAAATAGTCAAAAATATAGAAGTAAATTTCTTAGCCGAGTAAACTTAAGTGCATAAGTATCCGGGTGTGATGAGGGTCTGAAATGGCAACCTTAACCCATGCAAGAAGAGGATTTGTCATTCTGAGTTCAGTGTTTCTGTTTGCAGACAACTAAGGAGTCTTTCTTTTCTCTGTACATTCAAGATTTGTGTGGTGTTCAACCAAATTACAAGTTTAGTAATTCTGGTTTCTTGATATAATTCTGATGCTAATATAAGACTTGCTACTGTCAGCTGCCTCTTAGAGCTGAGGTGTGTATAAGAGATGTATGTGGAGTGTGGTAGATTCTCACCTTTTTTCTTTTTCTATGTTTGTCTTTGGCTTTAGTTTTGGGCACTTTTTCATTGCTTCTGGAGAGAGTGAATGGCTTGTAGTAGTAATTGGCTTGGTACTGTGGGATGACTTCCCAGTTGCCCACCTGGGGAGATTCAGAGATAGCTGCATCAGGAGTGCAGTTACTTCAACTTTTGTCTTGCTGATGATCATTTTGAAGGTATAAAAAAGGCAATAGCCCCATAATTTACAGTTACAAGCTAAAATGAATATCCCTCCTTGGAATGTTTTATCCTCCTCCTGCACCTGTCTCCCCTCTGCTCTGCCCTCCCTGCCCATCTGGACTTGGTTCAGTGTTCACTTCCCTGCTGCAGAGATGTCTCTTCTCTTGCCCTTCAAGATACCTCCCAGCTGGAGGTCATGTCCCACTGCTTGAACACACTCTTGATTATAAAATTTGTATTCTGTAAGAAGTTCATTGTTTGTTAAATTGATTAATCTAGTAGATGACTGACAGTTGTGATAAAGAGAGGCTAGAAACTCTCTGGAGAGACCTGATGGTCTCTCATTGTGCTGCTGTGTCTGAGCTTTGAACGCAAACCTGTGGATCCAGCTCATCAGTAGCAGCAGTTTACAAAGCTCCCCATAGCTCAGCACTGGCCTGGCTTTTGGCACAGCCTATTTGTCATCACTTCATGCTGATTTCTGTTACTGACTGGCAGAAGCATTTAGCTAGATGCCAATAACTTCAGCTAAGTACTCTGAGACTTCAGCCTTAGAGGAGGTTTCTGATAAATTCATATTACCTCTACTGAAGTAGAAAAGGTCCTGACTGATTTGGTGGGCTGCTTTATTCTGTGTGAAAGCTGCTGATTTGGTGGCCATTAGGTAGACGGATTTGAGAAAGGAAGTGGGCAAAATCTTGAAGCTACTTCCTCAGCAGGTTGCCAGCAGTATTTACTAGGTGACAATGTAAGCAGCAGGTTGGGTGAAACTTTGCAGTTTTATCTGGTTAAAAGTGATGGGGTGGGGGAACTGTGCTGATTTAAATCAGCTGAAGATAGGACTATATGGAGAAGTAATTCCTATAGGCAAAAGCCAGACAGTTTCTCAAAATTAGAATTTTGTGTGGTTGGAGATTTGATGGTTTTTGACAAGAACTGGGCAGAAATGGAAGAAATTGGTCCAGTGAGAGCTGCTCTCCAAAGGTCTTGCGTGATCCCCTTCCCTGGAAAGACCTGTTAAATCTTCATAACCTTCATGAAGACCTGAGGTGGCTGAAAAGATATTAAGATCCTTTTTATAAGGTCCCTGCTATGTCCAACCTGTTTGTTAATGTTCCAGCTCTATGGACTAACTTTGTCTGTTTTCCAGCAACGTGGCATTTTGTGGTGGGAGTAGCAGGTGGATTGTGTGGACTTACCTCCTAGTATTGGGTAGCTAAGTCCGTGGCATGAATACATAAAATGCAGCTTGCATGTTTACCAGTATTTGACACATGAAAGTTTTCTAAGCAGTGTTAGAGGTTGGATGGGTATCTCCCGTGCCTGTTTTTTGTCTCGGAATAGCAAAAGCTAGCATATGACTGTGATGCACACGGAACAGGGCAGATGAGTAAGAAGATGCTATTTTTACTCGATCGCTTTTCAGAATAGAGCAATTGTATTGCATGTAACTCAAGTACTTGCCAAATATGCTTTAATATAGCCTTAATTGATCTGCTTAACATTTTAAGCAGCCAGCAGTATTCCCACTGAAACAAGTAGTTATGAAAGGTTTGACACGGTAGGCAGTGGAGAGCACAGAGGCAGTGATTGATCATAGATTTGATCTGCTAAGCCTTGAGCCTGCAGATGGAGAGACAAAGGCTTTCCATCTGCCCATCCAAAACTTTGGATGTATCAAGGCTGTGTTTTGAAGAGTGCCTTCAGGCTTTTCTCGAGACACGATTCACAGAGTCCCCTCTAGTAAAAGGCAAGGCTTGCACCCAGATGCCAGTAACTTACTGTGGCTCTTGGTGACTTTTGTGTACCATCAAGCGTGCTGAGACAAGCTGTCTTCTGGCTGCTTGCCACCCGGGAGGTAGGCATCTACGGAGGGAGCCAGTGAGGGGAGCAGAGCATTTGCGTTGCCCTGTGAGCTTTCTGTTTGAACTGTGTGTGCATGCCATAAGGGATCTAAGTGGGCACAGAGCTCGGCTCACGTGTCAGCTTCTGCAGGGCAGCAAATTTTCTTGCTCTGTCTACATGGAAAGTGCTTGGGTTTGTGTTCTAGCATGTGGAAAAAATACACTGTGTATTGCATTAATTTTGTTCCTTCCCTAGTTTTTTAGGACAGATATAGTCATTTTTCCATATTGGATGCTCCACTTAATATTTTCTCACACAGCTTTTGACTCTCATAACTTGGCAGATCTCAGCAGTCTTTTCTTTAATGTTCTGGAAAAGTAGATATTTTCCTGTAGATTCAGCTCTGCCATTGAGCTAGGAGTACAAGAGCACTTAGGTACCTTTGTTTTAAATAATAGTTTATTTCATAAATGTAATCTGTGGATCTATGTTATTGTGTCTGCCAGCACCATTTGTCATGTACTTACTGCTGTGCAGTCAGAGCTGTACAGAACACCCACCCTCCCTCCCAAAAAGAAAACAAGATTTCACCACAGAAAGCTTTCAGTCCAATTTAAGTGATAGTTGTTGGGAAGCATCAAGAGAGACAACAGAATTAATCAACTGTTAGGTGGGGCTTTCAGCAGGGAAAGGAGAATTTAAGTGATCTGAGACTGGATGAAGAGTTGTATTACTGAGACATCTGGATGATATATGAATATTGAGGTTGTATGGAAGAACGTTGGAAGAGGTTCTGTTTAAAAATGTAATGATACTGTTGATATCTAGTGGTATGAGGCTGATACGATCAGCTAATTTGGAGGTAGGGTTTGGTGTCTTGACGGACTTCTAAAGTCTGGGAATGAGGAGATGCATTTAATTTGTTAGAATGAAGAGGTCCTGAGCCAGTAGGGATATTGTCAGAGCAGCAGTGTGGGAAAATGGCCTGAATGCAGAGGGTGGGGTGAACTAGTGCTAGCTAATAACAGGGTAATGAGAAGTAAGAGCCTGGACAAGTATTTTAGTGAAAAACTGCTTTGTCTGTAGGTAGAATCTTTTCCAGATGAACAGCGTTAATTCCGCAAAGGGAGTTAAGAAGAGTCAACTAAGAGAGTCAGAGCAGTTGGGTTGTGATAATGTTGGTGATTTAGGAGTCTTTTGCAAGAGCTCCCTAGACTCAGTTCTACAGGACCTTAACCCCCCAGTGCCTTTAGTTTTGCATAGTGGATCCTTATTTTAGAGCTAGAATTATATAAGGTGCTGATTTAAGAGGATAATATGTTGTTACTGATGAAACCATGACCTCTTTCCCTGCTTTTAACAAATCTTGAAAGGGAGCAATTTTGGTTTGTATTGACATTTAAAAGGAGGCAAGAGCTCCACCTCTGTCTGCCACAGAGATGGTAATGTGTATTTCTGTGTGGTAACAGGAAATAACATGCATGCAAGCAAATATTCTTTCCTTCATACCCTCTGTGTAGCTGAGGTTGGAGGCAGCCTTAGGGGAAAAACAATAGAGCTGGCTACCTGAAGATGTCGTGTCTCATGACAAAGAGAGATTGGCTTTGCCAAGTGACTGAGACACTTATCCTCACCTCTGCTTTTTTCCCCTCCCGATCTTCAGCCTGCCTACTTCCCGTGCTGAGGTGTGCCTTTCTTTAAGGAGCAGGTTCAGTCCAGGTGTATGGTAAGCCAAGGCTGTGATGAGGGTGAAGGAGAGAGATGAACTCTTTCCTTCTCCCTCTAGCCCTAGGAAATAAAAAAAGTTGCTCCCCACTCCCTCCCCAGTTTCAACAACTTTGGAAAAATCTTTCCTGAGGCAGCCTGTGTTTCTTTTAAGCTGTCGCCTCTCTTCAATAAAAAGGTAACAGGCGTTTATGTAATCACTAGCAGCCTCTCCAATTTTTTCTCTTTTGTATCCTGATGGAGCCCAGTACAAAGCATGGCTGAAACAGCGCTAACGTTCATTACTTCTGAAAGAATGATGGGCTAAGAGTCAAGCCACATCTTGCCATGTGATTTATTTCTTTTTTAAGCCATCCAGGTGATGCTTATGCTACCATGTTATCAGAAATCTGGATCATTTGCTCCCTGTAATGCATGGTAAATCGACGCTGTAACCCAGAAGGCTTTCCTTGTCCATCCCCTAATCTGTATTGTTTGGGGGCACTGGGAAGGGAGGAGTTGCACTCCACAGGAAACTTGCTGCCGGCAATGTTCTTCCAGGCAGTGTTAAGTCCCAGTGTGCTTTGTGATTTCTCTCTAGCGAGCACTGGAAGGGGGCTGACAGCCAAAACCTGCCTGTTTCTGGATGCTGCTCATGTGTATTAATGTTTCAAAGGTGTATGCAGAAGTCTTTCTCTTCAGCTAGGCAAGACCCTTACAGAAGACAGTTGGTAAGATTTTTATGGACTGAATTCCATTCCATAGTTTTTCACTGCTACCCAGCCCTTGCTGGAGCAGGGGTGTGCTGGGAGTACTTTTACAGGTATTTTAGGATATCTCCCATTTTTTGTGAAGGAGGGGATTAGTTTGGCTACTAACAGAACAGTTTCCATCCACAATGGGCTGCAAAAAAGTTTGTCTTGGTGGATCACATTCATCTTTTCTGTGGTCTGATGGTTAAGTAAAGTAGTCGTTAGTAATTACTTGTTTCTTTCAGGTAGGTAAATATGATCCAGAGGATATAGATAATGGTAGATGGATATGATCTAGGGGAGAGAGAAAACTTTTTGGTGTCTTAAGATACACTGATGTAAATATAAACCACAAAGTAATATCTCTTTGAAACCTCCCTTGGGAGCTTAAAAGCCTTAAAGACTCCCTTCATCATAACAGCTTGGCAGGTTCTGGATAGCTCCCCATAATGGCCATACAGCCAGAGCAGGTGAAGCCTATTAGCCTCACTGCAGAAGTAAAAAACATAATGCTTTATCTCTGACACAGAAAGAGGTCCTGCAAGGGAAAAATCAAGCAACAGCTTTGTTCAAGTTCAATTCCATTGCAGTCTTGTAGCCATGACAAAAGCAAAATCCAGGAAAGGGCGTAGGTATGGAGTGCACCTAGAAATAAAGGACTCAAAAGTTAGGAAAGGCCTCTACTAAGATTATTAAGGTTTAGGTATTATTTTTTTTTTATTGACTCGGTGTGGCTGGGAAAATTAGCAGGAGGAAAGGACTGACTTGAAGAGAGTCATCTATTTTTCCCTCCTCCCCAATGAGAGGGAATGTCAGAATGATAGGATTTGGTTTTGCATTATCCTTCAGCTAACCTGCATAATTGGTTTGAACCAGGGAAGAAAGAGACTTGCAAGAAGAGCTGCAGCTAGGCTTAGGGACAAACTCCTTAGAGCTGGGCTGGGAAATGAGGCTCTGTAGCAGCTCTTCAGGTTATCATGAAGACATTGCAGATGCCTTCCCCACTGAAATGAGACAGAAAGATGACAGGTAAGAACAACAGCCACACAGACTTATGCAGGTCCCTTTTCCTTATGTGCTTTTTCCCCCTAGTAAAACAAAAAATGCTCTTTTGTCTAAGAAACATAAGTGGAAACCCAGGAGTTCCCCAAAAGCTTTTCAGAGGGTTTTCAGTGCTTTTAAAGCAAAGCCACAACTCTATGCAAGGCCTAAGCAGGTGGAGGATCCCTTTTGAGAAAGAAAGGATTTTTAGCTGGAAATCCTGCTCCTGTGGTGGTCCCTGGGGTGGCCAGTAGAAACTCTGCCTCACCTCCAGAAGCTCTGTGTCATTCTCCTCTTTTGTCTCCTTCCCCAGAAGGAGGTCTCCGCAGGGATCAGCTCTGGACAAGATATTGTCTAGTGATTCCTCATCCTTTTCCTCTCATGCTGTGTGCTAAAGAATTGACTATTTGGAGAGTGGTCTTTGTCTCTTTTACGTACTTGTAGAAGAAGCCCAGGACTAATCCCCTGCAGCTACTCACAGTGAGACTGAAATTTAATTCCCTTCCCATTTTTAGTTTCATTTACTAACTTTCTGTGGGTCAGTGATATATTCTGTTCTTCTGTACAAAATGCCCGCAATTTAAACATGTTATTCTTTACTGCTTTCCATCACTTAGTGTTGTTATTGACTTATCCTTTATCATGTTCTTTTGACTTGAAGATAGGAGATGTTTCCATCCCTAGCTTGCAGATGTAAGTATTGTAGTGCTTGGGCAGATCGCTAATCTTTTACAAATATTTTGTAAATTTATATTTTTTTTTTTAAACCCCAAGGAGAAAAGGCCAACTTTTTGGCTTCTGCTTTAATTCTGCACCAACGAATTGCTGCAATTTAGGCTCTAAGTTTTCAATTAAGACTCCAGGATATAAGGTGAATGGATTTTCAAAAGATGCTGTAGTTGAAGGACTTGTTGCCTTCTGCAGCTGCTTGAGCCTGTTTCCTGCAAGAGGCTTTCAAGGGCTGATCCGTAGCTGGTAGAAACTGGCAGTTCTGATTCCTTCCCCTGCTCCCCACCTTTTGCTTTGAAGCCAAGCAAGAGTAAAAGGGCAGCTTTTATTTTGGCTTTGTGTTGTGTTTTGGGTTTCTATTGAGTTCTGACAAACATTGCAGCACAATATCCGAGCAAAGTTCTTCTGTGTACAGGGGAAGCTGGGACCATTAACTATGAGTAATGCTACAAGTAGCAGTTACCCAGGAACATGAATGCAAAAATCGGATAGCTGCATGAAAGGGAAGTTGCCTCAGGATCCACAACTTTTAAAATTGCTACACATGCAGAGAAGGTTGTTAAGGCTACTCTCTTTGTAAATGTGAAATTTTGGACAGAAAAAAATTCAACTACTGCAGTAGTTCTAAGTGTGCATTTCTGTGGTATGGTTTACATTTGTTTTATTTTTTTCCTCTGGCTGCTTTCCTTATTCTGGTCTCATTAGTCCACACCTCATTATATGCTCCTAGAGAGTACATCCCTCTTGCTTATTAGGATGGTGTAGGTGGTAATTTGCAGTGGTACAAAGTGCTGAAGGAGAGATAATCAGCTGGGTAAGTCATTACTCTGTGCAGAGACCAACTTGCTGACTTGCTGTGCGCAGCTTACTTGTCCCACATTGTTTAGGGCCTAGAATGTTGTAGTAATTGAAAATGTAATAGAAAAACTTTAACTTGCTTGCCTAGAAAAGAAAAAAAGGTATGACTGAATGATGAATACATGGAAGATATTGTCCTATCCTAGTAAAAGCTGTGAGTTGAGTGTCTTGGCTGCTGTAATGAATACAGTGGAGCACAGTTCAGCACAGTAGCCTGCACTAAATAGCTTTATACAGTGCTGCGTTGCCTCTCATTTACTTTCTTAAATACCTCACCCTGAATCCATGTCAAGGTACAGACAGTTCTGTTGCCGTGATCTGACATAGCTCTGGTTACCACATGGCACTTCTTAGTACTTTGTTATAAAACTTTGCAACATTGGGTTCTTCTTTCCTAAGCAATGTTTTCTCTTTCTCCTATTTTTTTTCCCCCCAGCTATCCATTGCAATCTGAATCCAAATGGTATTGATCACCCTGTCCCCACAGAAGGTATTAATCTGCAACTTGAAGGTGAAGGAGTTGAATCGCCCTCTGTTAAGAACACTAGTACTCCAAAAGGGCCAGAGTCAAAAGAGACACCCAAGAGACAACAAGTGGAGCCAGAAATATCCAAGGTAGGGTTCTTATTTATTTTGGTGAGTCTTAAAGAACCCAGACTCATCGGAGTCCTGGCTACTGCTTGAAAAGCATTTATCATCCTGTTAAAGGCATACAAAGGTGCAAAAGCAACAGTCCGAGGAAGTGGGTATTATAGCAGCAAGGGATTGCCATGGAGTTTTACCTTCCACACACCTTGGAGGTGGCACTGTTTTATTTTTCTCTAGATGAAGATAATTGCAATAATGGGTTCTCTCTTTTTCAGGCACTGTGCAGACTTTTTTTCCAAATGACTTGGGTAGCAACCAGAATGGGAACAGATATGTTTCTCTTGAGTGGTTTTTTTGTTTGTTTGTTTATTTTTTCCTGGGGCAGGTAACAGAAACAAGAGTCTCTATGGATATATGAATATATGGATTTTTATATGGGTGACTGAGTTTAATAAACCCATAACTAATTTTAGGTAAAATACTAGGTCAGTTCTTCTGTGACTGGTATGTCAGTGAATAAACATACTCAGAGGTGAATTCCTAAAGACAAATGAAGTGTCCGTTCCCATGCATAAGCTGCTGTTTCTTGTTTGTGCGCAGCAGACATGGCTACCAAGTGTAGGTGAGTGTGTGTGCTCCAGACACTTTGGGTATAAGACAATATTTTGTCATTAGTTTTTAACTGGAATGAGAAATAAGAGAATATTATAAAAATAAATTTAGGAGATATTCTTTAAAAGCCTTATCAGTCTTTTTGATCTTTAAAGGCCTAAACCCAGCATTTTGGGGGTGATTTCTGCAGAGTAGAAAATTGAGTTTTTACTGAATTGGACACTTGGAGAGTTAATAGAGCAAATAAAGCTAGTATCCTTTTCTCTCTTTTTTTTTTTTAAGATTAAAAAAAGGCAGTAACAATTAATTTTGTGACTGAACAAATAAGAGTATTTGCTACTGTCATCAGTACAATAAATCTTACAGATAACACACATGCAGTTGCGATGTATTTCACTTTCAGAATAAAATAGCATTAAACTCTTTGAGCAGTAGCCTTGACAATGAAGGTGTGGTATGAATTCGCCATTCTGACTTTTATCTAAAATATCTAGTTTTAAATGAGTACAATTCAAGCTGATTTCATTCTGTCTTGAGTCATTGAACTACATCCAGTACAAGTTGGCATTGATCAAAATCACTGCTACTTGCAGTCTGTTTTGTGGCCAGTTACCAAGCAAGTTAATTTCTCTTGAACTCTTGGAGTACAGGTTTGTGCTTATTGCTTTGAATCATTCATATGGTAATAAGACCACCAAATTTTGGATGGGCTTTGAGACAAAGCTCATCTAACAATGCATTTACCCAGCTTTTCGCAGACAAAAGCAAGCTAACCCTGCCTGTGTTTCAACATCACCAGATGAAAATCTGTGCTGTACTGAAAGCTATGGAGGTGTGTTAAGCTCAGAGGAGATCTTACAAGCTTGGACGTGAAGAAGCTAAATGACGCAATGGGGCTTCCCATTGAGAATGGGCTCATGTGTAGTTGACAGGGAACATAGGCAGATCAAGCTTGTCTTTGCTTGCAAAAGACTTATCCTAGTGGAAAATCAGGATGAAATACATCGGTGATTTAATGTAATGGAGCCAGTTTCCACTGTCTGAGCTGTACTTGTTGGACTGATGAATAGAAAACCATTTCCATGGCTGTCCCTGCAGGGGAAGAGAGGAAGCATAGTGCTCTCAAAGAAGCCAAATCAGCTGTTGGTTTCCTACATCTGATTGCAGTAGGTTTATTTAGAAAGTTGGGCATGCTTCAGATTTAAAAACAAACCATTAAACATTTTCCTTGATGGAATAAGCTTGGCATAATAGTATCAAGCAAATGAAGCGCACTGTTTTTCTGAAGGTTAGTATTGTTTCTGCATTGTTAGTAACTTTGGTTTTATGTATTGTATTAACTTAGTGATGTTTTTCATCTGGCTTCATATGTTACAGCCTGAGGTGGCCTCTCTTTTCTGGGTTGCTCTGCCTTAGATTTAAAAATTGGGTTGTTTTGTCCTCTAAAATGTGAATATAGAGTTGAGTTTGTAGTTTGTGTGGCTTTAAGAGTTTAATTAAGCTGCCATTATACAACTTTATCCATGCAATCATATCCGTACAGTGGAAAGATGAGCAGGAATAAAGTACTGTAAATAAAACATCGTGGGCAGATCCATTTGTTTTATATTTCCCCATTGTCCAGTTGTTTTTGAAAAAGGTTTCTTTCCAGTCCTGTGTATTCCAATATTACTAACTCATACCTTATAGCCACAGTAGCAAGACTTACCTTGCACAAAGCAATGCAATTTATTGAATGCAATTTAAGATGCCTTATAGACCGTCTTTCAGCTTTCTAATCTGTCTTTACTGGGACCAATTCCAGTCCTTTAAACCCCTGGGTGCTTTGAGGTTTTGCTGTCCAAAGAAACTCACAAAATCTCCTTTCTAATGAAGTATGTTCTTCTGTCCTCACCTATGGAGCCACAGAACAGTAGTAACTTATGGGCTACAGACAGATTTAAAGTTCCTTTTTATGCAGCTACTGTAATACAAATAGGGGAATGCAAGTGTTTTAATATTCGAGATGCAGACAGCAGAAAGTGTAGTATGAGTGATCATACTACATTCATTTAGAAGTTCTTGATAAATATTGCTTTTGCTGAGACAGATTGGACCAGATGATCCTTGAGGTCCCTCCCAACTCACTGTTCAGTAGGTGCTTTTGAAGTCCTGTACTTCTCAGAGTATAGGCTTTAACAGAAAGTGACTTTCCTAACAAAATTCAGAAAACCAGCTCTTACAGAAGTATTAAATTGTAACAAGGTTTCCCACATGTTGCACTCATAAAGCCCTGTTCATTGTGAGCATGAGACCCAAATCTGGTCTTTCACTTATCAGGAGAAGATAATTTATTCAGGTAGTTTTGATTCCTAAATAAGGTGTGCATATCTGGTGATACCCGTCGTCTCATCAGCAGTAGGAAATAATAAAGGCTTTTTAATGGCAACCACTACAGTTAGACTTTTTATCTTGTTTTAGCAATGGCAGTTTTTTATTGGACTCAGAGACAAATTAACAGTCCTTTAAAATGTTCATGAAAACTATGAAAAGAAACTGGTAAAAGATGTGAGGAGTTTTTTTTATCTTGCTTTCTGTTGGTGTGATATAAACACCAGTAGACTATACTACTTTATTGCAGTGCAGCTCATTAATTCTTTTGGTTAATTTTACTTTCTTAAAAAAAAAGCTTTTTATTTTAAAAATTGCATCGATGATACTAAAGGGCTGACTGAACTCAATAACAAGAGGATGAGAATTTATCTCTGCTTACTGGGCCCAGTTCAGGACTGACGAGTGGAAGCAACTCCTCTGGCTTCCTGGGGAGTTCTGCTCTGCTCGGGAAGTATTTGGTGTGTGTGTCAAGTGTGAGGTGAAACGTCCACGCATGAAAGAGAGGCTTCTGAGTAATAAGGGTGTTATAGAATTCTTCTTAGAAATATAAAAGTGTTTTGTCAGTCATTTTAAAAAATGAAAATGCTCTGGTACTGTTCTCTAACAAGAGAATAGAAAAAGTAATTTTCTAGAAGAATTCTCCAGGTTTTTCAGTCAGTAGTTTTTGCTTCACAGTGTTTATCCCTTTTGGTCAAGCTTACAAAATGGGTTGGATGAGAGAGAATGTGCCAAGCAGCAGTGCCAATGATGAGCGTGATGGAACATAGGCGTTCATCAGCAAAGCTGCTTGGTATGCTTTATTCTTCCAACCAACCCCGCCCTTTTTTCTTCTTTTGTTTTTGCAATTAGTTGAGAAACACCAGTGCCCACTGAACTGAGGCCATGAGGTTTTACTGTTTTGCTTTGTTTTCAACTATCTGTCTCCTGTGAAACTTCAACAAATGTTTCTCCTGTAGAAGTGAAGGTTCAGCATAACCCCAGCTGGGCTATTCCACTCGCCCAGGTTTTGCTTTAAAATTGTGTGGCAGGGTGGGAGGGTGTTTGAATTGCAGACATCTTATCCCAGCAGAGGTGCAGACCTTGGATGGTGAAATGTTACTTTACTGACAGAAAGTTTGCTTTTCTTAGTTTATTTTTGTGAGAAATTAGTTACCAGATTACCAGTGTCCACATTGAAAGTGGTGGAGTCGCCATCCCTGGAGATA
This sequence comes from Gallinago undulata, assembly GCA_026546715.1. Lineage (NCBI taxonomy): Eukaryota > Metazoa > Chordata > Aves > Charadriiformes > Scolopacidae > Gallinago > Gallinago undulata. The sequence continues at coordinate 138,737,354 of JAOTQQ010000012.1, read as the reverse complement.
TTTAAAAGACGTGTAGACGTGGTGCTGAGGAGCATGGTTTAGTGGTGGACTTGACAGTGTTACAGTAGCAGTTGGACTTGATTACCTTAAAGGTCTTTTCCAACATAAATGACTGTAGCGCAGAATATAGCTGCGTGGTTCCCGAAACAGGAAAACAAGAAACCTCTCTCTCCGTCAGGGTCCTGTAAGCCAGTTTATGACACAAGGACAAATGCCTGATTCAGAATCCAAGTGTATTCTTACTGTAGCATGTTTTTCCCCATTGCTATATTATCCATCATTGTTACAAATAGTGTAATATAAAAGCCCACGATTTTGCAGCGAGGTTTCTATGTTCAGCATAAAAGATCTGGCTTCTCCTGTCCATCCTGTTTGCCCTGACTGCATGCCTGGGGATTCTGAAATATCATCTCCCCCTGACAGCAACCACATAGAAGTGGGAGATCTTGCCTGAGTTAGTTTGTTGTGTTCTGCCCAGGACAGTGAGGGCGGGAGCAGGGCATCTGCAAAGAACCATTATTCTTTTCCTTCTCCTTCACTCCCCATCACAAGGTGGGATTATTTTCATATTGATTCTCTTCTTTCTCCCCATAGGAAGTCAAAATAATCAGCTCAGATTAATATTCTTTAGATGGCTGTAAGTAGAACAGATGAAGTTTACTCACAAAGACCACGATTGATTGATCTTCCAAACTATTTAAGGGGATTATGAAATTCATCTGTACCAGCACGCCCTATCTGTGACTTCAGTCCATCAGGTGATAATAGGAAGAGAAATTTCTGTTTGTCGGGCTTTTTACAGTTGGACTTTCACCAAAAAAACAACGATGAAAACATTTTCAGTGGTTACATGCACACAGTGAGGGTCAGGAAGGTGTTGGCCCGTGGGAAGTGGTGGAGCCTGACCCTGCGATGTGCCGGGGGCTGCACAAATGCACAGCAAAGCGGTGGTGTGTGCTGCGGGGAGCGAATGCAGCCCTCGTATAGGGCAGGCGAGAGCAGATGGTTACAGAGAGGCAGCTGAGGGAGCAGAAGGAGGGAAATGTAGTCTGATCTGGCTCCTGTTGCCCTGTGAAAGATATCAATGTGAAATTTGTATTCTTCCCCATTACACTAGTGTGAAAAGGAGCAGCAATTGCAGTATGTATTAGCAAACATAGGCAGTAAAAACCATAGTAGTACGCTAGAAATAAGTGGGATGTCTAATACTATAGACACATGTACACACAGACACGTTATTGAAAAGAACTACTTCAGGGGAAAAGAAATACAGATATAAAGATGGAACAGCTTTTAGAGGAAAAAGCAATTCCATACAGCGTGTGGATGCATAATGTAATTATAGTGCCCGTTCTGCTGCTTGCCTCATTCTGAAGCAGCTCCACAAACCATGCAAACCCTCTGCTTTCACTTTGAAGCTACTTTAAAGGCTTCATAGAGATTGCTGCAAAAATAAAGCAGTATTTTAATGATACAGCTGCCATGATGGGAAAGTACAGAATCACCCGGTAAAGAAAATAATAGCATTGTGATTAGAGGGGTTACAAAATGTATTATAGAACCAATTTAGCATTTAAAATGGGAAAGCAGTTTAATGCTCCACTGCTGGCACTGCAGGTTCTTCAAATAGTGCATTTCATCTCAGTTATAACAATAATTTCATTAATCCGCCACATGCGTTCGCTGGACACTTCTGACAAAACTGATTAGTAGTTGCTGTAGTCTACCTCTCTCTCTACAAGTGGGAACTTTTTTCTGTTCCATTTTGAAAAAATAACATAATTGCTGAGCACAGGGAGTGAAATGTGTCACAATCACAAGAGGGTTGTGGGACTGTAATAGCCTTGATAATGTCTGAAGGGTGTTTCTTGTGTTATCAACCTGTCAAGCTTTCCCTCAGCACAGAGGTGTGCTAAGGAGGGAAGGGATTTCATTAGGAGAGTCTGGAAAAGGGTGGCCTGGGGCAGGGTGGAGTCTGTCTTCCCCTCAGTCACCATGGGTGGAATTGAGTTTGTCGATGAGAGCAGCTTAAATTAAGTATCTATGTGTAAGCTAGGTGTCTAAACTCCTATTACATTTGGTGGAGATCTAGTCAGCACGCTCAGAGGAGGGTAAAGAGGGATCAGACTCCATGTGAAGAGAGCACCGCTCAGCTCAATCTGTCTAGGCTTTGGGGACTGCATTGACACTTGAGTTTAGGCATTTGGATCTCAAACTCAGTGATGTCCTCTGCCTTACTAGCTAACCAGCCTCTGCGTTTGATGTTCAAATGGCTATTAATGTCTGATGGAGATGAAACCTTGTGTTATGAGACTCTATTTTAGAAGTTGCATTTACCTCAAATCATACTTGGAACACTTAATTGCACGTATGCAGCTATGTTCAAGATGATCTTCTGGGAAGCAAGCACCACTTAATCTGAAAAAGTGTCTTTGGAATTAAAAGGAAATGATTGGAGTGCGTGTGTGTTTCATTTGCCCCCTTTCTTTTGATTGGACTTGAACTTCAGAAGCCTGTTGCTCTTCAGTAGAAGTGAAGTTCTTGCTCTGTAGCTCAGTTTTTCCAGCTGTAGAAGAATGATGATAATTAGGACAAGTTAAAACTGTTGTTTCAGTAGAAAACTGAGATTTGAAATAAATTTGCTACCAAAATTGTGTCTTTTGTATGTGTGTATATGAAATTGATCGTCTAAAAGCTCTGCAATGTGTCCCTGAAAAGTGGTGAGGCTGCCTGACAATAACAAATGCAGCAGCTCATTTGCTCCTGTTCTTCTCTGTGGGACAGATTCTCCAGCTGTGGTGGGTAATGGTGAAGGCCTCCACTGATGCTTTGTCTGTGTCATGCCTCTGATTGGAAGCGTTTGGTGGATGGGGACTAGAGCATGACTGGTGTTTGAGGGATATCGTCTCATGTAGGGCCTCTAGGCACTGCAAAACTGCCAATGATAATGACCTCTGAAATCAAGGAGGCTTTTCAGTGTGCTTTCATTTTGCACTTTGCAAATACTAGTTCTTTTCAGCTATTTCTGAATGTGGAATTCAGTCAGAAGTGTGTCTGTTTTATCTCTGTTCCACAGTCAGCTGCAGATTACTGTGTAGCTGATGTGCCACTGCAGGGAGCGGGGAAACAACTCCCAAATGTTAAAGCAGACACTTTCTATGATGCTGTGTATTATCAGTGGGGACAGCAGAAGGTAAAGAGAATGTCATGTTTAATGAGAGACAATTCTTCCCTTTCCCTCTTTAATTTTTTTGACCAACTGATTTGTAAGTAGTGTGGGGTTTCCTTGGCTATGGTGCCATTAAGTGAAGCTTTGATATAGTAAAGCCTGGGGATGGCTTTAAGTGCCTGCATCCTACTTCTAGTACTTCCCTGCTTCTAGTTATGTTGATGGGGTGCTTTTACATTGTTATTAACCACTCTGGGCATTTGCAGAGTTAGTTCAAAACTAAGAATGATACCCAAGTGTGACAGACTCTTAAACAAAAAGAAGTGTTGTAAGTTTGCAATGGAAGAGCAGAGGGGGAAAGGAAGCAGTACAACAATATGTTTCTTTGAATTTGGGAAGTGTCAACGTTAATGAGCAGTTGAGGCCTTTGGCAGTTGCAAACAACAAGTGCGCTTGGTGATAGCAGCATCAAACCTCCCAAGTATTTTCTCTTTAAAAGATTAGGGAATATGAATCCAATTCCTTCAACAAATCCACAGTTTAAGAGAGCCTTCTGGTTTTAGGCTATTTACTTATTTTAGCTTTTGAACTGTCTGCTGTTCTTTCCATGCAAACTTGTGATGTTTTCCTATCCTCTAAGTATGCCAGCTGTCATCTTCGGTCTGCCAGCCCTGTGAGACCCCACAGACCGACACATAGACATCTTCTGCCCACCAGTTCAGTCTTCTCCTCGTCTACCAAACTGATCTTGTTACCCCTATGTCATGGTAAACCTGTATCTTTTAACCTACCCCCCTACGGAGAGTAAAGAGTTCACTAGAGTCAAAGAGTTACCTACAACCAGTTAAGACTGATATAGTATTCGATCCTGCTTCACAAACTGTTGCCTGAAATGGGAGATGCTGTTCCTGGCCCCTGTGGTGCAGTGCTACCCACCTATGCCTGATTGAGACTGAATGACCATCAGAATCTGCTTGGGGCTTCCCACTGGTCTGACTGAGTATACGGTGGGAGAAGCTCAGCATGGGCTTCAGGAGACAGCCATGCCCATCTTATGTCCCACAGCAGCTCACAGATACCACCCTTCTCTTTTGCAACCTCAAAAACTCAATAATAGAAGCACCTACTGTGTGAAACCTGGGGTGCTGGAGAGAGGGAGCAAGGCCACTATTTCAGGTTATAGGAAGCTGTTTAAATTCTCCTGTCTAGCTGGAGGTTGCCGTGCAACTGCTAGCAGTCATTAACATGGCCTGGAGTATTCAATTCTTCCAGCTTCCTTACCTCCTAGTTCCTCACCCAGAGATCATAGTTATTACTTATAGGGATTGTTCTCAGAAGATGTACTTGGTAGAATAAATATTTCTAATTCTACTAACGTCTAGGAATAAATACGGTAATGATGCATCAAGCAGCACTTCTAGGGTTAAATATGTCCTTGACATGCATACCTAAAAATAGAAAACCTTTGGGTCTGAAGAAGGTAGAGTTACTGCATATCTTGAGGCCTTTTATTTTCCCTTAACATAGAGAATCTCATAAGTGGGTATTACGTTCTCCTATTTTCCTTGTTTCTCTAATGTCTGTAAGTGCATCCATCAACTCCTGATGACTTTGCTGACCTAGACACCCTCTACTGTTTTGCCTTTTTTTCCTTGCTTTAAAGAAAAACATGACAATAGAATCTGTATCTAATGGTTTTAGAACTGCTATTAATTCATCTTTCATTTAAGGTTGATTGCTTTTAATCTTAGCAATACACTTCGGATTGTGAAGGATTTTGTGAATGTGTTTTCATTATGAAAACGTGGATGTGACTGAACTTCAGCATACCTATGCTGGTAATAGTCTTTCATCTAAATAAAGCTTTTGTATAGGTTTGAAGGTGTATTTTTAAATAATCAATATCCTTGCTGATGAAATAGTCTGTATCTCCAGAAAAAGGTTTTCTATCACAATTGTACATTCTCCTTCAGATATAAGACTGTCTCAAACTTACTTCTCCTTCAGTGACTCAGAATTTTTGCTTATTTTCAGGTTTGTCCTAAAGAACAAATAGCTTAAGTGTCAACATCTCAGCATTAGATGGTGATTTGTGAAGTTGATGAGGAAAACTAAGAATGTTATTCCGTATAGTAAGCTTTCCTGAAACCTTGATTGTTGACTGTAGAAGAATCTGAAGTGCTTGTTAAGGTTCATGCTTATTAAACTGTCACTGCTGTTTTCTGTAGGGAAGACTACTTTACGGTTTGCAAACCGTAGTTAATTGTCCATACTAACTGGTAGCAGATTATTTTGGAAACATTTTTTTGCCTGGATAATTATTATCAGCTTTGTTTGCCATAGCTGTTGTTTCATGTTCCCTGACTCTGTTGAAATAATTTAGTATTGGAAGGATTTATTTTTTAAAGAGTATTTTTGAAGGACAGAAAAAAACCCAAACACCTATGCCAGATAAAATCCTCAGATCAGGTAAATGCTCAGCATATTGATTAAACTCTCAAATTCAGATGAAATTCAGTTATTAGTATGTGTCCATTAGTACAAATTGCCCCTTCTGGCTTTTGCTAGGAGGAAAAAAGTATAAAATATTACTTTTTTTTCTTTCCCATTGACTTTTTCTCCCCTGCCCTGGTTTCTAGGTTCCAAAGGACATAAAAATGCTGATAAAAGCCAAAAAGCAGAATAATTGGAAAGTAAGTTGTCTTAGCTTTTGATTCCAAAAAGAATACTGTAGAATGTAGTCAGGTTACATGAACAAGCCTGACATTTGCGGGGGGGGAAAAACACATCAGAGTGAATCCTATTGTTGTGCTCTAAAATGTTTTATGCAAATTGCAAGTGATTCTAAAAACACAAAATAAACTAAAAAGATGAAGCTGAATTTGAAAATTTAATTAGCTCCTCTATACATGGCAGAATGATGGCAAATAAAACTGGTTCATTGTTGATTAAATTCTTAAATTCTTACTTAACTCTTATCTGCATATTCATCATCATCTTCCTCCCATACCTTGTGTTTAGGTTTTTGTTCTGGGGTTGTGGTTTGTTTCCCCCCCCCTCCCCTTTTTATTTTTTTTTGCGGAGAGGGGGCAGGATGGAGTGGAAGTACAAGTGTGTCCTCTCTGAACTGATGATGGAGCATCCCATTTAGTAGTGTATTTCCTGCAGTCTCACGTTTCAGTCTCACGTTTCAGTCTCAAACCCCTACTTTCTCTCACTTTATTGAGCTGACTGCTCAGTTCTTTGACTTCAGTGAGTTGATGATCAATTTATCATCCACTTGAGTTATCTCACCCTGGCTTATACAGAGTACTCTGTCACTAATAATAGTTGGTCAAGAGCAACCAATGAGAACTGTCCCCTTTGGCAGCATTTCCTTGTTAATTTGTCTTATTTTAATCGCTTTGCCATGCTGGCAGTAGTTACGGAAAGTATTGCTTTGCTGCTGAGAGAAAAGTCTGTGGAAGTGCAGCCTAAATAGAGCTAGGGGGAGACTGAATCAGATTAGGAAGAACAGGAGTTGCTATCTAACCTTAATAAGCAAATGTGTTTTGATTTTAAGCCACTGCACCAGCTTTACCAAGTGCTTCACTTTGTCCTAATGTGTAAGAAATGAGAATTGGGTGATCATACAGTGAAACAGGAGATTGCAAACATTTTTTTTTTTGTTCAGAGAAATGTAGCAGCCTTCCGTGTCCAGTAGAATGGGGAGCAGTGAAATTTTCCATCTTGTAGCCTGGGATATATGTTTGAGCTCAAATGATCAAAAGAAAAAAGGCAAGGAAGGCATAGGCTGCAAGAATAGTAGATGGATGATGAAGGTCAAGTAGTAGAATATCTGAAGTGAAAGGGAATTTGACTGCAGAAGATGAAATATAGTGTGAAGAAAGAATAATTTCTAGGATGAGTCTGAATATCCCACTGTATTTATAAATCTTAGAATTGAGGAAGTGGTAAAAACACAAAATTGTTGTTGCTGCTGCATGCAAATACACTAGTAGAATAAAACTTCTGTGCTGACACAAGCAAGTAGAGCTATAAAACACAGTAGAAGTTGAAATTTTTCTACCTATTAGGAAGATCCTCTCATGGTTTTATTAATGGGTGTTAATCTGCCACACATATAAACAGATAAACTCCCTTAGCAAAGTTCATATTAGTTGTTTCTCTTTTAATCCTGTTAGGATTATTTAATCAAATAGATTGACAAAGATTATTGTATGAAAACAGTAAACTGAATTTCATTGACCTTTGGAATATGCATGAAATATAAAAATATACATGATGAGCTTTAGATGTATTGTTGATGTTTTAATCAGTGAAGCAACACAAAGCAAAAATCATACAAGAATATTTCTTTTCTACTTTCATTTTTGAGAGTAATTATCACAAGTGACTCTTATGTTTGTTAGTGGAAGCCTTCAGGACCAGTGAATTTTGACCAATTTGTTAGAAAAGTTATTTTAGTTAACTATTTCTATTCTCTCCAAACACTTATAAAAAAATTATTTGCTCTGTGTTGCAACACAAATGTTACGCAGTAAGGAATTGTGATACTGCTAACAAATACTTTCAAACAAAGTGCCATAATATTTTGGTGCATTACTACAGTGTTACGTCTGAGTTTAGAAATGATCAAGATGTCAAATTGCTTAGGTTATTTCTGCTTATACTACCCAAGAGAATAGCATCACAACCATTTGTGAATATTGATAGTATTTTCTTGTCTGTCATGAAATGGCTTTTTCTTACGTACATCTGCTAATATTTTTGTGTAGTAAAATAATGGAAGAAAATACGTTTAAAGAAATAAAACAGCAGTAGAATAAATGTGAGGAAGAAATCCCCACCTCCATGTAGTCTCTTCCATGAGAACACAGAAAGGAGTTTAATCTCGTGCAGTAAACCTTGAAGCTTTCAGTAGTCACAAGGTGACTGGAGCTCCTCTCGGGACAGGACAGTTCAGAAGTGTTTGACTTCAGTGGAAAATACATTTAGACTAAGGAGGTTTTGGAAATATATCCTCATAAACAGCTGGTAATGAAATATTGATTTATTATTGTAAAATGGCAGTATAGCAGCTGTGTACAAGTGGTGAGCAGCTCCATGTGGCAAACTTCAATGGCAAAGTGAAATGGAAACGGGAAGGTGTGGGGCTGACTGCTGGAGCTGTGCTGCCGCATCTTGGAGTGAGCGGGCTGTCTCCTGAGCTGCGAGATGGAGAACAGCTTAAATTTCATAAAAGAGACAGGGCAGCTGAGAAAGAAAATGTGAAAAGTACTACACATTTCCAAGAGAAAGCTGAATTCCTTAAAAGCTAGATTATCTGGAAGCCCCATGCAGTGCCTTGCAAAACTGTCTGGGTCTGTCAAAATGCTGCCTGTCAGTAGATGGTGCTCTTTATATCAGCTATTTACTCATGCTGCGTGTGTTTGACTGTTTTCATGTAAAAGGTCTGCTAGCATTCCTTAACAGTTCATTTCTCTGAATTCTGATGTCTGGGAGATTAGAAAACAGAGACTTTTGAGGGACTGCCAAAAAAAAAAAAAAAAAAAAGAAAAAGAAGCGTTGACTAGGTTGCTTTGAAATATCCTTCATCCTTGAATTTTTTCAACGACTTACTTTGCTTATGAACCTGTATTGTTTTGAACTTGGACAAATTCAGAAGCTTCCAGAATAAAAACCTTGAACAAACAGTGTGGAACTGGAAAATACCTATAGCAGACTAACTCAGTGTGGCAACTGACCTGTAGGACAGTGAAATAATGTGGTCTGAAACAAAACTGCAAAGCAGATTTGGCAAATCATGTGCAGTTCTAAAGTTTTCTTTTGCATATGAATTTTGCAGTTTTACTTGCTGTTTCTGGATAGATAGGAATTAGTTTATTTTCAAATGTAATGCTTCTTAGAAAGGACTTAAATGAATTAATGCAGTTGTGAGTTTTACCTGGAGTCATTGGTAGTTGGATGGATATAAAAAGCTGCATAAAAAATCAAGATTTCCTTAGTAATGTGATTGAAGTATTATTGGACATGCCTGCATTTTTTATTATTCAGAAGATATGCCAGCTGTGGAGGAAAAAAGTTAAATGTGTTAATTGTGTAAAAATATCACTTGCCAAAGACTGCTGTTGAGATGAAAGCCCTGATCTGGGCAGCAGAACAGAAGGGCAGACCTAATGGTGAATTTGAGATGCCTAAAGTTACGTGTGTCTTTATGCAGTGGTCCATGTATAGAACATCAGCTACTTAACCAAGAGTTGAATTTTGGCTTGTGAAATGAATTTGCCCCTGGAGTGAATCTTGAGAACGGCCTGCTGTTCACTGTCTGACACTACTGGTCTTTCTGCAAACAGAAACTAAAGGATTAGGGTGAATTTTTCATGTAGTCTTAAACTGCAAGCAAATTATTCAAGAAAGGGAAAGGAACTGAGTTCCTTTCAGAAATGTAATTGAAATATTTCTAGTTCTTATTCAGGGCCAGTTTGTCTTCCCAGCGCATGGATTTAGAGATCCCTTCATAGATCTCTGTCCAGAAAGGATATATATTGTATCTACTCAACACATTGCAGCAGATGAGTATCATTCTTCACAATGCTTAATTTACTTTCTCTCAGCCCTTCTTTCGCATTCATCTGCTTACAACCCAAGTTCCTTATATTGAGGTCAGGTTGGTATAACATTTTTCTTGCAAATCTCAACTCAAAATATCTAGGGATATCACACAGAATCACAAAATGATATGGGGTTGGAAGGGGACCTCCAGAGATCATCTAGTCCAACCCCCCTGCCAAACCAGGTCTACCTAGAGCAGGTTGCACAGCAACACGTACAGGCAGGTTTTAAATGTCTCCAGAGATGGAGACTCTACCACTTTTCTGGGCAGCCTGTTCCAGTGTTCTGCCACCCTCAAAGTAAAGAAGTTCCTCCTCATGTTTAAATGGAACTTCCCGTGTTGAAGTTTGTGCCCATTACCTCTTGTCCTGTCACTGGGCAACACTGGAAAAAGACTAACCCCATCCTCTTGACACCCATTCCTTAAGTATTTATAGGCATTGATCATATTCTCTCTGTCGTCTTTTCTCCAGACTAAAAAGATCCAAGTCCTTCAGCCTTTCCTCATAAGAGAGATGTTCTAGGCCTCTAATTATCTTTGTAGCCCTCTGCTGTACCCTCTCCAGCTGTTCCCTGTCCTTGAACTGAGGAGCCCAGAACTGGACACAGTACTCCAGATGGGGCAATGTAGAGTGTAAGGATAACCTTCCTCTAACTGCTGGCCACGTTCTTCTTGATGCACGCCAGGATGCTGTTGGCCTTCTTGACCACAAGGGCACATTGCTGGTTTGCGGTCATCCTGTTGTCCACCAGGACTCCCAGGTCTCAGAGCTGCCTTCCCCAGGAGGATGTTGCTGGGACATTTTGGGCTGGATTTACAGATGGTACCTGGAACCGAAGATAGAAATTTTCACTTGGCTGGCATTCCTCCCCTGCTTGGCCTCCCTGTAGTGCCTGCCTGGATGTTCCTGGGAAAGACCCATTTTCCCATGAAAGGCCCGATCTAGGAGTTATGTTCAGAGCATGGCAACAATATTAATCTGTGCCTTCCTCCTCCCATCCCCCTTCCACCCACTGAGTCTGGTCTGCTGAGTCCCATCTATATGGGGCTTTGTAGCTCCAAATCTCCAGGTTTTTGCACAGAGATGGTGCTGCCGCATCCTTGTGTTTCCTTTTAAAATATGGACAGCTTCTGACCTTTCTTTTGCTTTAAAGTTTATTTACTGCACTACAAGAAAAGATGCTTTCTGTGAGCGAGAAGGGGTGTCTTCCTTTGGCCTGGGCTGGCCTTGATGTGAATATGGCACTTGTGCTCTGTGGCTTTTTCCTTATCTTCTTTTTGGTTAGCTTCGGGTGCTTCCTAACCAGGAGGGGCTGGCCTTCATAAATCTTTGAGGCTTTTTGCTTTCTCTAATAAAGGGGATAAAAAAGCATTGTAGTGCTTAAGCTCTCCTTATGAATATTGAACTTCATAGGGATGATAAGATAATACAGGAATTTCCTTATTAGGGAGAGAAGACCAGTTTCTCAAAAGTAATTAGCAAAAAATTACAAAAAAATACATACGCCTGAGGTGCCCTGCTTGTTTTGAAAAATAACTAGTGTATCTGCCTTCTAGGTATTTATTTAAGTTGAGAAATCCATTATGACCTTCTACATAGGCACTGCAACGCCATTGCATGAATCAGATGGCTGCGCTAATCTACCTCTCCTAGCAACATTTGCCTGCTCTCTCCTGCCGTTGCTGGAAGTGGAAGCAATGTCTTATTGGGAAGCAAGAGGTTGACCTGTCAGCTGAGGCTCGGAGACCTTTTCTTATTCATACCCATGTACACTTCTGGCCTATAAAGTTGTTCTCCTCAAAAATGTATTTGGCTCAAGAGAATGTAGTTAAGAGTCAACTGGCAAAGGTATCTAGAAAACTTTGATTGCTGTTGGGGTATGAAATGCCTTGGCTGCTGTACTTGCCTTCTGCATATGAATGAGCCCATCCATAAAGACTGAGATTTGGCATGGAAAGGTTACACTACTTCTTACAGTACAAGCTTCTTAATTGGCACATCTGCTGGGAACAAAGGTGCCAAAAATGTGATTTACTCAGAAGGAGTAAACCATGTAAGAAAGCAACCTGTCATTATTTAATAGGGATTAAGATCTTCTCAGGATGTTAGATGTTCTCCTTGTACAAATGTACTGTTACTGAGGTAATGGCAGAATTAACCTCACTACCTGCTAATGCTGAAGTAACGGTTTCTTTTATAGTTCTTCTCGTATAGAAATGCTTCACTGTCCCTGTCTTCTAAGATCAAAAAGTGGACTGTACCCTTCAGTTCTGACATACAGCAGCTATTAAAAAAAAAACAAAACCACAGCTACTTCTTAAGCCCTAGATTGTGACATCTCAAGTATCTTCTCAGCAGAATACTGTAATTAAAAATGAAAGGATCAAGGTGTGGTCTGTGCTGGACAGATTTATTATGTCAGGGTAACTCCACCAGTAAATCCCAAGAATGAAAAAAAATTTGCAAGTATCGTTAATGACAGCTCCTTTGGAGAAAGGTACACTTTGGCAAAAGCAATATTATGCCATAGATATGGGTATTTTTTAAAAAGCATGTCACCAAAAGGCACAAAACCCCAATGACACTGTTAAGTACATGTTTCTGAGGTTAGGCTTAGCCTATATTCAAATATCCTGTACAATTAGAACCATAGGGAAATTATTATTTTTTTCTTAAGTTTGATTTGTAAGGAGAAGGACTTGGGATTTTAGATATACGTTTATGTTTTGTTACTAGTGTTACCTGAAATCTCTGGAAACAGCAAAGTACTGCTCTGTGCAACCTCTTTTTTTTTTTTAAGAATCCCTTCCATTAAATAAAGACCTATTTCTATTATCATAGAATTCCTAGTAAAGAAAATTAATTTTTATAAGCCTTAGAAAATTTTACCATTGAGCTACACATCATAATTATTAATTGACACATTTCAGTTCATATCCATGTTAGTATAGATAATGTGAATATGAAACAGCTACATTTAAAACAGTCATGGTCCTGTCTAGTTCTTCTCATTTCAAGACAGCCTGTTTTGTGATTCTTATTGCTAACTATTGATAATTGAGCTGTTTTTGAAAGAATCCATTTAAGTGACTGAAGATTTGCAGATAAGGCATCACCAAATATTTGTGATTATGAGTTCAAGATCCTCATGAGCCACAAAACAAATATAGGCTGACCAGCTTTCTTTTAACCTTTATTATTGAATTTGCAAGTATAACATCAAAATTTGTGCTGTCCTTCAGATCTTTAAATTTTTAGTTCTCATCTTTTGCTATTTACTTTTCTGTAATTAAAAAGCAACAAGATTTCAGTGTATTATTGATATTTTTGTGCAAATTAAACATTTTTATAGTCTAGTTTGGCCAATGGATTTTGTTGCTACTACGGGGTGTATTTTAGTTAAGTTCTTCTATATGACAGTCTTCAAAGAAGTATGTGAGAAATTCCAAGAAAATCAGTGAACCTACTTACACACCTGATTTTTATTTATTTTACTGGACTCCTGATAAGCAGCCTTGGTTTAGTTCAACTGGGTATGTAACTGCTATAGATGCAACTTGCAGAGGTGCCAGGATTGGTTTAAAAAAAATAAAGTGGGAATGGAGACTCCTTTTTAATCGTCGGTTTTGTAGTCTATGTAGGTTCTGGGTGGTGTTATTTTTTTATTTTTATTTTAATCTAGATCTGGAAAAAATATTTTTGGCAAATACTGAACTTATTCAAAAGTGGAATTGCAGTTGCTCTGATGGTATTTCTGAGTTGAGGGCAAACTGTTACAAAAGGGGGAGCTACGTTTCATAGTTATTAGATGTTCCTGTTTGTTTCCTGCATGTACCTGAATGGATTTGAACTCCCAGCTTTCACCAAGATGGGGTGCTCTCCTGAGCCAACTACCAGTCTGAATGGAGTGTTCTGTGATGAAGAGTCATGCCATAAATCTTCTTTGCAGTGAGTGTAGTACTTAGTCCTTAAGACTGCGTACTTAAGTTATGTGTGCCATGTGGAGGGTGAATGTCTCAAATTTTTATTCTTGCTGTAGTGGATGGTTAAGTGCAATAAAGAACATGTGCTTGCAATAAAGTTCAGTTTATTACTTGTAAGTTGCTGTTAACACAGGACTGTTAATTGAAATTAATTCTGTTTCTTCTTTGACTCAGTACTGGTAACAAGAAGGCTAGAAAAGTTCAAGGAGGAAGCTTTTATCTTCATAGCTGCACCAGCCATCCTAGTAGGGCAGCGGCTGTGTGAACAGAAATTGTCTGTTTTCCAGATCTGTGCAGGATACAGCGTAGGTTTCTCTTTGTAAAAGCAGGAGTATTTGTATTTATTTGTGAAGACTTCAATTGGGGATTGAAGATAGTCATGGTTAGAGACCAGACTTGGACAGGTTTGAATTGTCTCAGGTAGAGAAGGAAAATCAGAGCCAGATCAATGAAAAAGTATCAAACAATTGATGTATCTTGTGAAGTAGGAACCTTTGGCCGGACAAAGCAACTCTCTCTCTCTCTGCATTTTCTCTGTAAATATCCAAAAGCAAATATTTAATTTTTGGTCTGGAAGGAATCTTCTGCACTGAGTGAGATGGATCTTTAGTTTGGCAAGATTAAAAACACTGCATTTTTAGATGAAGTGAATTTTAAAACATTATACTCTGTGATTTGGATTTGGCTGTCAAAACCTAAAATTAACTGTGTTCCTGGTCCTACTTGTGATTTTATTTTCAGCATTGTTGGCCTGTCTGTCCCAGTTGTGGCTTTCAGGATTTTTGATAGCAATTTGAATGATGTCAAGCAAGGTTCTTGACAATGCTGAGAAGTGCTCTGTCTTCTCCTTTCTCATCCTGACACTCCAGTTCTTCACAGTTTGCTGATAATGCCACTGCCACTTATCTCAACACCGGCATCTGCCACTCATGGTTCTTGCTTTCAGAGTGCAGTATCTCATTGAAAGAGAGTACTCTCATGGGAAATGTGTCGTCTTATTTATCGTTGCTTGTTGTTTGGGTGCTGTCTTTATCCCAATAAGGATAATGCTCAGTGATACTTGTTTGGACAACTTTATCCTTTCCTGTAGATGGTTATACTTGTGACAGCCTTAAGAGGAAGTTAACTTCCTCTAACAACTTCTTACTTTCCAGTTCAATCTCATTATGTTTTATAATTTGTTTTACCCCCTTTGCAGTTTGTTTGTAGTACACCTAAGCTTGTGGCATCAGTACAGAAGCTATTGGATTAGATTCAATCCTGGTGTTGCTTGAAAGCTAGATAAAACCTCTCTCTTCGTTCATCAATCTTTGAAGAAGTGGTGGTGCTACACTGGTTTGAGGTAGAAGTTTCTGCTTGCGCAGAGCTGGCTTTGAGCACTGCCAGAGCAATCTCTTGGTAGGGACAACAATTTACAGCAATCTGCTGTACGCATAAAAAGAAGACAGTGCCTGACTTGGCCTTTGGGGTTATGAAAAGGTGAAGAGACTTTATAAGTGAGAGAGACGGGAGGCTGTGGACCACTGCAGCTAATAAGGGAGGGAGGCCCTCATAGAAGTGAAATTTGTTCCTCTCCTTTTCCTTCAAAAACGGGAGGATAGGAATAGCAAATATACTTTATAGGACCTTTTCCACTTCTCCCGTACCTTCCATCACTTCCTTGCCAGTCTCCAGTCTTTCCCCTGCCTGCCTCTTCCCTGAGAGGGCTGAACTGGCCCTGTTCACCGGTGCTCAGAGCCCTGAGATGGTGCTGCTCAGGTGTCCTTGTCTCCCTCTTTAACTCTGTTCCCTCCTGTCTCCTCCATGATGCCAGAGGTCCCTCCCCATCTGTTCAGTGGCTGGATCAAAGGGATAGTGATCTCTCTGCAGGTCTGGGTTGTATCTCTCCTTGGTCTTCAGGTGTGTTTGAACTCGCTCAGAATCAGTGAGGATGTGATTCTTCAGGCCTTGGGTACCTTATCAGGACTTCATTTGTGCTCCTGCAAGACACAGCGAGCTGGCTGCACTGAGTTGCCTCTCTTAAAAAAACCTATATATTCTGAGAATGTGGATTTAGGTGAACCAGAAGGTATTATAGCTCTACTCTATCGACCTTCTATCCTTCTATTGACCAGGGGTGGGAAATAACTCCCTCTTGCGCGTACTTGTAACTGATCTTGTCTTTTGTGGGAACCTGTGTGTGGACACTCATGTCAGGCAGCATGGTGTGGCCATGTGCCAGCAGACTGGCCCAGGGAAGGAGGGTCTACATGTAGGACAACATATATGGGAGTGATGGGGAAGGGCTGAGATGTGAGTTGGGCACCGATTCCGGTGGCTTGCTGTGAGCATCAGGCTGTGCTTTTAAATGTGAGTGCCCTGGGAGCTGCACAGCCTCCAAAACTTGTCCATAGCATCATTATATGAGATTCTGCCATGTTCAGGGGGTCATAGATAAGGCCCACCAGTTGTGTTTTGCACCTTGCCACGTGGAGCAAGTAAGTTTGGGGCTGCAAATGTAAGACACAAGCTTGCAACTCAGGGAATGCAAGGCACTACCTGACCACGCTTCCAGCACAATTTGGGAGTCTTGGTAGGTCTCCCAGGTCTCTGTAGTTTTCGTTCAAAGTGGACTTTGTGTGTTGATCAGTCATAGGTGTCTGACTTGCATGATAGTTGCTGTAGTGTCTCTGTTTTAGTCCTTCCTGGGTGGCATTAGTGTTTATGTCTTGGCTAAACCAAAGTTGGTCTTGAAAGTGTGCTTTAAACTAAATTGTAATTATATTTTTAAAAAAAAAAAATCTATTTGCCATACTGATTTGTTTTTCACAGTACCTTAAGTAATAAATTAGAGTGTGTTTGAATTTCTGATCTAATTAAGGTTTTAAACATTCAGTCTTTTATCCACACAAAAGGGAAGTTGTCTGACAGTATTATCCTTGGTTTTTTGTTGTTTTCTTTTGTTGTTTTTTTTTTTTTTTTCAAAATAAACACGTTTCCTTTGGCTTGTCATTTTCATCTCTTCTTAGTATTAAAATTCTCAATAACACAGATGGGAATCCAACACAGTGGAGGTTTCAATGGTTTTATGGGGTGTCTGCTTATTACTGTAATTTTCTTCAGTCTTTGCTGGAAAAATCTGTAAGTATGACTATCTGAGAAAGTGTATTTCCAAACCAAAATGTGTGCTTTCCAGATTCTTGAATATTTTAAGATATCATATAAAAACACATTCACAAACCTGGCTCATTTCTTTTGTTCTTTCCAGAATTGAAACCAGCTTTTATGTTAGTCATTAATTCAGAATTCTATATGGCAGTTTAATGTTGGAGAAGTAATTTCGAATATATGAAAGTGATTCTTATTTTCTGTTTTAGAAATATAACCCAAGCATGTTTAAAAAAAAATTCATGCTTTTGAAATTCTTACTGGGCATTGCTGCTCGTGCTGCTTCCTGTCCTAATCAATGAAGATGACGCTGTTAGTCTTGCTTCTGGAACAGCCTGAAAGATTTGAGAATAACTTGGATAGCTTTTGGAGCTGTGTAGTTTAAGTTCTCTGCTGTATGTATCTATATCAGATACACATAACAGTTTATTTTTCTAACTTTGAAGTGTATCATTGACCCTTTATAGATTGCTTGCAGAAGACGTTATGTTTTGATTTAACAAATACTTCCTTCTCAACTTCACACCTGAACTGATCCCATTTCTTTTTTCCCAGTCTCTCTCTCTGATCACAGAAACAGCAATGGTTTTCTGACACATTTTAATGTTTCCTGCCTCAGCTGACTGCATTACTGTAGGGGTGACAGCCACCCATCTCACTCTCTCTGTCCCTACTAGGTGGCAGTGACCTTACTACTTCTTCCCTTTGCTGTTCCCATACCTGCCCTCACAGCTGCCAGCCCCCTTTTCTCTCGCGCTGCCTGACTGGGTTAACGTAGTGGTTCACCATCGAGCAGTTGTACTCCACGTCTGCTCCATGTGAAGGTTTCATGTCTGAAACACAGCTGGCAGAGCTCCACGCTGCTGCTCTAATAAATGATGGTGCTTCTCCCTGCAGCCTTCCCTAGCTTATGTCCTTTGACCAGCAGAGCCATAACAAAATTGGTCCTGCTTTGTCTTTTTCCAGTAAAATTGTGAACTCCAGAGCAGAGTCTCTCCTGATGTTTATTGAGAAGAGTCTGCCTTAATGCTTTGAGCAGTTCCTCTTTTGTCCGTTTCTGTTTCATACAATCATTTTTTTAGGCAGAAAGTGTAGGGTCTGACTTCGGATAAATTTGAATGTAAACGCGCCTTGTCTTTGCTGTATGTCAGGATCCGTGTGTTGTCAAATTGG
The DNA here is from genome assembly GCA_026546715.1 of Gallinago undulata. NCBI lineage: Eukaryota > Metazoa > Chordata > Aves > Charadriiformes > Scolopacidae > Gallinago > Gallinago undulata. The sequence goes on along the minus strand of JAOTQQ010000012.1, from coordinate 138,719,265 downwards.
ATGTTACAAATGGCATCAGGCAGCCTTCTTGCAGCAGACCTGCAGCCCTCTTTGACTGAGGACCCCGATAGCCACAATCTCAGGTTTTTGTAATCTCAACAGATTTATAAATGCATAAAATGTTTGGGTTGGAGAAGCTCTTTTAAATAACTTGGCTCATAGTATGTAAAGTAGTTTTAATGATGAGATTGAATCCTCCATCACTCAAAAATACAGAAGACTTTCTTTCTTTCTTTTCTGGACAATAAATAAAGACAAATTCTGGTGAGTAAATTGACCTTCAGAATTGGCAGGCTTGGTAACCTGCACCTGGGAAGCTGAAGAGATAATTTGTACTTCATTGCTTAGGAAGAGCAGGGCTTGGTTGCTAATGCTGTTCTGGACACTAAAATACACTCTTTAGTAGTGCATAGGCTGTAAATTTGATTTGGTTATTTATTCTTGAGTTGGTGATTTTAAGTACTGTCTTCTCTGCACCATGGGACAAAGCATGAAGATGTGACGTGTATTAAATATGCTATTTTTTTCTTATTATTAGAAGTCATTTTTATAGTTTGAGATACGTATACCAAAAACTGCAGTTAGGCAATTTAGAAGAAAGAATTTGACACAAAATTATGAAGAAACAGGTTTTCCTTCAAATACACAAGAAAAGATCAGAATACTGAAGACTTTTATTCTCATTAGATCTGTATCTGGCACATAAATTGGCATAGTGTTTGGCAGGATTAAAACTATTGAAGTGTTGCCAGCAAAGGGTGATGTTAGGATGAGTTCATCAGGAAAATTAAAGGAAAAGCTGGACCAAAATTTTTTTTTATAGATATATATATAATTTTATTTTAATCAGTTGAGGCCTATTGTTTGACTGAGCTGATAAATTAAAATAAAGTAAAACATAATATGTTTTCCACTTGTCTAAGTAGTTTATGTATTGCTAGTGGCAAGGGACTCATTTGGTAGCTATGTTTATGGTAAGGGTAATTTTCCTTTGTTTACTGGGAATTTTTTTTGTATAAGATCTAGTTTCTGAGCAGGGAAGAAGCTAAAAAAATGAATTTTGTGGGAGGGAAGCATATTTTTTTAATAACCTTTTGTTTAGAGCATCTGGTTGGAAAATATTTTGAGTTTGATGCTCCAAAAATGAAAGTGACAATATACTTTTTATAACCATTGTTGTAATACCCTGTATTCCTCTAACTCATCAAGTCTTTATGAATTGGAAAATTAAACATAATGCTTGATGATGTCAATGTAAAAATATCCTCTTTGGACTGCAATTATAAGTTTAAGTCAAACGTTTAAATCATAATGCTGAGCATCGGACAGTAAAAAATCAGCAGGTATGTTTGCTGTGCAGTGATCTGTATGCTGCCCAGCATTGTACTGTCTTTCAGTTCTACAGGCATAGAGGGAAATGTTAAATTTGCACAGTAATTGCTGATAAACTTGTTCTTCAGATATTTAACATGATGGTACTTAAACCTTTTATAAGGAGAATAGTTGCTGAACTTAAAAGAGCAACCTCTTAGTTAAAACAAACATTGACACTGTATGTATACTTTCAGGTAGGAATAAATAGCTTGTAAATCTATAGCTAGCTATATATATTTGTATACAAATATTTTTAATTTAAGTATTTTTAAGATGTATAAGAAAAGCCATTAATTCATTTTTCAAGGGCTGATAGATTTGTTACTAGTCTTCAAAAATCCCAGTGCCTAAGAAATATCATTGTATGAGTTACTGCTTAAATTTAAAGATACGCATTGAAGTCTTGACCCTGTTGTTTGTGTATTTCTATGGAATGAGAGAGACTGCTGGTGTTATGTGGTTATTTTTATTTGTTTGTTGGTGGTTTTTTTTCTCTCTTTGGTGTATTTGTGAAGGACAGGCATTTACACAGGCATGCAATAAGAATCAGCCAACTGATACCATGGTATTGGGCTCTTCATTGAAATTCAGTTTCTTCTTTGACTCAAATAGCAGTAACAAGTAGGTTAGAGAAGTTCATAGAGGAGCCTTTAATCTTCTTAGTGGTGTGAGGAACAGTTAAGGGGACTTGCTTTGCCAGCAGAGGTTGCCCTTTCTCCAGACCTGTGCACTGTCCAGAGTAGATTTCTGTATGTGCAACAGAGCGACGAGCTTCACAGGAGGGACAGTGGTAGAGCAAGTGCTGTCCTGGTTGTAGGGCACCGTCACCACCTATGGAATTTTCTGTTCTTGTGGAGGCCAAGTCAGTCAGTCAGACTTCTGTCTGCTGCAGGTTGGTGGATGGCAGCAAAATGTGAGAGTCAATTATTTGAGGGTTTTGTGCATTATTATAATACCTCTAAATATGGATGGTGCCTATTTGTGTGTTTGAAATAGGATTCAAGTGTCTGGTGAGTGTATTTTTGTTCAAAATAAAAAAGGCTGAGCTAAGGGATGTACATTGTATTATATATTCAACTATCATTTTCCTGCTGTTTATATAACTTCTACCCAGGCGGTGATGAAAAAGAGAGGGGGAAAATCGGACATAAGAAATTCAAGCCATGTTTGCCTGTTGGAATTTTAGCTCTGCCATATTCCTTACTCCTAACTTAATATCTTTGCATGATGTACTTTATGAACTTAATAGGACATGCAGTTTAAAACTGCTTTGGTCTTTTGGGCTTCTAGTAATGAAAAATTTCAAAGCCACTATGACAAGGTCTGTCTGACAACAGACATCTGCACAAATGCTGGGGCAAAGCCTGGCTGGCAATATTGAGGGAATCCACCATGAGGCCTCATGGAGAGGAAAGGTTGAGATGACATTCTTCTTCACCTCGAATTTGTGCAGAAAAACTTCTCTTGAACTTTCTACACCGTGAAGGAGCTGGAGGACAGGTATTCTGCAGCCACAGCATGGGAACAAAGATACGATGATTTTATTGTGTAGACTCAGTTTTTTGACAAAATCATGAAGTAAATGTGAACATGTGCTGTTCACACCCACTTACATCAGCAATGTTCTATGTTAAACATTTATTGTTGGTAATAACCGCCCATCTATTTAAGATTTTCTCAGTCTCCTGGGCAGACTGTTGCAAAATAAAGATGAAATCACTTTGAATAAATTTTCCTTTTTTTTTTTTTTGGTGTTTTGCCTACTTTGACAAGAGGCTTTAAATCCCTGCAGTTCAGGTTGTCTAGAACTCAGCATTTTTATATGGTTAAAAAAAGTGTATTTGAGTTCTTTGATGAAAAGGTGAATTCTTTGATAAAACGAAATGTGACTTTATACATACAATAATGCAGTTGACTTAATTTAAGAATGCTTTATGTATAAACCTATAATCTGTTCAGAATAGTCTATTATAAAACAGATTTTTCAGGAAAGTATTGAACAGTATTGAAATGTTTTTATTTATTTATTTAGAAAGAAGCGACTGTTTTAAGTGGGAAACTTATTTCACATAATGGTGGTTGTAGGAAGGTTACAGGTAAAAAGGAAGCAGGAAAACTAAAACTGCTTGTAAACATTACTCAAACTAGGAGTGATGTCAGCTGAAGTGCTCAGTATGATTCGGTATCACCAGCTCCCCCTCCATTGGTGTGTAGTTACCTTTTCCCAGGCAGAACCAGTCTTAAAGCTTATTTGCACTAAAGGGCTTTGTTGCGAGCTTTTTCTAACTGTAGTTGAGGAATGTGCCTGGCCTGAGGACACTCCTGGTCTTCCATGGTATATCCAAACTGGGACACAAGCGCACATCCCTTTTGTGAATTTGTAGGCTTCAAAGGCTACAGCTATTGACCTTTGGGCGCAGTCAGAGCTGGTCTCTCCTTAAACTGTCATTCAAGTAAGCCATGGTGCAGTATGTTTCTGTGATGCAAGGAACATGTATGCAATGCAAAATAATGGTAAAGGGCCTTCCACTGTCTGTGATTCCTGCACGATATATTCAAATAGCTGGGTCTTGTGTAACATGCTGATGGTTATTTGGTATCTGCCAGTCAGAGCAGCTCTTATCTTGTGTTTATTATTTTAATATAATATATGGATATCACAGATTAATATTTCTGAAGCTTGTGTGCCAACTAAACATCATTTCTGTTCTTCATTCTGTGTTTCTAGTCAGGGACTGTGAAGCTGACCAAGCCTGTGGCTTTATGGACCCAGCAGGACGTCTGCAAATGGCTGAAGAAACATTGCCCTAATCAGTATCAAATCTACAGTGAGTCATTCAAACAGCATGACATAACTGGTAAAGTATGCACTATCAGAAATATTTCTCTTACTTAAAATGTGGCAAATGGTTTTACTTTGTTTTTAATAGATTATGACTGTGCACTGAGGGCTTTTTGTTGATTGTATGACTAGAGAGTCACAAGGTTTAGAGCAGGAGGAGTATACCAGCTTTCATAGGATTTGGTAAGTGATTTCCCCATCCATATAAAAGATAAATTTCAGATTATTCAGAGTTAATCTAATGAGGAAAGAAGCCAGTCTGTATGTGGGTAGGGGCCACACCTTGTTCATTCCAAATAAATAAAAAAACTTACCCCAAACATTGAGACATTTCCTGTGAGTAAAATGTAAATGAGGTTTTTTTTTCATTGAGGTGTTTCACCATGTGTTCATATTCTTTTTTTGCCTTTTTTTTAATTGAACGTTGAGTCCTTAGCATGTAGGATGGGAAGCAAGGCCAATTGGGCTCCTCCCTAGGGCTGAATCAGGATCAATACAGCAAGTTCATTTCTGACAGATGTTTGTTTAATTTTGTTCTGGAAAATTTGCAATGGAGGAGATTTTTACATCTCTCCATTCCAGTATTTTATGGTCCTTAAAGTTGGTAATTTCCTAGTATCTGTTAATACAATAAACTGTTATTTCAGCTAATGAAACTGATTTCTGCCCCAAGCATAGCTCGAGTACAGTTGTTCTTTCTTGCAGTCTTCTCTTTACTGGATAGGAGGCTTCCCACTTTCCTTGTCGAGCCTAAAAAACATTTGTTTGCCCTGTCATGGCTTGTCACCCAAATACCCGCAGGACCTCCAAACCTACAACACTTAGTGTCTTGTCTTAGAAGAATATATTAAAAAACCTCATTGTATTTTATTTTTCCTGTTTACTTTAGAAGATGATACTGATTTTGTTGATGTGCTTGGCTTAACTCCTATTCAGTTTGCTGTAGTGGTAAGACAGGCTGAGAGAGTTGCTCTTGGGGAAGAGAAGGCTCCAAGGAGACCGTATAGCAGCTTTCCAGTACCTAAAGGGAGCCTAGAGGAAAGAAGGGGACAAACTTTTTAGCAGGGCCTGTTGCAATAGGACAAGGGGTTTTAAACTGAAAGAGGGGAGATTTAGGTTAGATATTAGGAAGAAATTTTTTACTGTGAGGGTTGGAACTTGATTTTTAAGGTCTCTTCCAACTCTAAGCGTTCTGTGATTCTATGATTCATTCTATTTTAGCTGACCACTTTAAAGTGACATCAGTTTAGCAGAGTAACTGGATTAATATAAATACAGATGTAACTTGGGAGTTAAATAACATTTTTATTCATATCCCAGGTATTAATTAGAATCATAGAATGGTTTGGGTTGGAAGGAACCTTAAAGATCATCTAGTTCCAACCCCACTGCCATGGGCAGGGACACCTCCCACTAGACCAGGTTGCTCAAAGCCCCATCCAGCCTGACCTTGAACACTTCCAGGGATGGGGCATCCTGTTCCAGTGCCTCACCACCCTCACTGTAAAGAATTTCTTTCTGGTGTCTAATCTAAATCTCCCCTCTTCTGGTTTAAAACCATTACCCCTTGTCCTGTCTCTATGCTTCCTGACAAGGAGTCCCTCTCCTCTCTCCTATAGGCTCCCTTCAGATATTGAAAGGTCATTATGAGGTCTCCCTGGAGCCTTCTCTTCTCCAGGATGAACAACCCCAGCTCTCTCAGCCTGTCCTCATAGGGGAGGTGCTCCATCCCTCTGATCATCTTCATGGCCCTCCGCTGGGCCTGTTCCAACAGATCCATGTCCTTCCTGTGTTGAGGACTCCAAAGTTGGACACAGTACTCCAGGTGGGGTCTCACAAGTGCAGAGTAAAGGGGCAGAATTACCTCCTGTGACCTACCGGCCATGCTTCTCTTGATGCAGCCCAGGATGCGGCTGGCCTTCTGGGCTGCCAGTGCACACTGCCGGCTCATGTTAAGCTTCTCATCCACCAACACCCGCAAGTCCTTCTCCTCAGGGTTGCTCTCTAGTCATTCTCTGCCCAACCTGTACTTGTGCCTGGGATTGCCACGTCCCAGGTGCAGGATCCCGTACTTGGCTTGGTTAAACTTCATGTGATTTGCACGAGCCCACCTCTCCAGCCTGTCCAGGTCCCTCTGGATGGCATCCCCATCCCTTCCCTCCAGCGTGTCAACCGCACCACCAAGTTTGGTGTCACCAGCAAACTTGCTGAGGGTGCACTCTACCTCACTGTCCGTGTCTCCAGCAAAGATGTTTAACAGCACTGGTCCCAGTACCGACCCCTCAGGAACACCACTTGTCACTGGCCGCCAATTGGACATTAAGCCCTTGACCACAACCCTTTCAGTGCATCCAGCCAGCCAGTTCCTTATCCACCAAGTGGTCCATCCATCGAATCCATGACTTTCCAATTTTGAGATCAGGATGTCGTGCAGGACAGTGTCAAACGCTTTGCATAAGTCCAGGTAGATGACATCTGTTGCTCTGTCCTTGTCCACCAAGTGTGTGGCAGTACCATAAAAGGCCACCAAATTTGTCAGGCATGATTTGCCCTTGGTGAAGCCATGTTGGCTGTCTCAAATCACCTCCTTATTTTCCGCGTGCCTTAGCAGAGGTTCCAGGAGGATCTGCTCCATGATCTTGCCAGACACAAAGGTGAAACTGACTGGCCTATAGTTCCCTGGGTCTTCTTTTTTTTCCTTTTTTGAATATCAGGGTTATGTTCCCCTTTTTCCAGTCTGCGGGAACTTCACCAGACTGCCACGATTTCTCAAATATGATGGAGAGTGGCTTAGCAACTTCATCTGCCAGTTCCCTCAGGACCTGTGGATGGATTTCATCGGGTCCCATGGACTTATAGAATCATTTGGGTTGGAAGGGACCTTAAAGATCATCGAGTTCCAACCCCCCTGCCATGGGCAGGGACACCACCCACTAGAGCAAGTTGCTCAAAGCCCCATCCAGCCTGGCCTTGAACACCTGCAGGGATGGGGCATCCATGACTTCCCTGGGCAACCTGTTCCAGTGCCTCACCACCCTCACTGTAAAGAATTTCATTCTTCTGTCTAATCTAAATCTCCCCTCTTCCAATTTAAAATCGTTGTCCCTTGTCCTGTTGCTACACTTCCTTGTAAACAGTCCCTCTCTGGCTCTTCTGTAGGCTTCCTTCAGATATTGATAGGCTGCTATGAGGTCTCCCCGGAGCCTTCTCTTCTCCAGGCTGAACAACCCCTGCTCTCTCAGCCTGTCATAAGCAAACTTGCTGAGGGTGCACTCTATCCCACTGTCCATGTCACCGACAAAGATGTTAAATAGTACTGGTCCCAGTACCGACCCCTCAGGAACACCGCTCATTACTGGCTGCCAATTGGACATTGAACTGTTGACTGCAACCCTTTGAGTGCGGCCATCCAGCCAGTTCCTTATCCACCGAGTGGTCCATCCATCGAATCCATGACTTTCCAATTTTGAGATCAGGATGTCGTCCGGGACAGTGTCAAATGCTTTGCATAAGTCCAGGTAGATGACATCTGTTGCTCTGCCCTTGTCTACCAAGTCTGTGGCAGTATCGTAAAAGGCCACCAAATTTGTCAGGCATGATTTGCCCTTGGTGAAGCCGTGTTGGCTGTCTCAAATCACCTCCTTATTTTCCGCGTGCCTTAGCAGAGATTCCAGGAGGATCTGCTCCATGATCTTTCCAGGCACAGAGGTGAGACTGACTGGCCTATAGTTGCCCGGGTCTTCTTTGTTTCCTTTTTTGAATATTGGAGTTATGTTCCCCTTTTTCCAGTCTGTGGGGACTTCGCCAGTCTGCCACGTTTCTCGAATATGATGGAAAGGGGCTAAGCAACTTCGTCCACCAGCTCCCTCAGGAGCCATGGATGGATTTCATCAGGTCCCATGGACTTAAGCACCTTCAGGTTCCTTAAGAGGTCTCGAATCTGATCTTCTCATACTGTGGGCAGTTCTTCATTCTCAGAGCGCCTGTTTTTGCCTTCTGTGACTTGGGCAGTGTGGTTTGAGCCCTTGCCAGTGAAGACTGAGGCAAAGAAGTAGCTCAGCCTTATCCATATCCTGGGTGGCCAGGTCTCCAGTTTCCTTCCGGAGAGGGTCCACAACTTCCCTAGTCTTGCCTTTGTCCCTAACATATCTGTAGAAGTTTTTCTTATTGTCTTTGATGTTCTTGGCTAGATTTAATTCTGCCTGGGCTTTCACTTGCCTGATCTCATTCCTGACCACTCGGACCGTTTCTCTGTATTCTTGCTCATTTTACGCATCCTTGCTTCCATCCTCTATAGGCCTCCTTTTTGGTCCTGAGCTTGTCCAGCAGTTCCCTATTCATCCACGTAGGCCTGCTGGCTATTTTGCCTGACTTCTTTTTTGGGATGCACCTCTCCTGAGCTTGGAGGAGGCGATCCTTGAATACCAACCAGCCCCCTTGGGCCCCTCTTCCCTCCAGTTCTTTTTCCCATGCTATTCCCCCAATCAGATCTGTAAAAAGTTTAATGTGGAGCACTAATTTGTTCTCTGAAGTGATATTATACAAAACTGGGAGTTGGCATTCAGATATTTAATATCAAGCAGAGATTTGAGTTTCACATAGTCTTCTTTCACTCAGTCTTAACAATAATGCATTGTTAACTAGTGGATGTTTCCATCAGTATCCGTTTGTGTACGTGTACTTGTGGTGTTTCAAATTTACCATTGATTCCTGTCGCTGTTCTTTCCTTTCTGATAATACACGAATGATTGCAAACATGGCAAACTAAAATACCAGTATTTGTTTACTATGTAGCCATGAATACGCATACGCACTTACATGTGAGAGGTGTTTTATATGGGTTTGGTAAGTGTTGAATGTTAGTACATAACCATCGTGCCCATTTCCTTTAAGTCATCATCTGTTGAGTGCAGTCCATAGGAATGTAGTCTGTGTCTCCACCCATGTGTACAGAGCATTCAGAGGGCTACCAGAAAAAAAAAGAAACCTTTTTTTTTTTAATTTTGTCTAATACTTCATATTGACTCTTTATAGAATTAAGACATTGAGATGAAGTTGAAAGGAAGAAAAAGTTATTTTCATTTTAACATAAACATAGATAAAAACTTTATAGTTTCATTGTAGATGTGCAAAACTTTGAACTTTATAGAACTCTATGAAAAGAAGAATCAGGATCAGTCTTTCCTATTTTACACAAAAGAGGTATAAGGAAAATAGTAGTACCACTGTTAGAAAGTAAGTCTGCAGGAAAGAAAATAACTTCAATTCATTAACTACCAAATCAGTGTTTGTATGGATTTTATAAAAGAATATTGTAATAATATTATGAGTGAAATCAATAATTCGGAGGGATATTTCCAGTGCTGTTGGTCCCTGTGACTCTGATTGTTTGAAATCTAATATGGGGATAGAACAGTGGATTTGTGGCTCAAAAAAAAAATAAGTAGAGCATGAAAGAGGTACGGAAACTCATGTGACAATTAAGCCAAGGTATTGTAACTGTTTCCATATACGGCTATGGAAAAATGATGTGATTGTTGAAAATTTCTCAGGAATTAATGTGACTTTACAGGCTGCTTTGATATGGAAAAAATATGATGGAAAAGAACTTGAAGAAACTGAACATGAAAAGGATATTCAAACTTTATTTGAAGATAAAATCTAAGGCATGGTAATAAGCCAGGAAAATAGTCTTGGGCAAACATATCTAGCAGTTGTTAACCGTGGGTGTTGAAAAGTGCGGCATTTTACTTGGGACTATTAGTTGCTGATTACAGTTTATTGAGTTGGGGGCAAAAGGGGCAAAACTACAACCCAAAATGTCCTTTTCTTTGTGGAGATTTTATACCTGCTTACTACTACTGACAAAGAGCAGCTGAAGATGTATAAGAGAAAAAAGCTTAATCTGGTGATTTACCTAGTAAGAAAAATGATCTTCCTATTAACTGTGATCTTGAGGATGCCATGGGACAGAGTGTACTCTCAGCAGATCTGCAGATGACACCAAATTGGGGGGTAACAGTCAATGGACTCAAGGCTGCCATTTGTAGAGTCCTAGGCATAGGGACCAGACATAGGCTGGAGGAATGTGTCAACAGGAACCTTAGGAAATTCAACAAGGACGAAAGCAAAGTTCTGCAGCTGGGAAGGCTGAGCCCCTTGCACCCTATTCTGCTTGGGGCTGGCTGGCTGGGAGCAGCTTTGTTGAAGAGGACCTGTGGTCTTGATAGGAAGATGAAATGAACCAGTATTGTGCCTTAGCAGCAAAGAATGCTAACAGAATCAAGGGCACTATTAACAGGAAAATAGCAAGCTGATGAAGGATAGTCATTATTCCCCTTTACTCTGCACTTTTTAGACTTGAGCTCTTGGCTCTCCAGTGCTGGAACTTGCACTCTCAATGGAAGTTCAGATGAGGGCCACTAAGATGCTCAGGGCTGGAGCACTTCCTTTGTGAGCAAGAGTTGAGGAGCTGGGCTTGTTCAGCCCAGGGAAGAGGCAGTTGGCAGGGTGGGATTGGGGGGACTAGCAGCAGCCCCCCTGTGTGCAGAAGAATGTTACCAAAAAGATGGAGCCAAAACCCTTCCTAGTGAGGAATGAGAGGCATCAGGCTTGAGTTGAAACAAGGGACTGAGGCTGAACATAAGGAGAAACTTTTCCTCATGAGGACAGTTGGGCATTGGAACAGGTTGCTCAGAGAGGTTGTGCAGTCTCTGTCTTGGGAAGGTTTCAAGCCCCAGCTAGACAGAATCTCAAGAAACCTGATGTGATCTTGTAGCTGACCCGGCTTTGAGCAGGAGGTTGGGCTAGAAATCTGCTGAGTTCCCTTCCAACCTGAATGCTTTTGTGGTCCTATGATTTACCCGGTACTTACTGACTACCTCAGAACCAGTGAAATGCATTTTGCGGCCAGTTAAGCGAGAACTAAATATGGAAAGATCTAATAAGAAATTGGGAGAATGTTTTTATACACAAAATCCTTGGGTTCAGGGAGTGGGGCATTTGGTGAAGTTGACTTATTCGGCAACAGGTCAGAGGTTGTTTTCATGGTGTTGGACCCAGAGCCAGAACCAAAAGAATATGAAGGATTAATACTGAGTGACATCTAAGTGTACCTCATAGGAATTATCAGGAGTAGGAAAAATAAGACAATAAAAAGGGGCAACAAAGATGAGTGGTCCATTTTGTACTACTGTACAACCAAGAAAGCAATGTAATGGTAGGGCCATGTCACCGGAGACTCTACACCTGGTCTTGGAATTTACACCAGTGTCAAGAGACATAAAAAGTTGCTCTAACTGGCCATTTTTTATACTCATTTTATATCCGTATAATCCAGGAGGCAAACCTGAGAAATGGACCTTGCTTTCAGTGTGCGTTTGTGGCTTTGAATTTGCCAGGCAGCAATGCTCTTAAGTGACTAGGGAGTTGTTGAGAGATGAGCTGTTCTTTCACGTTCTTATCCTGTACCGTTTAAACAAATGAAGATTCTTGCAATGTCTCAGCATTAACAGGAGCAAGACTGGGTGTAGAATGACTAAGGAATAACCATTTAGGGGAAAATGGTCCATTGACAAAGTAATAAAGAAGATGTCTAAGTAACTGCTTATTGATGTGTGATATGTTGAAAGAAAGGAAGGAAGGAAAAAACTCTGTTTCACCTCTTGTTTTTACGCTGTGTTCCCCAGTGTGCTAATGCATGTCTTCAGAGCATGAGGTTTTAATGCTATGATCATTAAACAAACCTCATTCTGTCAAAGTAATACCCAAGAGGTACCTTGGTCCAAGTGAAGGAATTTGATAGGAGGTACTTGAAAAGACTCAAGCCTTTTTAAATTAAACTTTTAAGGAGGAAAGGAACAGGACTCAAGAAAACCTCTTTTTAGTTTTAGAAGGGACCAGAACTTATGAATATTCATTAAATACCAAACAGGACCTCGAGAAATGAAATATGAACTGCTACTGAAAGCCTGTTGCAAATAGCCTTAAAATCTGGCTAATTCTATAACCTCTAAAGATGCTTGCATTAAATCAGCTATATTGACATATATGAAATTCATATAAATTCTTGCCTTTAAAATCTGAATTGATTTTTTTTTCACTTTAATACTATCTTTGCAAATGTTAGGGGCTTGTCATATCAGTTGAAATGCTCAAGTTATTTAGCATGTTGGTGAAAGGATACTGCCTTGGATGGTTAAAAAGGATGGTTTACGATACTGCCCTGGAATCTGGAGAAATCTTGTCTCAGTTTCAGGTTTTTCTGGTATTCATAGGAAGCACACTGAATCCTCAGGGTCTAAGTTACTCTCTCCATATAGAGAAAGGGCTTGTTTTTCTTATCAAAGTGTTGCCAAATAGCTTTCCAATTTCCAGAATATACATAGTTTAATTATGCCCTTTGTTTCATGGAACTCAGCTAAGTTTTGTGCTGCAGCGAATGCAGAGACTTGGGGATGAAAGTTGTGCAGTGGAGCACACAAGGCTTGGGTTTCGTTCCTACATCTGAGTCAGGAAGGGTGACCAAAATCAGGTGGCTTTATTCACCATGTTGAGACCTCCTGATCGTGTTCATCCTCCCCATATACGTTTTGGCATCTGTACAACAAAAATAAAGATAGCAGTATTGTTAAATATGTTGTGATATATGTATAAAAGGTGTTTGAGCCAGCTGAGTCTTCCTGTTAGCAGGGCCATTTCATTTGGAACAACTTCTGCTCGCTTCCTGATCCCTCCTTTGGCAAGTGATTCCAACTTTGTTGTCCTTCATCCTTCTGTTATGGATGAGTATCACATTGACCCAAAGTACCTCTATTGCCAGTGACACAGCACACCTAATGTGAGGCCTGTTGCAAGAAGGAAAATGAGGTCTTCTGTAAGGTGGCCTCAATAGGTGTTGACCCCAATGGTTCCCTGTCTGTATTACCTGACTCCTGGCCCTCCAGAGTCTTCTTCTATAGTTACAATGCAGAAGAGTAAAAAACCCAGCACCTTTTCCTGGCTTATTTTATTGGTCATAATTTTATTTTCCCTTATAAAGCTGCTGTCTAGATTGTTATTGGTAGAGAACTGTTTTTATGCTCATGTGTTGGACTGGTGCCAAGTGAAGAAGTTCCTGGGTCAGGGCAAGGCATTGTAGGAAGTACTTTAGCCTCCTTTAAAGCATTATTAAAGTTTTGCTTACTGCTTTTTTCTTTGTTTGGTCCCAAACCTGTATCAAGTTTTGATCATTCTGCAGCTCTGTCATGTATCTCAGAAAGCTTCTAGTTTATTCACAGTGGAGAAGAGTTTTTAGTAGAAGTAAAAAGAACCTTTAGTTTGTCCAAATGGAGGGTATTTCTGATAAAATATTAGTTATCTTCCTTGTTTTGCATGTGACAGTGCTCTTCAGCGCAATAGATCTCTCCTCCCCTGGTAGTGGTGTCGTAGAAGCAGTTTCCATCTCCAGCCACCTCTGTGAAAGCCCTTCCCTTCTCCATGGTGGCTTAAGCCAGCCTTGCCCATGGTCCTTATTTATGCCACTTTTCCTAGCTCTTTCTGTGAGGTCTTAGCAGCAATGTTGGTTAGTGGGCTGTCAGATCAATCCTGACTACATCCATCTGCCATTTAAAAAATAAAATACAATCACTGCTTCACCCTGGAGAGAGCTTTTAGTCTTCTGCCTGGATATTTGCAGCATTCTTTGTTGAGCTGTGGTGCTCGTGTTGGAAAATGTGAGGGACTAAAGAGTTTTCCCTGTTTCATACTTGGCTGCTCTCAAAGTTTTAACATGTGGAAAACATCAAAGAGTGATGGGTGTTGGAATAGGGCTCCTGTTTGCATAATATGTGGCAACTGTTCTTTTTGCATGGAAAATAATATTAGAAATATATTAATATAATCCTGTGTTTATATAGCGTAGATTTGAAAGAGGTTGGATGAGCCAAATAGTTGGAAAGTGGAAATCTTTTCTTCATTATTGAACCTTGTGCTGATAAAGAAAATTTTACATTAAAGTAATCTTGTGTCTCAGCAATGGTTCCTGGGCTTTTTTCTTTTCAGTCCGATTATAGCTCATGCAATATATAATGAACTCCCACAACAGGTGGCAGAACTAAATGGCTCATAAGAGCTCTGGTATGACTAGGAGGGCTCATCTGAAGTTGGAAAGGGGACAATAAGGCCCTTGAACACTTCATGGAAGTTGTAACTTAAGTATTAACATAGTTGGTTATTTTCTAATAAATTGGCTTTTCTGTGAAGAATAATCTGTGGATTATTATGGCAGAAAGTCATCTTTTTTAATGTGGATTTTTTTTTTATATCAAGAACAAGAAAACACTTTCTAACTATCTGTCATGGCAAAGTCTTCATTGCTAAAACAACTTGCTGCTTGTGCAGAGGAGAACTAGGCCCTATAAGCATAAGGAGGAATTGAGTCAATTAATCCTGAAGTGGAGCTAACTTCTCTGCTGTGTGCAAACCTATGGGGAGTGTCTAATGTCATTATTTGTTACATAAAATCCCGTGTGGAGGAAGTGATACTATCATCTGTTCTGTTTAATAGGAAAGGGAACTTGCTGGGGGGAGATTGAGGTTTTTGCCCTTGCTTGCCAATGACATATTAATGTTATTGCTTCTATATTTACTAAATTCAGAATGAACAGTTTCCATACTCCTGCTCCATTATTAGCTGTGAGATCTGCTGTGCAAGCAGCTGATGAATGTTTTACAGTTTCCTGTCTTACTGGATATTTCTTGGGTCTGGTTGCTTTTCCTTGGTATGCTCTCTCCGTTTGTAACTACCTGGGAAGATCTCTCATGGTTTCAATAAACGATTGCTCTGCAGCATACTCAGAAGTGAATTGCACTCTAGCTGCCTTTTTCTTTACTCTGTGGCTGTATAAGAATTCAGTAAAAGCCACGGTAGCCAGATTTGCTGTAGCTTTTACTCCTACCTGATGTATAATACAGATTCCAAATCATCTTTGAACTGAAAAGTGTAATTCCTGTCTTTCAGCTTCAGATTTGAAATTCCCTGTCAACTCGGCTTAGATAAATTCTGTACTGTGTAAGTATTTAGGTGACAGGAGAAAAGGGTATATTGCTCTCCATTTGAAGTAGTGTTTACTTGTTCCGCAGTACGTACTCCTCAAGTGCTGTCAGATGTTGGGGAATTAATGTTTCATAATTACATGCAATGATAATTGGATTATTCCTTCCCTCTAACACAAGGGGTTTTTGCATTTTTAATTTAATCTTGCTCTATTTGTTTTAGTCAACTTTTACTAACTAGAGATCATCTCATCTTTTACCTTTCTTCTCCTTGAAAAGGTCTTTGTTGTACAAGCTTTGTAAACTTGATCCACTGTATTCTCTACAAAACACTGATTCATGTCAGTATCGCGTGATGTGATAAACTTACCCCCAGAATCTTTCACCAGGGCAGCCAGTTTCAAAATCAATTTCTGTTTTTTTACTCAGAGGGGAGCTAAAAATGTGAATTAGGGTGAGATATGGAAAACTATCAAATATCTTAGCAAAGCCTATTTCAGGAATTCTCAAACCATATTGTAAAGCCTTGTGATATTTCCTAGTTTGCTGATAAGGCTGCGTAGTGTGTCTGCAAGAACTCCTGAACAGTGATTGTGATCCACTGACAGAGCCACAAAGCTTAGGAGCTACTGATTTAGCCCTTTGGTGCTTACCCTGTCTGTCTTGGGTGACTCAGACATCCAGCTTAAGTGGGATTCATAAGACCAAGGGTAAGGCAATAAATTGCTGTAGTAATCACCAGAGGGGCAAGAGATGCCTCCAAACAGATGAATTTAGTGGATTTAATATAGCTAAGAAAAGATGTTATGAAAACACCCCTTTTATGTTGACGCTGTTTCCTTTGTCCACTTTTTTTTTTTTTGCAAACCTTCACATCTTCTTGATGAAACATGCTTTTTATCAACTGTTTTTTTCTTTAGCTCCTTTCCAAGGGTATTGATTACTTTATTAATAGTTTTAATGCTTTGCCAAATATTGAAGCTCTACACTCTCATTTTATTTCTTATGAATCTCTACGGTTGTTGGAACCATCACCAACTGCTTGTGATTACTTTACCATGTCCCTTGATCGACCACTAGGCTGTGTGATCCCATTATCTAGAGGCTAGGCAGGGTGAAGCACTGTAGTTACTTGTAGATCTCCAAGGAACAGCTCGAAGTCATAGGATGTTGCATTGTTAACCCTGATGGAACAACTTTGTTTCCTTTTTTTTTTTTATTTCCCCACTTGATTGATACTGATGAACTACTTCAATGTGGTGCATAACAGCCTGGAGTCTTTCCATTCAAAGGATGAAGTCCTTAGTTTAGAATTGGCCATTGAATATTTAGGCTTTCCTATGAATTGTGCTGATTCCAAGTATTGTGCCCTGACCAAAGTCTCGTTAAATTGTAATTCTGTGTTGGTTTTTTAAAACTTATGTAGAATGTGTTGAATCTGGAACTTATTTTTTTCAGCTTGGTTAAACTGCTGGTTAGTACTGCTGGGCTGTGATTTCCCAGTACTTCAGAAATACTGGTTCTCCTTCTGGTGGGAACCAGGACAAAAATGGGAGATATTGAAGGGTCTCCTTTCAGATTACTTGTGCAGATTACTGTGTGTCTGGGAAGGAGTATTTGTTGTCTTTACTGGGCAAACATGAAGTCAGTTTTATGGCTTAGTTGTAGGTAAGGAAAACTTAGATGGGGAAAACTTCAGTGTTTAAGTGGAGGAGTTGTTAGAGAACCTTACAATTCTTTATTTTGAAGAAATGAATTAATTTGCTGCTTAGTGGGTGTGTGTTTGTGATATCAGTGAGGAGTTAGAGCTGATTCTTTTTATTTCAGCTTGTTGCTCGCCAGCATGTGCTGTTCATGATATGGGGATTTAGTCTTAGTGTAATCTTATAATTATTTGGCAATGTTCCCCGGTCTAATAACACAGCTAGCCTAATGATGAAACGCAGAAGGAAGCCGGCCTGAAATCTGAACCTGGAGGAAGCCATGGCCCATAGCGTGGGGTTTTTTACCTCTTTGTGGCGGGCGCAGTACCGCGCGTCCCCGCGGGGGGGAGCCGGCAGACAGGCTAACGCGCCCGCAGCCCGCTCGCCGGTCGCAGCCCGGGGCAGCCCCTCTCCCTCTCCCTCTCCCTCTCCCTCTCCCTCTCCCTCTCCCTCTCCCTCTCCCTCTCCC
>JAOTQQ010000012.1:138459248-138701493 GCA_026546715.1 Gallinago undulata | reverse complement strand
CCCTCTCCCTCTCCCTCTCCCTCTCCCTCTCCCTCTCCCTCTCCCTCTCCCTCTCCCTCTCCCTCTCCCTCTCCCTCCCTCTCCCTCTCCCTCGCTGCGGGAGGCGTTACCCGGCACAACATCACGGGTCACCGGGGACCGCAGCGCTCGGTCGCTTAGCGGGACAAGGCAGTCCTTACTCCTGGCTTTCAGGCTTTTCTAATTAGCTTGTCAGTTCCTATTTTTTTCATGTCCCTCTTTGAAAATGATTCCGGTTTTGGAAATACCAGCTGAGCCTTTTACAGGGAGCAAAGAGACTGAAGGAAAAAGCCCTCCTTTCTTCCCTATTATAATAAAAATTATTATAATAAAAATAAAATCCAAAGCTGTGTTTTTCTTTGAACCGCTCAAGTGCTAAAACAGCAGGCCTCTGAAAGTCAAGATTTTCCAAGGGAATAGCATTCAGTAAAAAAAGAAGTGCCTCCCAGTGCTCCAGTGAAAGCTGTTGTTTGATTTCATATAGTTAATTGAACAGGTTGAAAAGTCTGACAGGGTCCGGTACAGCGCACTTGACACTGAGCTTTATCCTTGTTATTGTAGAATTCACAGTGGAGGGAGGTCACAAATACCTGGCTCTTTTAGCAAAGACTTAAGGAGCGAGCTCCAGCATTTTCCTCTGAATTCAGTGGACGGAGCTCTTGGAACAAAAAAAAAGAACAACAAACAAAAAAGCTGGGTTATGTCCAATCTCCCTTGCTGCATTCAGGAATTGACTTTTAGACCTTCACCCAACAAGGTTCTCCACACCCTGTGAGGGGTTTATCTGATTCCTCAGATCCTAGTGGTGATCAACACTTAACTGATGCAGGAGAAGGCTTTCTATCCTTCTCTCTACAGCCACAGAATTGTGTGCTACTCAAAAAGAGGAATCCACTGCAAGAAACTTGCATCTTTAATTGATTTTGTTATCTGTGAACAGAAACTCTGTACTTAAATATGTGAGCCTAGACACACAAAATAGTAAGATCTTAATAACCCACTTTGGTCTGAAATGTGAATGTGCAGATTAATCCATGAACCTTCTTAACAAGGTGCACTAAAGGCATGACTCCTTAAAAAAACCCCGACAAAATACAGTTTTCCTTCCCTTGAGGTTTCATTAACCTCACTGAGCCCCAAAGTACTTATCAGAGGCAAACTCTGTTATACAGCAATCAGCATTAAGTGGTTAACCTCAAATGAAACTTGGGGGACTCCTGTTCTAATGGCTTATTATTAACTACAGCTGCTATCTAACATAGTCCAATATGTGAACGCATACCTTGGAGAGCTGTCATGCTGCTGAAAATCAGGTGCTCTCTTCTTGTTGAACTCCAGTGGCTGCTATTACAGTCCGTGGTGGATTTTAGTCTTTCAGGACTACATTCCTGCATATTTACAGCAGAAGCAGGGTTAAAAGATGAAAAAAACCCAAACAAACACAAATAAAAAACCCCAAAAGAACCCCCAAAATCATGTCAGACCATGAGCTATCCCACAGAAGTCTTCAGAACCTCAAGAGTCTGGAACCCGTCAGGCTGTGCAGACCTCGCCCTGGTCCCCAGCAGCTCTGCTTGAAACGTGGAGGAATTCCTGCCCACCAAGCTGGTAAGAGAAGCCTCTAAGTTCCACAGACAAAATTCTTGCTTCTTAATCACTGACTAAAAAAGCCGAATTCTCCCCCAAGGGGAATTTGAGGTTTTGTTCTGTTTTGTGAAATGCCGAACAATGATACCCTTGAGGAAATGTGTCTCTTTTGTCAGTGTGCCATGTATTTGAGACAAGCCGTCAATGTAATCCCGGTCCTGTCAGCTGTACTGACAGGGCACCTGCATTGCACAGGGCCCGGTGACATTGTGCTGCGATTAGAGGGAGGTCTTTTACAGAGCTGTTTGATCCCCCAAACGAATTTATATGTATAAATCCCAGTCACTTTCTCTGCAGGTTCTGTTAGGTGCAGTGAATTGCACAATTGAGATTACTTACTGGTTTGCGTGTCAAAATCACCAAATCTTGGAGTTATCTAGGTTGGAAGGGTCCTTTTGAGATCATCTAGTCCAACCCCTCTCTCCTCAGGCAGGGTCAGGTAGAACAGGTTGTCCAGAACTGTGTCCACTTGGGTTTTGAATATCAGCAGAGAAGTTCTCTTTAGTAAAAGTTCTCCTTGGCTGTCATATTGAATATACACTTTTTAATGGTCGTTATGTATTGGTTGTGTATATTTTATCTTGCAGTATATGTTCTTGATGTAAATATAACAGCTCAGAACCTGAAGACAGATTAATAAGGTTATTCAAAAAACAGTGCCAATTGTGGAATAATCCCAAATGGCCTATAAGGAAATGTTTGTTACATGTTCTAATTTTTTGTTGCTGTTGTTAAGTATAAACAGTGTCTGGAGAAGTGCCAGGAATGTGACAATCTGTTACGAGCATATCAAATCTATGAAGTACTGCAATCCAATCCGCTGTCAAGCACTAGTTAAATTGCAGCCCTAAAATGCTTGTGTCCATTGGTTTATGGATGTTATACACATGTAGATAAAGCTTGTCATATATTGGCTTATCAAAAACAAACAAAGGACAGCTTGATTGTGATGAATGTCACCTGTAACCTTTATCCTAAACTAATCTACTTCTGAATTTGCCATTCACAGACGTGTACAGTTTTTTTTATGTCACATTGAGCCATATTCAGACCCATATCAGTCTGACTCATTCCAAGTCAGTCTCACGGAGAAAGCTTCTTTCTGCTAAAAAATGATGGTCTGAGTGTTGTTTTTTTTTCTTTTCATTACACTCAATACAAGGAGCTACAGACCGGTTAGCCTCTTGCCAATTCTGCCAAAATAATGGAACAGTTAATTTGGGTTTCTGTCAACAAAGAATTGCATTGTATAGTTAATAGCAGTCATCTTGATGCCTAGCCTGTCAAACTAACCTGGTACTTCTTTTCTTTCTGTTTTTTCCTTTTTCACTGGCAAGGGTACAAGTTTAGTAGTTAACAGCTACCATGTGGAATACAGTCTCATTTTTTGCCCCCAAAGCATCCAGCTTAGGATCACATGACATCTTAATTAAACATGTGCCTTTTAATTCCGTATGCTGCGTGCTGGAGTCAGGCTGGTTCATTGACAGATGCCGGTACACAGCAGGGAGATGCTAATGAAAGGGGCTTTTATTGGTGTCCCCTGGTTTAGCTGGTTGTGCAGCATCGTTCAGACTTTCTGTGTTGGTTGCCTGAGCATTGCGGTTGATGTGGTAGCAAACAATTATCAGGACAGGTTAATGGTACAAGTGTGGTATAAATAATCTAGCTAAGTGGTTTATTATAGGGAAATATAGTGCAATATATGAGAAATCCCTTCATCCAGCAGCTATGGCCTCTTCTCCCTTGGAAAGCAGGCTGGCAAAGAAGAAAATGGGCTGGGAGTTACAGTAGGTAGCCACGTTACATGTGCTCTAAACGCTAAGCTAATGGGGCTAACCTAATCTCTGGCTATAAAAGCTGTAGTGAATAGTGGGTCCGTTGTAACATACACAGGTCAGGTCGCTTAAGTCTCCTACTAGGATATTGTATCCAATTGTGATGTTTTAATTCTAAGAATAGTGTAGATGAAGGGCAGAGCCCAGCCTTTTCCCAAGCCTGGAAGATGAGCCTTGTGTTGTCATGTTACAGGAGATGAAGCTGCTGAAAGGGAGGTTGATAGGTGACTTGATAACTGGGTACAGGGACTTAGCAGGACAACAGCGTGTGTGCAAAAGCTGAAATTGGAAGCTTGAGTGATTCAGTAATCAGAAAATGAATCCTGGCTTTGCAGGTCATTCAGCAGTGGAAGGGCTTACTAGTAAAAGGGTAGATGCCGACAAAGTTGAGTTTTTAAAAGGTAAGAAAAGCGGGTAGAAAAATACATGGTGCATGCAGCATCCAGGCTGCCTGGTCACAGTGGTCCTTTAGCAGAAACATCTGCGATCTCTAGATTCTGGGATACTCTACCACCTCATTGTGTGGATTTGGGTAGGGGGTGATTTGTATTTGCAGTTTTGTTTTTCTACTTCTTGTGAGTCTAGGCTTTCAGAAGCAAGGGCTCCTGGGAGGCTCAAATGAGGCTTGAAGTAAGCACCCCACATAGTGGGAGAAACTAATTAGCAAAAATACAGATAAAATAATCTGCCAGTTACCCAGCTGTTCTTCCTGTGTGCTACAAGTGGCTTTTTGTACTTGTTCAATCAGTACATCCAACTAGGTCTGGGGTACAACTTTTGATATAAGGGCAACTTATCTTTGTATTCCGACTTTGAGCTGGATGTGAGCAGGCCTGCATGCTACTAGATGTACCCCTGTTGTAAACATCACATTTGGGGTAAGTACTTGTACTTAGGAAATTACGTGGTAAAACCACTTAGTAATTTATATGTGTGTGTTTTACTGACAGCTCTCCAAGGGTTTGAATCTATTATATTCTGTGTTTGACCAGACAGCATGTTAGGCTAGATCCATGTAATACAGAAAGGCTAACTCTGAGATTTAAAGTCCTCCTCTGCCTTCTTTTAGAATTCCCCTGTGACTTGAATTTTGCAAAGGTACCAAATGTGATGTATGCGAAGATGACATCTGTAAACAATCCATTATACATTTCTTAGGAGTCCAGCAGGATGCTGATACATGCTTACATACCTGCCATTCCTTTAATTCTCTTCTTAAGCATAATTTCTGTACAAGATTCCCCACATAGCCTATTAATTCTCTAGATCAGATAAACGTTTATTGCTGAAGCTGCATGTGATGCTGTCTCGCTGGGACAAGTACCAAAACCTACGGCCTGGTAGGAGACTCTGACTTCTGGAGCTGTTGCCTGGGAATTGCTGTAAAAAGCACTGTAGGGCAGGTGTTTAATTCTTATGTCATGCTATGTGTTTCCTTACATTTGCAACGTCACAAGTGGCTCTTGCACTGTCATAAAAACGATAATGAAAATAACTATTTGAAGACCATTATTCTGAAGGCATAATACTTCAAGTATTTTTTCTTGTTCAGAAATGTATGACCATCAACTGGTGTAGCCTGGATCAGATCAATTGAAGGATTTTAATCTATCTTTGGCCTCCATACGCTACATAAAGTAGTGCCATAAGGTTTCCTGATCTGATGCTGTGTTGCTGGAATGGGGCTTAGAGCTGCAAAGAGCAGACATCAAATCAATCTAAAGGAAAGGAGGGTTAACACTGGCTGTGTTTGCCCCATTTTTAAGCAAGAGTATATTCTACTTGTGCATATGCCATTGCTTCATTTTTTTTTCCTGTGCTTATGACTTCTTTGGGTTTAAATAATTACCTAATCTCAGGGTTAGAGGTTTTGCAGAAGCTCTTGAAGGAATCAGATTGTGAAGTTCAGGTGTTCTCTGTTGTCCGTTCAGAAAAGTACTTTCAAGGACTGTAGGCTTCCAGGAGGTTTTATCTTGGTGCATGAATTTTCTTTAACAAAAACAGAAACAGTTACCTACTTGGGTGGAAAGAATACATTGGCCATAGAACCGTACAAGACTCTTTTTTGACAAGGCTAGATCTTAAACTACGGTGTGAATGGTTCAACACTGAGACTGCGCCATCTGAGTCTAATTTCCTTCACCTTTAATATTGCTTTCATAATTTGTAGATCTGTGCTGTTACAGCAAGACAGAGCTTTGCCTGAGCACAGCTCTCAGGCTAGATGAAAGATTGCGTGGGGTATTCATGAAGAGCTTTTTCTCCAGGCCATGAGCGAGGCAGAGCCTTAGGAGGGAATGGTCCGTGATACTGCAATGGAGGAATGCCTATTTCAATGCATGTACACCCACAAACTGCAACTTTAACCCATGGTGTTGAACTGCATTAATTCCCACATCGCTTGTCACCAGAGCTGAATTCAGAGGAGATGTCCCTGACTGGTTATAGCAGTTACAGATGTATGCAATGGTTTCTAATCTTCTGCAGGGACCAGGCACTGGAGGACAATGAAGGCTTCATTTTGCCAGTGAATTTCACAGCAACTGGCTGACAGTAGAGGAAGTTTTGAGAGTAATTTTTTTAACTCTGTCTTGGTCATATTTAACTGGGACCATCATTTTCTTGTCTTAGCCTTAGTCTTTTCAAATTAATTTTTTCTTCTATTTCCAGATTTTTGATTTTTTGTTTGAACAGCCTTCTTTTCCAGTAGTGGAAAAGAACTACAGGAAGAACAGCTTTCTTCTCTTACTGCATCTGGCTCCACAAAGGCACTACCTGGCTTCGATGGCTCTGTCCCTTAGCCTGGGGTTGGAGCATGCACAGTCTCTTGAAATTACTCTTTGAGTTGGCCTGTTGAAATGCTTTAAAGGTTCTAACATTAATAAATTTAGGTTGATCTTCATGAAGACAGCATGCTGGCACAAAGGCTTAGTCTCAAGTTGTGCTGTCTGACTAGAAACTGTGGGGTTTTTTACTTCCTCCCAACAATTATTCAATTCTGTTAACTGAACTGCAAGTTTTTTCCCTCACCTTGTATTGAAAACCATTGAAATTTTGGCAACAACAATTAAGCCTACCAAAAATCAGTCTGATGCAAAATAACTGACATGGAAAATTTCAGCTTCAGTGGTTGTGGTTCAGCAACACTTGATGGTTTATGAAAGGTGTCAAGCGGCTATAATCATAGTCATCAACACCTGTGCTGTATGTGTGTACCAAAACATGTATTTGATCTCCTTTGTTAGGAGTATGTGCAATGCCTAATTGCTGGGAGTCTCTCTACGGGCTGCATTGCACATTTCTCTGTGTAAAGGGAATGTCTGTTTAGAGGAGCTGCTGCTACTCTGTGAATTAAGAGTCTACTTTTATGGAAGCTTTCATTTTCTTCTCTTACTGCTTTATTTTAAAATAAGTTTTTCTAACTAGGAGTACACTATAATTCCATATATAGAAAATAATTATCAGTAAGTTCCATTTCCTACAAATAATATGTTGTATATGCAGTTTCCATGTGTTGCAATAATTTTCATGGATTCTCAGATTTCTCATGGAGCCTCAGTATACATGGTTTTCCAGTATATTCTATATGCACCTTTAAAGCAGTGAAGTGGCTGTGGTTAGGAGTGTGCTACATCAGGCTGAAGATGTAACTTGTCTAGAATCCTCCATTTGTTCAAAAGTAGTGCTTAGAGGGGAGTGTGAGTACAGGACAAGCGTATTTCCTCCTAATACCTTTCTGCCTGCTAACAGCTTGTTGTTCCTAGCTTTCCACAAGGTAGGATAACTTGTGTTTGAGTAGCTGCTGTATGAACACATAGCTGAGTCTCTTGGTAATATGTATGAGTAAAAGGCAGAGATAAGAGTGCTCATGCAACCTGAAAGCTGACATTTCCTGATTTCTGAGATCCGAGCAGTGCAGCTTTAATATTGACTTTTCATGTGCTCAATGATGGTGTTGGGTTTTGTACTAGAAGAGATGAACATTTTCAGATGTGAGAGGGAGTAATAAGAGTGTTTAAAAAAAAAAGCCACAAAACACACACAAAACCCACTAGGTTGATACAGTAGAAAACTGTGTGCTTCTTGAGCTTGTAGTTTTTACTGATACTTAGTTAATATTTTAGTTGAATAATGGATTCTCTGGGTTACTTGCTGGCACAAATAGTTTTACGTTGAGAAATTACAACCTAAATGACCACAATATGGTCCCATGAGAGTCAGTTTCAGTTTTTGTACATGATCTAGACTTCTGGTGTTTGAGTTGTAGAATATTTTGGGTTGGAAGGAACCTTTAAGGGTCATCTGGTCCAGCCCCCCTGCAATGAGCAGGAACATCTTCAACCAGATGAGGTTGCTCAGAGCCCTGCCCAACCTGACCTTGAATGTTTCCAGGGATGGGGCACCTACCACCTCTCTGGGCAACCCGTGCCAGTGTTTCTTTCACCACTGTCATTGTAAAAAAATTTTTCCTTATATCTAATCTAAATCTACCCTCTTTTCGTTTAAAGCCATTGTCCCTTATCCTAAGTCAACAGGCCTTGCTAAAAAGCTTGTCCCTATCTTTCCTGTAGGCCCCCTCTAAGTACTGAAAGGCTGCAGTAAGATCTCTCCAGAGCCATCTCTACTCCAGGGTGAACGACCCCAGTTTCAGATATTTCTGTCAATATTGGCGGAAGTCTGCTTTGAAAAACCCACAGTATTTACTTATAGATCCCTAGTGTTGCAATACAGTTCTGACCTTCAGAGACACCACTTCTGAAGAACTCACACAGCCTGTTTATTTTGTTGAATTTGATGAATGATGCCTGGCTTTTATTTCCCTGACAGACTGTTTATTTTCACCAGGTGTGCTTCAGGACTGACTCTTTGTTTGTTTGTTTTTCTCCTTTATTAGAGAGCTAGTTAGTTGTCAGTAAAATAACAATTACAGTATCTGAGCACTTATTACTTGTTCTGGAATGCCAGATGTCACAATACAACTTACAGGAAAAGATGGAAACTTCATCTCTTCTTAGTCATTGTAGTCTTGAAAATTTAAGGCGAAGTAGAATTTGATTTTTTTATATCCCATCTGAGTGAATCCTTCAGTAGTAAGCAAGTATTTGCATACTCTGTATGTAAGCAAGCTCTAGCTAAACAGCATCCACTAAATCTTGTGTAGTCTATTGCTGACTTGCAAAAATTGCTGGGAGCCGTTATACCAATATGATCGTCCATCTGGCAGAAAAAAACAACCCTGTAAACTGCAGTGCTGTTAACGCTTTTGTATGGCAGAAGCTCTGATGTGCTGGATCCGTTCTGTACCTCAATGAATTACCCGCAGTAAAAGAATAGTATAAACAATCGTAGTTTGAAGCACTCACTTGTACAAACCTGCAATTATAATTGGTAGTGAGAGACTGTGGGAAGCAGGATCTTTTGATAGTATCTCTCAAAAAACATATCAAAATGAAAAAACAGTTTTCCCGAAGAATTTGAGAACTTGCTAATTCTAGACTGAGATGTGAGTTTTGTGAAAGTATGCAGCTTGCTGTTTTTCAATAATTTATAGCTTTCTCTGAATGCAGGAAAGTTGCCAAATTTGACCTTGGACCAGAATAATAGCTGGAACGTTAAACGTTTTTTTGTTTTATTAAACCACAGTGACCAGTCATGTAATCGTCTTCTGCAGGCAGTTGTTGAAAGGCACTGAAACTAATTGCAACTGCAGTGGCCCAACACAGACAACAGACTCGTTTGACTCAGCTTCAGATTGTTTCACACTAACATGCCTTGTGTCCATGAACTTTACATGTCATCTAGTTGTCAAACCACATTGGAAGTGGGTTAACTTAGAAGTGGGTTGAATTTGCCCTCAGCAAAGTGGGCAAATGCCCTTGTGTACCAAAACTAGTACCTGCAATGTACAATGCAAGCGTACCAAAACTAGTTCCTTATGACTCACACAGCCAGTAAAGCCGTATCTCTTTGCCGATTGATGTGTTCTCACCTGCTCCAAGGCCATCCAGGCAGGATTTAATCTCTAATTTTAAATATTGGTGTGTGGCTGTTACCATCCTGTGCAATTTTAGTTTGTGGGGACATCACATATCTTTGTCCTGATTACTCCCCAGTCATGCCTCAGGCAACTGTATTGTGGTCATGTACTGGAAATGCTCAGTGTAATTGACCCCTGGAGAGGGGAGCTTTATCTTTGCCAGCTGTCAGGCAGTAGCTTAACAGAGGTATTAAAGCAGGAGTTGGGGCAGGTTCCAAGTAAGGGGACAACCAGGGCTCTCTCCAGTGCCTTTGTAAAACGAAATAGCTGTGGTCAAACTATACCGTATTGACTATTGCCTCTCCGCAATACAGTGAGAGGTGTGATGCTGTAACTTAAAAATCTTCTGTGTTGCTTGCAAAATTTGTGGTGGCATGAATCATAGAATGGGTTAGGTTGGAAGGGACCTTGAAGAGAGCTCATCGCCAAACCCGTGTGCTGGTAACCCACTGAACCAGGTGGAGTCATAGAAAAATCTTCCATAATTCCAAGTTAGAGCAAGAGAAATCTGGACCATAGATCTCCACCTCGCCCCATCATGTTTCCAATTCCTGTAAGTATTTAAGGCCATGTAGAAATAGGACTTAATGGAAGGAGAAATAATGTACTTACTGCCTTCCTGCTGCACCACTACTGGACTGAATGTAGCAGTTAGAGATGATGCAAATTCTTTATTCCTCTTTTAGGGTGATAAGACAGCACAGAAAAAAATGATACTTATTTGTCTTTGTGTGGGTTTTTACCACAATCCAAAA
Source organism: Gallinago undulata (assembly GCA_026546715.1). Lineage (NCBI taxonomy): Eukaryota > Metazoa > Chordata > Aves > Charadriiformes > Scolopacidae > Gallinago > Gallinago undulata. Next base: position 138,691,198 of record JAOTQQ010000012.1, on the reverse strand, counting down.
ATAAAAATAAAGAATAAAAATTAATAATATCACCTGACTAAAAGAATTTTAAGAAAGGCACTGGAGATAGCTTGTGGTTTATTTTCATTGTAGTATCAGTGTGAGAAGATAGAGAGAAACTTAGCTGGTGGAGAAGCAATTTAGCTGCCTTAAGCAAATGCTGTTCTAGCTTTGCACTGCCTTGTGACTCTACAATAAAAATACTTTAATGTGAACAACTTTCTGTTGAGTTTTTATTATTAAAAATAATAAATAATATACTGAAATTTCATTGCATTTGTCATTTGATGGCTTTATACTCCTCTCTCTCTGTTTTTATGCTGTACTGCCATAACATCCAGGCAGACCTTATAACAAATTCAGAACAAGGACTATGTTAAAATAACTTTGTAATAAACAGCTTATTAAAACTGAAGATATAAAATACAAATGAAAGCGTGAATACCTTAGTTTAAAATAACAGTTTGCATAAGTTCACACTCAAGTAGGTAAGTGTATATGGGGGAATATTTTGCTTTAACACACAGTAAAATTTCCTATCTAAGAACATGGATTTCCCACAAACTGCTCCTGGATTTGAAAGAAGAGTCTCTGTCTTTCCCTTTCTTAAATCGCTTCGATTCATAGAAGCTGTTTCATGTAACTGAGAGTATCTGATACTCCATATTGAAGTGCAGGTCTCTTGCTTTCAGAAGACACTTGATTGCATTGCAGAAGTCAGTTGTAGCAAGAAACACTTCCATGTTAAGAGGCTGGTTAGCTGGGTGCTGATCTATCCTTCAGCTGTCTAAAAGCTGTTTCCCCCAATCATTGTGGGACTTCTTAACGCAGACGTGAGTTGACTCTCTTCTAGACAAGTGTTTTTAGTGGAAGGTTTTGCAAGCTTGAGGAGTGCATTGCATGGCTGGCAATTCCAAAGTGCTGCAAATCAGGACTCATGTCAGGAGATGCTCATCTGTGTGTAGATGCGAATGTTCCTGTTGTCAGCATGGGTGTGAGTGTAAGTCAGGACCTTTCTAAAATCCTGGCATTGTGGTTCTTCCTAACTTTTTCCACCACCTCTCCAGGTAACCCTTTTACAATGGCCAGTACAGTACTTTGAAGCCTGATGAAAGTATCTGTGGAGAGTGGGAAGTGTCAAAAAAGAATGGTTCTTATTAACAGCTTTGAACCATTCAGGAGCCCTAAAAGTGCAAACCATTAGTAACTGTCTTCATATCAACCACCTTTGTGACAGCAGAGTAGTTTTCCTGATATCTGTGCATGCTTCTGTCACAGCAGTCCTGTGGCAGCTCTGCTACTACACAGGCACTCTGCAGCAGCCAGAGGCTCTTGGCTAGCAACAAGCAGGGGCTTTCCCATACTGGGCAAGTTACTTTGCAGAAGGTGTTCAGTCTGCAGAGTTGTACGAAGGTGATTTACTTTTATCACCTGGTGTCTCAAGTCTGAAATAATATCGAATTAATTATTGTGGTTAGGTAAAGACCAAAGCCTGGTAACTATCTTTAGAAGTATCAGATTTTTGTCAGTCTTCCTTTCTTTCTTACATGCTCTTACTGCCTTTTCTTTAAAGCTGTTCCTGTGGAGTCTGAGCCATCAGTCTAATTGTACTTGCAGGTGGGGGAGAACAATCTTGGTTAGCATTTTTTCTGTGTGTCCTGACAGTGCTTCAGAAGCACTACTGGCTTACGGGTCAGGATTGCAGAATGTATTAAGGGTGTGCCCAAGAAATGCAAGTGAGCTGACACAGACATACCCTACAGCTATAATGAATGGTCCCTGTGAATCAGGCAGAATGTATGTGTAAAAATCCTTGACAGCTCTTCTGACTTGTGCAATGTGATATGCAGCATGGTGCCCTTCAGAAGTAATGCAAAACTGGACTTGAGATTTCTACTTTTTGGGCTTTTTCACACATTGTCTCTTACAGAACTTCACAGAAACAGCATTCCTGGAAGAAATGTGTTATTGCTTTCCTTAAACACAGTATCCCAGTCACTTGCAGCTCTCTCTTTATCCTCCCCATTTCCAGTGTTCGGAAATGTTGGAACACCTTTCCCGTGGCATAAGAGACAGGTTTGAAAACAGCGGAATCCTTCATATGCCTAGAAATGAAAATAATCTAAATAAAATTGCCACAGTCATTAAAAACTTAACCAAACATCTTTTCCCATTGCTTTTCCTCATTTCCACTGTTGAGAGAGGACTAAGTTGTTTAATAGTTTAGAACAGGTAAGAAACGTGGAGGAAATCCTTTCCCATTGCTCTGACTTGTGCCAATGGAAACATAGAATTTACAAGGGAGGAAATAATTTTGTCTCACCTCTGAATCTGATTTCTGAGAAACCAGCTTATGTTTTTACTTTTCAGGAAGAGATAATGAATCCTGGAAGTGCTCTTGGTTTTTACAATTGAACAGACCCTTATGTAGCAGGTGCACTATGTTAGTCGAATTGGTTGAGTTTTGCTGACAGAAATTTGTGCCTCTGTAACGTTGCTGTGTTGATACCAGTGATGTTTCCTCAAACGTCTTGTGATACTGAGGATCATGAGTCAGGAATAGGCTGTGCCCAAGCTGCTTCAAGCTTTTACTCTTCAGGACAGGATGGCTACGTTCACACCATTTATGGGAAACAGGTCCCAATCTCTGCTGCTTTCTGAACCATATCTGGGAGTTTCTAGGAAAGTGTTAAGTGGCCCAGGCCAGAATGATCTCACGAGCCATTGGGGTGATTTGATAGGAGAAATCACTGAGTTCCAGTGCCTGGGCAGTGGTGGCACTGGTTAATTTAATGGGATGGGCAGGAGTGGAGAATGCTTGTTCTCGGAACTAGCTGCAGCCCTGTTTTCAGAGTATATGACATCAGGTGAGCTCCAAAGGGCTGAAAGACACCATGTTTTATGTGCTTAATAGCCCCCATCCTTCTGCCTTTCTATCACTGCTAGTCATAACATTTCCTTTAGAGAAATCCAATGTCCTACTGAAGGATACTGCAGGTGGTATACACTAGTATATGAACAATTTTGAGGGAGGTCCCAAGTAGCTGGGTATTTTTTCACCTGTCTCCTTGGTTTGTGCATTTCAATTAAATATATTGATATACAAATTATGTAAGACTCTTGTATTCAGTAGCTGCTAATTGTGACCTTGCTAACTTTATTGAAGTTTAAGCAGACAGATTTGCTGTTCTGTACCTTCACGGAATAGAATCAGAGAGTCATTGAAGTTGGAAGACAGCTCTGGAGGTCATCTTCTCCAACGCCCTGCTCAAAGCACCGTCAGCTAGAGCAGGTTGTCCAGGGCTGTGTCCCATCAGTTTTTAGTATCTCCAGGAATGGAAACTCTACAACTTTTCTGAACATATGTTCTAGTATTCTAGCACAGTCATAGTAAAAAAGGTTCTTTAAGTTTAAATGGAACTTCCTGTGTTTCAGTTTGTGCCCATTTCCTCTTTACTCCTTCCATCAGGTATTCATTGGCACACATTGAAAAGCTCCCCCCTGAGCTTTCTTTTCTTCTGGCTGAGCAGTCTCAGCTCTCTCAGCCTTTCCTATCTGACAGATGCTCCAATCCATTAATTGTCTTCATAGTCCTTTGCTGGACTTGTTCTGGTATGTCCATACCTCCGGTCACAGTAGTCCAGATGTGGCCTCATCAGGGGGAAGTAGGGGGGAAGTATCACCTCCCTCCACCTGCTGGAATCATTCTGCCCTACTGCAGCCTAGGAGTCTGTTGGCCTCTGTTGCAAGGACACATTGCTAGCTTATGTTCAACTTGTTATCCACCAGGACCCCAGGTCCTTTTCTTGCTAGCTGAATAACAAAATTGTTTCCTACACTACTATGAATGGATCTTTTGCAATCTCCTCGTTATCATTTAAGTAGCACCTGGCTGCTGAGGGGTCCTGAGGACATGACTGGGAGTGCCCATGGCTCGCTGTATGTTGCAGAAAGAATCTTGGCCCACCTGTCTTCAAAGGTCATCAGAAAATTGCTTGGGACCAGGCTAGAAATAATTTGATTTAAATCAACTTCTTAAGCAACGGTGCTGAAGGATTTGTAGCTGATACTTCAATCTATAGACAGCTGTGATCCTACTTACCATCCAGCTGATTTACTTCTGGGGTATCGACAGGACTTCACACTGTCAGTGCTTACATAGTGCGCAACATTTTCCTTAACCAGGGAAGCTTTGCAGTCTGAGAAAACTGCAGAAAATAACTTGTTCCAGTGGGAAGAAACAGTAAAACACTGGTGAGGAAAACGAAGCAAATTGTGTATCATGAGGACTCATAGGAGAACATTACAGAAGAAATATAAGTGAATTGAGCAAAGAGTATTTACGGATTAGGGTATTTGTTTTAGAATTTTAATTATACCCTGGGAGATAAAGTAAATGATTTTTTTGTATCTATTTCTGCATTTGTATTGCTGCTATTCAGATCTTGCTACATGAATATTGTTATTTGCTGGAGTTTCACAAGACGTGCATCTACAAGCCAGGAAAGAGTGCTAAGCCTAAATGTTTATTTATTACATAGACATAACAAATTGTATTTTGCGCATAATCAAAACTGCATTAGAAACTAACCCTAAAATGATTTGGCTTTTGTATTGAAGACTGAGGCCAAGCTAATGAATGGAGATGAAGATAAACAATTTAGTACTTGACTGAAAGCACCTGTGAAATACGTCAAAGGAATTAAGGGGTGTTCCTCTAAGAAGGTGACATGGCCAACAGCCCAGCTGAAGTGCCTCTGCACCAATGCATGCAACATGGGCAACAAACAGGAGGAGCTAGAAGCCACCGTGCTGCTAGAAAGCTATGACCTATTTGCCATTACTTAAACTGGATAGCTGGAGTGCAGCTATCAGTGGCTACAGGCTTTTTGAAGGGACAGGTGAGAAAGAAGGGGTGGAGACATTGTCCTTCACATTAAGAAATGGATAGAATTGAAGAGCTGTCTCTGAGGAATAGCCGTGAGCAGGTTGAAAGCTTGTAGGTAAGAATTAGAGACCAAGGCAGCCAAGGGAATCTTGTGGTTGATGTTCACTGGAAACCTCTCTTCCCACACCACGATCCTGTGGAAGATGTCTCTACCCATTGCAGGGGGGTTGAACTAGATATCTGTGAAGGTCTCTTCCAACCCAAACTGCTCTCTGATTCTACGATTCTAAGAATTGAATTTGTGGCTCAGTGTTAGTACTCAGAAAATTATTTTGTGTCTGAGCTCCAATATGAACAGATGTGTCTTCATTGAAACAGAATAGTCACTTGTTGCACCAGGAAAGTATCTGGCCCTAGACCAAACCATTGTGTCAGTGATACCTAATGCACATTCTGTAAGTAAAAGCACTGTGCTTAAACAGTCTGTCATCTGCTCTTTTGGTCCGCTTAGAGAGCTAGTCTTCAGTATTACCATAGGTAATTTCTGTGATGGTACTTTCCAGTCTTCTTCCTTTGTATAAATTATGATATGCAAATTGTTGAAAAGGGTTATAATACATTCACTAGCCAAAGTTGTTGCTTTTTCTCTAATCTGATTTTATTGGTTGATTAGTGTTTGTTCAATTCATTGCCTCTATAATAAAAAGATTTAAAGGTGGACCATGTCGTGTTCAAATGCATCCTCTCTATGTACTCTTTCTTAAAAACAAGATGTAGCTGAAGATTCATACATAATACAATGGGTTTTTTGCCGTTCTGAAGTGATGCAGGCTCTCTGAAAGAGAAAAAGTTTAATTTATAGTAGAAAGAAAACCCACTGAAGCTATCAGAAAGACAATGTAATACAAAGCACACACACCCCCTATTTCCTGAGGCTTGAGAATTTTCTAGTACTTGTTTGGTTTATATATGTTTCTTTTTCTTACTTTTTCCCATGTCTTTTTCCAAGACCTTTTGGAATGTTGGATGTCATGCAGAGGTAAAGAGCGCCCCCAGTACTGCTGCCTCCTTCTTCTGCAGACCCCAATAACCTGAGCTCCTCCCAACTGTCTCTTCCAAAAACTTCATTTGACTATGGCAGAGACCTGGGAATCACCCATTTCACTGCTAGATGGCTCTGGTTGTGGATTAGCCTCATTACTGAATTTTAATTAGTTTAGGCTTACCTTGCAGGACTTGTTTCCTGGTTTGCTCCTTCCTGCTAGATCAAATCCCATTGGGAATGGGAGAATTGTTCTGCCATTTTAAGATGTTGGCGAGGTTCCTCTCACATGCAGCCCTGAGTATTGCTATAGTCACTGGAAGCCATCCACTGACCTCAGGCTCTGTTGGCCAGCTCTGGTTTTGTTCATTAGTCCCTAAACTACAAGCTTTTGGAGGCTGTTTTTTTGGGAAAGTGTTGTTATATTCTTGCTTTGCTCCCAAGCTCCTTTCTAGGCATCTGCTGCTCAGCAGCCAGAGCGTGAGCGACGCACAGATCCAGTTAGGCCTAATGCAGGACCAAGGTGTGATGCTCTGGTTTGTGAACTGAGCTCCCGAATTATCACCCAGAACAGTCCCTTCTGTGGTTGCTGAAAAAGCCTGGAGGTGCCTGAACATCCTATTTCACATTTTATTTTAGCTGTGAATTTACCTCTGTGCCTGGAGCTGCTTCTTTATGCATGCCCAAAATTGTCCCAATCTGAGCAGCAGAGCAGAACCGAAAATAAGTCTGGCTTCCCCCTCAGCCTGAGGGCTTTCAGATCCCCCCTCCAAGCTGACCACCTGCCTGGGCTTTCCCTGGTGTGCAGGGAGGGGAGGGCTGTGTAACGCCACCACTGCCACTGGGACGCTCTCCTGGAGTGGGTTCCCTGTGTCTGGTCTTGGGGATTTGGCAGAGCTTTGTGCCCTTGCATCTCGTGTACAGGTTCCCAAGTGCATTGCAGAAAGGTCAGGGCAGCCTTTTCTCGGGGGTCTTGGAGCCGCCAGCTTGGAGGAGGAGCTGGGCTTCGGCACGTTCCCCTGGGAGTTCGGACATAAGGTGTTTCCCTTTTTGGGGGAAGCTCCCATGCTACTGTACATTAGGGTTATATTATTATTGGTCCTGCTTCTCTATGCACTGTGGAATATCTTGTTCAGTCAAACGCAAGGGGTATCTGTAGCAGAATTTCAAAAAATATGGTCTGGATTCTGTTACAGAGACCAGTTGCTTACAAATTAGGTACAATAAGTCATTGCTTCGATTGTTCCAAAATGATGGTGTTCCCACAGTTGGTTGAGTGTAAGTAATAGGTAGGAGGAATAGACCAATGGAATAAAATCTTTATGTCCTGATTCTCCTTACAGCTACAGTAATAAGGCTGGTAGAAATGCAGAGGAGCTCTGCAAAGTTTGTTGCATCACTGCACCAGCAATGCAGCTGTACCTCTAGTGTGTCTGTATCTGTATCATTAGTGTCTGTATCTCTAGGACTGTGCATAGCATTGAGTAGAGGTGATTCTTACAATCGGAAAATTTAATTGCATTATTATTTTACAACAATAGATTATGAAATGGGCAGCATGAACTGTAAATTAAGGGCCCATCAGAGGTGGTGTGTGCAGCCTGAGAGATGCTGGGCTTCTAGTTGAAGCCCTCAAAGAGAAATGGTAGAGCAAAAAGTGCATCAGGAGAGATGCATCTGATCCTTCCTTGAGGTTAGGTGAGTTAAAGCAGTCTACAGTGCTTAACCTATGAGCAAGCTGCTTTTAATTTTCCATTTTTATTAACATGAATTATTAACATCATGAATATTAACACAAAACCTTTCTCAATTTCATTTTTTATTAAAAAATGAAGGGTAAAGCTGGTACAGGCATGGAAGAAGGCACCACTGAAAGCTGCTTGGAGATAACAATGTGGAGCAGGAGGGAGGTAGGGGTAGAGATTGGGAAATGTAATGTACCTCAGCACTGGGATGTGAAAGTTTATTTTAATATTTAATAAAATTTAAATTGTTCTTCTTTTTTTTTAAATCTTACTAGAAAATGTAAGATCTCAAAATTCTGGTCCACTGGAACCTATGATGGCCCACAGAGCTTTTGCAATGCTGTACAGTAAGCTATCTGGTCACATTGTGTTGGTCCTCCTTGCTTCCCACAAGCTTGGCATTAAAAGAAACTCAGAAAATGAATTAAACACATTCCAAATACTGCATCTTTGTGTAGGTTTTTGCCTGGTTAATCAGAAGGCAGAAGGGATGGCCTTCTTCAACATCACACGATGAGTGAGGTGGCCCCCAAGATTGCTTTCTGAGGTGCTGCAAAAACATGAAAGATATTACATATAAACGATCTGTCTTTCTTCATCCTTCCATGTATTGCATACTGAAGAATTGTGTCCTTGGTGTGTATTTTGTGGCATAGCACCTTTGGTTTATTGATTGGATTGATTAGTAGCAAATTAGAGCAAGCAGCAGTATTTACTGGCAATTTCTGTCCCTTGGATGGGGGAGGCAGGCTCCCAGAGCCTGGTCTTCAGCCACGGGAGTGTTTCATACCAGTACAGTTCAAAGAGCTCAGTGGGTACATTTGTCTGGGACAGGAGCAGGTGTTCTTCCTCAATTAAATGGCAGCTTTTTTGAATTCACATGTGTACTTTGGGGGGCTTGCACCCTTTGCTGGTTATATAAACCAGTTCTATTTCTAGGCAGAACTGCAGAACCCCTTTTGCTTTAGATATGTCAGAAGGTAAGACAGTCTTCTGTGTGATTTCAAGGTTTTCTCAGTTCCAGTTGGGTTAGGCACTTCAAGAATGATGTTGGGTTTTTTGTGCATATGTGTGTGTGATTATTTTTCCTGTGGTAATAAGTGATTCTTTTTCTGGAAGAAAACTGATTTTTGTAAGGTCCACCATTAGGAGTTACAGGAAAGGCTCTTGTTTGAGTTTGCTGTAAAGACTTCAGTCGATTCTAATGCTTTCCAAATTGGCTTTCCCTTTCCTAATCGGTTTTGTGTAGAAGCTGTGCATTGTAATATATGAATGTGTGTTTACCCCTGAATAAATTAACAGGAATTTTGCCAGCGGGCATGATGTAATGTGATTTGTTATTTATTTTTTTAATTAATAAAGAAATGGGATAAGTAATGCATAATGGGTTGCACACTGAGCAACATTAGATTAACTAGGAATTGAAGAACTGTGTGTCCTGCTGATGGTGGACAAAATCAAAGGTGTTGACAGATTCATTTGCTCCATCACAAACAAAAAAGACCTTGAGGTTGTTTATTTGAATAGGGGAACATAAATCCTACACACAGATACCAGTAAGCAATAGTCCTGGATTTTGTTTCTTAAAAAATACGATGTGCAATATAATAGAAGTCCTTTATTATATGTCTTTATATCTTTATATATAGCTGTAGATAATATATAATTTTGTATGGCCAGGAAGTAGGTTGGCAAACGTATATACAACAAGCAATGTGGATTTATAGGCTACCTGCTAAAGGTTTACATTTATCTTTAATTTACTTTGTGGGTCCTATCAGGTCCTTCCTGAGAGCACTAAAAATGGTTGTCTCACATTTTACAGTACATTTGAAAAGTGGCATAATATGATTTGTGCCTGAATTTATATTTCAGAGGGGAATTCAAGTTATTACTATTTCCTCCTATTAAAATCATCAGGTCCTGAATATGATCAGCTGAAAAACAGGACTAACAGTCTTTTACTCAAGACTTGTAAGGAATCAATATAGTTCCCATCAGTACAGTATATTACTTACTGAACCACTTACAGTAATCACGATACACAATTTCTCATTAACCCCTTCCCTTCTCTGTATAAAACAAATATTGTCTTAGAATAAAGTTATTTTGGAATGCATTTGGAAATCATTAGACACTAGGGTAATTAGTTCAAAATTTGGTAACTAACGCTGTTACATATCTGTAACAGTTCTGTTTAATATAGAATTATAGAATCATTTGGGTTGGAAGGGACCTTAAAGATCATTGAGTTCCACCCCCCCTGCCATGGGCAGAGACACCTTCCACCGGACCAGGTTGCTCAAAGCCCCATCCAGCCTGACCTTGAACACCTCCAGGGATGGGGCATCCACAACTTCCCCAGGCAACCTGTTCAATATCTGTATCAACAAGCTGGATGAGGGGACTGAGTGCACCCTTGGTAAGTTTGCAGATGATACCAAATTGGGCAGGAGCATTGGTCTGCTTGAGGGTAGGAAGGCTCTACAGAGGGATCTGGGCAGACTGGATGGATCGGGCGAGTCCAGTGGGATAAGGTTCAATAAGGCCAAGTGCTCGGTCCTGCACCTGGGTCACACCAACTCCATGCAGCGCTACAGGCTTGGGGAATAGTGGCTGGAAAGCTGCCTGGCAGAAAAGGACCTGGGGGTTTTGGTCAACAGCCAGCTGAATATGAGCCAGCAGTGTGCCCAGGTGGCCTGAAAGGAGGCTTCCTGAAAGGAGGTTGTAGGCAGGTGGGGGTTGGTCTCTTCTCCTAAGTAACAAGCAGTAGGACAAGATGAAATGGTGTCAAGTTGCGCCAGAGGAGGATTAGATTGGATATTAGGAAAAAATTCTTCACCAAAAGGGTTGTCAAGCATTGGAACAGGCTGCCCAGGGAAGTGATGGAATCGCCATCCCTGGAGGCATTTCAAAGATGTGTAGATGCGGTGCTGAGGGAAGTGGTTTTGCAGTGACTTAGAATCATAGAATTGTTTAGGTTGGAAAAGACCTTTGAGATCATCAAGTCCAACCATTAGCCTAGCTCTGCCAGGTCCACCACAGTTCCTAAAATGAGTATCCAAGTTCCATATTCCATTAACTCACTGACTTTCAGTATTTTTACATGACTTCACCATTAGTGCAGGTTTGTTGTTTTATTTCAGTAGCATAAATCTCATATCATTGTGACTGAGCAGATGGATGTTCTTGAGCCTGTGTAGCAGGGTGTAGGAGCCCCAAAGATAGTGGTGGCTGGGGAAAAGCAGCTGGGGGTCACTAAGCTGGGATTGGTACTTGGGAAGGGACAGGGAAAAACTGAGTGCCAGAAAGACATCTCCTAACTTGGTCCATTTTTGGAGACCATTGTGATACAGGATGTGTGTACCTCAAAGGACTGTGTCAGAATTGAGAGAATAGAAAATGACAGCATTATTTGATGGAATATGGAGATAATTGGTGAAGGCAGCACTAAGAAGATAGGAAGTTATGCCAAACTAAATAGCTATGCCAAGTTAAATAGCTTCACAGATGTATTACTGATCACTTAATAAGTTTGTCAAAACCAAAACCAAAATAATTTATTGGTTGTTGCTAATTTTGTATTTGAAAATGCTGCTAAGTTAAAGGTTGTGTTATTTTTCTTTCATATCCTGTTTGTGCTTGTGGTTCAGAAGCGTGGAGGAAGGGCAGAAAGGTGCATGAGAACTGCGACCTGAGAGGGGATTTATGGAAATAAACAGGTTTTATTGTAGATTTATTGGCAGCATTAACAATAGTTATCACTTCCTCATGTCAGAACTATAAACAGACATGATGTGAAGACAAAGGATGCAGATAATGTTCAAAAAGTGCCTTTGTTTACATGGCTGTTTGTTTGAATTTAATAAGACAATTATTGACTACTATGACAGTGTTTTCTTTGAGAAACTTTGCTGTAGAGCAAGTCTCATTCAGATCCAGCAAATAATCAAAGAGCCAGGAAATCTTCTTCTTCTTCTTTGATGATGTTAACATATAAAGGCATGTCCAAAACTAATTTGATACGCAAACAAATGCCTTACTGTGCTTTCCTGTGCTTCCACTGGAGCCATACTGGAGTCATGGGCCTCTCCCATTCCTGTGACTTACCAGAAAGTAATTCCTACAGCTCCATGGAGGTTTGCTGCATTAGATAACAGGATGAGAAAGCACAAGACTGCTGGCTCTCATGTTAGAGAACTTCCTCAGTTGGAGATCTCTAATATCCATCAAAGTTAAATAGTCTTCTTTGCTCCTTCTGCTCCCTGTCATTAGAAACTATTGTTCCCTCTATTTCCATACCAGTATCCCTTGTGTCCCCTATCTGTCTAAGTTGGTCCCCAGCTGAGAGTTGCTCACTGTGTAAGAAGTACCAGGTAGGTACCAACAGCAATTCTGGGAGCTAATTCTCCTTCGCCCAGGCTGGCAGAGGCCATTATGCTAGTAGGTAGTTCAATAAAGCGTTTGCTGCTATGGTGAGTCTGATAAAAATGAATCCATTTTTGTTTCTGAAGCAAGTGAGTCTTCTCTGATTAGCGAGATATTAGGCAGCTGAAGTGGAGCACAGAGGGTGGTAATGCAAGCTGCAGTTTACCAAGAGTCTGCACCAGTCTTATGGCTAAAATAATTAATAAGATAAGCCAGATCTAACTGCTTTTGCAAGAAAAGCTACAGATTTGCCACAAGGCATTGATGACAAAGTGGCTGATGTGTCTGGTTGACTAGTGAGGAGACTGGCATGAGAAGGAGAGACATGCTTGTAAATTTTCATGTGGAAAGCAGAAAATCTAGGACTGTAGGAGATATGATGGCTTATCAAGAACAACGTCATGAAGTCATATTGTTTGTTCTGAAAATGTCATTGATTTCTGGTTTGTGCTTCCTCTTTTACAAGATGTTTCTGAACCCAGCATCCTCAATTGTATTCATATCCATTTGTTCTCTTTTCAACGTAGTTCCCTAAATAGTTATTTTCTTTGCCCAATGTTCATCTCCCTCCACTGCCCTCGTGAGGCCGTTTTCATTCTTTAAGTGACTATTCCTTTCTCACCTCCTCTCATAATTTCACCATTCCTCACTATGAAGTCATACCCTCTCTCTTTGCCTGTTCTTGTTTGAATTCTTCTTTCCTGAGTCTATGATAATTTTATACTTGTGTCTCACCAGCACCTGAACAATGATATTCATTTCTGTGTCTCTGCCATGGAAATTTCTTACTTGATAAGTCTAGGAGGCTTGTTTTTAAGCACTGAAGTGAAGCCAACAATCAGCCTATATAAGCAAGAGCAAACATGTGATCAGACTATTTGAAGTAGAAAAACCTACTGAAGTAGAATTATGAATATGTTTGTGGAACTAAAGAGGTAAATACAAAACCAGTATGTTTTAAATTGTTCTACCCCTAAACTACCGAAGCACATTACTGTCAATTAAGTAAGAATATCCTGTCATGTCAAGAACAATTTAAAATGGTGTTTCGGCATTTAAGTATAAACTTGAAAACATTTTCGTCTTGTATAATTTAGGGGCTTAGTGAGTTCCATGTTCCTGTTTTTCTAGGTTTGTCAGCTGGATCCATCCAGAAATATGATCAAAAGGCATATGACTGAAGTTTACAAATCATGGAAGCAACAGATAAGCTGAATGTTGGCCTGTTAACCAAATATTGCACTGCAAAAAATAGAGAATGCTTGAAGCAATTAGTAAGAAATCAATATAAACCAGACAAAACTGGGCAGGGAGCTTCTGGAATTTGCTACCCCAGGAGGCTGCAGAGGCAGACAATATCAGGAAGATCAAAAAGACAAATTTATGGACATCAGGACAATAAGTAGGTGCTACAAATGCTGTTATGTCTAATACCCCTAGTATAACAGTTCTGGGTGCTAGCTTGGTGCAAAGGAAGTGACTTCAGAAAGTAGCTCTCCCAATAGCTCTCCCAAAATATATCTTCTCCTGCCACTCTGAATACAGGGCTGGGTGAGCAGTTGGTCTAGCATTAGGGCATTTTTTAATGTCCTTGTGTTCTTCACCCTCTTCGTTCTTTATTAGATTCTGTGTCCCACGGTAAGTAAATCTGAATATCTTACCTGATACTCAGGTAAACCTATTGTATTGTACTCAGCAGATAAGATCACCTTCCTCGGCCATATTTTGCATGCATCATTTGTTCCCAATAGTGGTTTATCATTTTCATCAACTTTAAATTAGTCAACAGTTTTATTCATGGTCTTGTGTGAGACCAGCCTCTTACTAAGTATCTGCTCTCATTTCCCTGTATTTCTTTAGTTCTTGATATACACAGTTAGTAAGTCCATTCTTACCTGTTCATTCACCTTCATTACAAGAGTACTTTCAAGGCTTATTGCGTGGTGTCCCTCTAGATGTCTGTGACCTGGCAGCTGGTGCAGCTTCACAGGCTCGGGGAGAAGAGCTGTAGGCTGGACCGGCGCAGAGAGGAACGAGCCTTTCTGCCACATTCCTTGCTCTAGGGCCAATGCCAACCGCATTGGACCAATGCTTATACTCACATTAATGTTCTGTGGCATGCAGTGTTTCTCCCTCCGTTCAAATTTTCATCTAATCCCAGCTTGATCAAATGAGATCTGCAGCAGCTAAGTCATTACAAAAAATTAGGCCATCAATCCATTATTAAGCTGGAAAGTATTTTACAGTCTATGTCTGGCCTCGGGGTATCTCAGAACATTCCACAGCTGATCTGTCCTGGGTATGAGAGGGCTGGGGTTTAGGTGCTAAAAGATGCATACAAATAATGAGGGAGTTGTGGGGATGTTTTTAAAGCATTCATTTTCCAGCCTTGGATTAGCTAGAGCCAAGGCCTAGGTGTTTGTGACTGTAGTCTTTATGTTTCTGATGGTCAAGGTGCTTTTGAAAAAATTCTCCTGGTCTCGTTTATGCCTGTAGCTGCTACATCCATAGGTGCTGCCAGTTCTGTAGCGCTGGGAAATTTTCCTGAGATGTACGTAAAGTTCTTTTATTTGTGTCCTAGCAAAGATCAGTGTACACTCTTAGGAAATGTTACATTTGTTGCATCTTCTGCTCTTGATAGTATGTTCTATCCGGCACTCTCTGAAAAATAAAATCTGTCCCACATTTTTACTGTGTAGCTGTTTCTCTGTTTTAACTGCGGTGCTTACCAAAATGATGACTTTTGTGTATGCTTATTAATTTCCTTCATTAATCTTCTCTTTTTCTAAGAAAATAGATCTTTATCTTGAGACCTTGATGCAGGTAGTTTCACAGAATCACTGAACAGCTGATGTTGGAAGGCATCTCTGGTGATCACCTAGTCCAAACCCCTACACAAATCAGGGGCAACTACAGCAGGTTGCTCAGGACCTTGTTAGTCAGGTTTTGAATGTTTCCAAAGTCAGAGACTCCACAACTTCTCTGAAGAATGGTTTCAATGTTCAATAACCCTTACAGAGGTCCTAGCACCAAATGATAACTCTTTCAGATACGTACAGTACAGGAAGCAAGACAGTAAAAATGAAATCATTAGCTGATTGTTAGGACCTTGGCCTTAGTAACTAATTGGCTTTGGTGAGGATGCAGGCATTAGAGGTATCTTTTCAAAGGCATGACTTAGTACCAGAGTAAATAATTATTCCAGTTCTGACTTGGATGTTGTTGTTCTGAGTATTGAGAGGGAAGAATGTATCAGGAGGATTGAATTTTCTTTAGTTCAGGTCACTTACTGCATTCTTGAAATGCCACATTTGGATGTTTGCCTTCTCGCCTCATCACTGTCTCAACATGTCACATTGAATTTGGTGCAAGAAATAGTTAACTTAAAGCAGCTTGTGCAAGCTGCTGCAGATAGTATGAGTCAAAGACAATTTTTTCCAATGGCATTGTGCATTGAGCCTAAGCTGCAGAAGAACTGGCAGTGCCAGGAGTTGAAAAGAGATATCTCTGATTTGTGCACACTCGTGTTCCAAAGGCAGTGACTGGGATAGAAAACCAATTTGAATATGAAATAAAGAGTTGCCCAGAGGAAGTAAAGACTAATGACTATATCCATGGCCAAAAAGAGATAGAGGGCACTGGATGAGATGTGTGGCCTCTGTCCTTTCTTATTACTGTTCCTGACTCTCTGCCCTAAGATGGCACGCGTGTTGGCACTCTTTAAACCGATGACTTGTTTATTTTTGGTTTGCTTTCAGTTGCTAGATTGACATTACAGACCATAGTCTTGGACTGCTGTACATCCTTTATAAATTGCTTTAAGATGTTTTAGTGTGATAAGATGATATAAAAATTGAAGTCATTACTACTATCTGTATTACCAGGGGAATTGGACAGCTGGCATTGATCTGTAAGAGACTAATTTCCATATTTTGTTATCACATTAACCCATAGAATTCTTCTTGTTTATGATTTCAAAGAAAGTTTCCCTAATCAAAAGGTCATCCTCTGTAGCATGTAGTGCTTGAGAGACATTGAAGGAAGAAAATGTATGAACCCTGTCATTTTTTATCTGATCAATAACATCCTGCTTTGTTCATAGTAATATCCTAGTATTTTACATTGCATGGAGAGGCTGAGGGAGCTGGGCTGTTCAGTCTGGGGAAGAGGAGACTGAGAAGAGACCTTATAGCTTTCTACAACTACCTGAAAGGAAGGTGTAGAGAGGCGGGGGTTGGTCTCTTCTCCCAGGTCACAGATGATAGGACAAGGGGTAATGGCTTAAAGTTGTGCCAGGGGAGGTTCAGGTTAGATATTAGGAAATATTTCTTTACTGAAAGGGTTGTCAGGCATTGGAATGGGCTGCCCAGGGAGGTGGTTGAGGCACCATCCCTGGAGGTATTCAAAAGAAGAGTTGACATAGTGCTCAGGGATATGGACTGGACTAGTAGTGGATTGGTGTTGTTTTTGGGTGTGGTGAGGTGTGTGGTTTGTGGTGGGTTTTTTGGGGTGTTTGTTTGGGTTTTTTTCCATTGGTTCGACTAGATGATCTTAAAAGGTCCCTTCCAACCTAGGTGATTCTGTGATTCTGTGATTCCGTATCAAGATCTCACCAACCACTTCACAGAACTGCTTGTGAGAGAAATCTAGCAGTTAGTGAAGGCTATATCACTAACTGCTTGGTTTGGGGCAAATATTATGCCCCCCTTGAAATTCTTGGCATTTATCTTAAATTTTTTAATTAAACCAATCATAAAAATTCTGTACTCATTGCTGTTTTGTAAGGAAAGAGATTGAATAAGGGCCTTATCTTGCTGTATTGAGTAACACTTTATGATGAACTAAATTGTACCATTCATCCAAGAGCCACGGTAACGGTAGCACAGAGGCTGCTGTGTTGCAGAGGGAGTAACGTGCTCTTCGATATCGTCTCCTGATTTCAGAATAAAGCCTGAGAAATAAAAGAAGACATTTTTAATAATTTAAAAGCACTTACAGCCAGAACTAGAGGACGTAAAAAGTTGAGTCTGTTTAAAAAAAGTGAACCAAACAACACCTCCTTTTCCAAGGTGGTATCAGCGTAGCTCCAGTGTGATTTGCCACTATTGGCCAGGGCACCTTTGGACAGCAAATGTGTATACTGGGAATCAAGGGCTGCAGGGCACTCCTCCCTCTACTAGCTCACAACAGTGGTGAAGACCAAAGAAAGTAAGGTCTGGTTTTCTTCCTGGGGTAAAGCTCTGCTTGATGCTTTAGTTCTCTGCTTGGTCCAAATACTTCCTTAGTGTTGGCTTAGCCAGTGTGTTGTCTTCCTCCTGGTTGCTTGTAGCACAGAGATGCCCAAAAGATGGAGTCAGTGTTCCACTAGCACAATCTGGGGAGTGTGGATTGTTTGATTTTTTAATGCCTAAAATCTGTGTGGGACTGTTGTTCAACACTACCCTAATGGTAAAGATAAGGCGCGAACTGGGAGTGATTGCCTGAAAAGACCATAGGCTCCTAATAGTTGGGCAAATGTTTTTTTATGGTTGTGCAAATATCTTTTTCAGGAATGGTTTAGATATCACTGCTCATGTGAAGGGAAATCTTTGTTTTGCTATGATAGGTCACTGTTTAGAGGGATTTGAAGAGCTGGACCACAAAGTACAGTTTCTCCTAAGAAACAGTGCTCTTACACTGCAGACATATCTGAATTGCTACAATATTCATCCTGAGTATATCTTAAATTGATTAAATTGGTCACATTCACCTTCACTAGTGGTTTCTTGACAGTAATTTGGATGCTTGAGAATAGATGAGGGTTTATTTAGACACCTGGATGAATTATAGACTTATGGGGAATATCTTACCTCTGGGAGACCAGCTGGCATTCAAGAATAGCAATTTGTTGTCTAAAATGGCACAAGACACCTATTTTACATGCCTAAGTGTGTCACAAAGCATCAAAGCAATGTGAAAAAGGAGGAATGGAACATAGATGGCCGACAGTAAGCAAGTACCTAACCAATGGAACAATGTCTTCTCAGACTGAGGTATTTCAGGTCTGGGAATTTTTTGCTGTAGGAAGTTAACTTGTCAGAGTGAGAATATCACATTAGTGGAAATCCTTGGGTGATTTTTCTTTTTTAACTTTTGCATCCAGGCCGTGCTTTGCTGAGACTTACTGACAAAAAGCTTGAACGAATGGGCATTGCCCAGGAAAGCCTGCGACAGCACATTCTGCAGCAAGTCCTTCAGCTGAAGGTGAGAGAAGAAGTCCGAAACCTCCAGCTGCTTACGCAAGGTATGAAAAATAATTTTGATATGGACAGTTATTGAGATCAGGAAGGAGAAGTTTGCTTGAGGGCATAAAAGGTGACTTGACATTCTCCCACAAGAAATGATGCATGAAAATGTCTCATAGATTCCACATGCTTTCCAAGCTGGGAACAAAAGGTAAAATAGTGCATAAATAAATAGAGGTATTCAGCTGCCTGTTTTGCATGATGAATAGGCTCCACCTACACCTTGATGGTAGTCTTACTTAACTGTCTGCTTACTAGGATGAAAATAATTACATGTAAAGGGCACACGTAGTGAACATGCTGTCTTTACAGACATTGTACGTTTTGCATTAATTGTTTACTTTCAGTGTTGGATAAAAGACTAATCTCTGTAACCTGTTTTATGGTAAGAGCTGTCAGTGGAAAATTACATGTTAGACTGTTTTTTGCAAATGGCTGATTCCTTTTTCATGTTGGAGTAATTTTATTGACTTGAATAAAGTTGCTTCTAATTTATACTGCTAAAAACCCACAAAACTGGGCTCAATATGGAGATCATGATTAGAAGACAGGGAAGAAGGAGTAACAAAAAGCTCATACATATTTTCCAAATAAGGTTAAGACATTTTATAATGACATGTGTTATTAGCTCTATATTAAGGCTTTTTAACAGCTGTGGTAACATGGAAGAAAAGCAATCATTATGGTAACAGTGTAAAGTAAAATGTAAACAACCTCTACTATATATTTGCAATACTTTCTCAATATTAAATGTTGTTTGGTAGTCCAGTGAGATAGCATAAATCGCATACTTCTGTGGTGTTTTGGTTCAGTGCCTGTTATATGTCACATCATATGAAAAAATAAACTTCAGTACATGCAGTGTATTTTTAACAAAATGTCCTTCACACATGACATTGTGTTCCTGATTAAGACTTGCTCACTGTGTTTGGGGAAAAAATCTCTGATTAGTATAGTAAGCTGCATTTTATCTGAAAGAGGCAATATCTCAATTGAGTTGTTTCTTTGGGCTTAGTGTCATCTGGATTGTGCTGAGGAGCTTTAGGCCATCATCATTTTGCCATGACCTGTGAGTATGACCTCACCTCATCTTGTGCCATGTCAAAAGCAGTGCATATGCTGAAGCATCGGTGTCTTCCCCAGATGGTTAGAGCTCTGCCTTTTCCTCTCATCCATTAATCTATTATTCATTTGTCCTTTTCTTCAGTGTTGGCTGGGTTCTCTCTTCCCCTACATCTGGAGTGGTACTTGAGAGACTGCCAAACTGCAAAGTTCTGGTCACAAATCATCACTATTTTAGGTCTGCTTACAGAAGTTGGGATTTTATTGATATGGGACAATGAAGACCCACTAGCTACAAATTTGGGTCAGTTGATCACTGCAATTCAGATTTCTTCATAAACCTATATTTGGCATTGAGGACTATGTGTTTCCAGGCATCTCCTTTATTGTTTACCTCTGGTGCTCCTCTAGACACATCAACTGCTGGATGAATCTTGATCAGTCAGACAGCGGTGACTGTCATTTCAAGGAATTGAGGGCAGCATCCTTTGAGATGGCCCATGCAGCCGAGGATGCACTTTTGAACTTTGGTAAGAGAATGAATAAACTCGTGCTAGACTATGAAGGATAAGCTAGTGATAGATGTGTGGATGTCTGTTTAATGTCTCTGCTATGTAGAGAGAACATTGTTTTTAGGCAATTCATATAAAGGCATGCCATCACATGCTTTATGAAAGCCAGCACAAGCTTTCAAAAAACGGTGGTCTGCAGCTTCTGCTGTCTCCCCCCACAATGGACCTGGCCATCGCGCTGCACTTCGACTCTGCTCCATCCTTCTTAAATAGAGCTGAAGTTATGGGGCAGCACAACAGTCCATAAAACGTTCCCCTGTGCACAGACGATTGACCCTGTGATCCCAGAGCAGGGGGACAGCGAGTGGTAGGATGGCAGCAGTATTCCTATCCTGTATCACCGCATTTTCACCGACTTGGAGTGTGTGTCTGTTGAAAGGGCTTGTTTTGAAGTGCTACAGTTAAGATACAATTTCTCAGCTATGGTGCAGTCTGTAAAGCTGTGTGTATGGCAGTTGTTCTCTGAAACGGATTCTGTCTCCTTGCCCAGTTTCTTCAAAGTGTGTCCACCCATATCCTTGCTACGGTTTATACGTTCCTAATCTAGGTTGGTACTAGAATAGCTTTCTGTAAGTGCTTTTCTGTTTTGGAGAACATTTTTTCTCTGAAAAGTAACACATTTGCATGCCAGCAGTTCCTGCCTTTTGGAAATTCCACTTGCAAAATGCAGGTCACAGTGTAGCTATTGCTACATTGTGCTTTGCTGTCCTCCAAAATGTCCTCCAAAAAGAGGGGGGAAAAGCCCTCTGTCTCTCAGTGCACAACTCAGGAGCTCGTTAGGCAAAAGAAGCCATTAAAACTCCTTTCTGAATTAATTTAGCACACAAGCTGAGTTGCAAGCAGTGAGGTCCTAATTCAGAGCCCATTCATGTCAGCAAAAAGACTTCCACTTGACTTTAGTTCATACCCCAATTGAAGCTGGAGTGAACAGGGAAAGTTTTTTAAAAGCATTATGTAATACTTAGATATTTTAAGTGGTTTTGTGTTCTGTTGTCTGCAGGGAAAGTCAACCTCATTTTAAAAACTCAGTGGAGAACTAGCATTCTTTGCTACTCCTGTTTCAGAAAATGTCTTAAAAATATTTCATTCTTCTTCATTCAGGACACACCATCCAGTCTGTTCTGGGGATCTTAAAGCCAGAATAGCATGTGATTGAGTAATTGAAGGCTTGTCTTGAGTTTTAGGAAGACTTTTCTTTGGAGTAAGAACTGCCTGATTGAGGCTATTATCAGCAGAAACGCTATTCCAACCTCTGCTAGGATAGAAGGGCACAGACCCAACTACTGATCTGTGCTTTTTCCCCAGACTTAGTGATGT
Organism: Gallinago undulata; assembly: GCA_026546715.1. Taxonomy (NCBI): domain Eukaryota; kingdom Metazoa; phylum Chordata; class Aves; order Charadriiformes; family Scolopacidae; genus Gallinago; species Gallinago undulata. The sequence goes on along the minus strand of JAOTQQ010000012.1, from coordinate 138,669,860 downwards.
TGAGGAACTAATTTGATAAAATATCTTCCAATGTCTCTTGGGGAGAGCTGCACACTGTTGGAAAGACAATTATTGTACTGTTACCACAGTAAGCCTGAGTTGAAAGATCATTTTTTTAAAAAAGCCTTACATAACTACACAGAGAAGAAGTTATTTTGAGATTTTTTCAATGCAAGTCCTCCTGCTTTTGGTTAGCATAGAAGAGACTGTCCTCAAAGTGGTAGAACTGTGCCATGTGTGATTCTGAGCAAAGGATCTATAGACAGCAATCTGCTAATAGGGCTGAGCTTAAGAAGTGTTTTTGGATTTCGATTAAATAATACCTGCATTTAAGATGACATTGGGACCCCTCCTAAGCTCCTCTGTGAGTTTCATATAGGGCAAAGTGCAATTTGAATATACTGCCAGGCCAGAGAATGTGGAAATTTTCTTCAAAAACCCTTTCTCCTGTAGCAAAATGTGTTAGAATAAGGCTTTATGCTTCATTGAAGATCATCACAGCTGTTGATACTCGTTGAAATTATTTCTTCAGTAAGTTTTTTGCTCATCCTGCACTAGTGCTCAGGTACTGAAAAACATATGTGTACAATGATAACCACAATAAGACCAATTTTTTTTCTTTCCTTCAATATCCAAAATAGTCCCATTCAAAACCTGTTATAGTATCCTAGCACTGTATTCTTCCCGGAAGGGAACTGGAGGGCCTTCAAAGATGCATCTCATCTTCTGAGGAAAGATGAAGTAACCCATGTCTTCTAGTGATGGATCATTCACTGGCTTTTTAAGGAACCTTGTAACAGAAACATTGCCTTGAGGGTCCATGTGGTGAGTAAACCCCCCACAGCTGAAATGAGTTATAAGGATTTTTACAGTATTATCAGCCTCTTAATATTAGAGAAAGGCAGGCTTGATCAAAATTTGAGCTGTTTGGCACCGAGCCCTCCCAGGCTGTCAGAAACATAATGCTAGTTCCTGTTCGCTGTATTTGCTTCTTAGAATCATAGAATTGTTTCGGTTGGAAAAGGCCCTTAGGAGCATCAAGTCCAACCGTTAACCAAGCACTGCCCTGCCCACCAGGCCAGGGTGAAGGGACCAAAGAGAGATCTGTGTGTGCTGCGTGTTGAGGGGCTGGGGGTGGGTTGCTTTGGTGTGTTTTTATGAGAAAGCCGTGGGCTAATTGTGGGAGGAACCTGGGTGCTGCTGTTCCAGCTTGCATCACCGCGTGTGAGGAGATTTTGTGGTCATTTTCCATCATCAAAGCCTTGAAGTACTAGACTCACTCTCATCTTCTGTATTCCCACATATGAAGACCTTCCCCGTGGTGGTGGCTCTAGTACATGGCATGAATGATTGTGAGTTACACACCTGCCCAAAAAGGGACTTCAGCGGTCAGAAAATTCGACATGTAACCTTGCAAAGGGCAGAACTGGAAGGTCATTTGGAGTTAAGGGAATATGATTGCAGTTTGGTGCCCCCCTGCTCTGTAGGCTTCATGGATACAGTATTATCCAAACTGCCATTGCCTGCTGTTTTTCATGTCCCTTAAAGAAGTGTTGCTTCAGATCAGCACATTTCTTTGTCAACCCTGTAAAGAAGTCAGAACGACTGAAGGTTCTGATAGAAGCTCATCCTGTTACACTTCCAGGATATACTGTTTTCTTTCCTGGGTACGTTCTGGACTTAAGGTTTTGGCACCCAAGGAATCACAAGTTCCTTCCGCCAGAAATACTCCTTTTCTTGTCTCTGAAAACAGCAGATGTGGCCTCTGCGAGCGCTCCAGGTAGGCAGTGTGTTCGCCTTCCCAGGCAGCTGGCGGGGGAAGTGTGTAACACTTGAGGAATCTCGGCTTCATGTCCCTGTGGTGTTGTTCAGAGGCGTGCAGCATTTGAAATATTGACTGTCCTCTTACCAGGCACCCCTTCTTTTGTTTTCATTGTCTTGACCTCACCTTTTTGTTTTCCCTAACCCTGAAGCTTCCAGCTAGTCAGGAAGGGCCTTTCTTCTTATAGCACAAATTGCTATGCAAATGTTTCTTTCATATGCTGCATACATGGCATCTATCCAAGGCACAGAAAAAAACACTTGATATTTCAGAAGAGCTCTAGCAAACTTCATTCCCAGCTGATTTCCTTTGCTCTGTGCTCCTGTTATGCTCCAAAATCTCTGAGAGACTTTGTGAGTTGAGCACAAAGTATAGCATGGAAACACTGACAGAAATTACCCCAAAGTAGTAGTTTATCCCTTATCACAGGGAAAAATGATACTGTGTTCCAGGAGTCAACATGCTAAATTGCTGATTATAAGTAAAGAAATCTTGAGCTGCTTTTTGATAAAGGTTCATTTTCATTATATGTCTGTATCCCTCTTACTCCTTTCCATTTTATGTCCTTTATTCCTGTACCTCTATAGGAATCATAGCACTTGTACTTAACACTGCTCTTCCAAGACTGTAAAATTACTTTGTTACCATCTGTTAGACTACAAAAGAGCAGTCTTTGTTGTATTTTTTCTACTCCCAGGCAAGGACACTTTCAGCACTTAAGAGGACGTAGGCTCCTGAGTCAGAAGCCGTGGTTGTTCCTGAGATGTTTTTCAGACTTTAGGCACTATTAAGAGTTCTGAAAATCAGTTTTTTCAGGTTACAAGTATGCACTGAGGGGTTCTCTATATTTTTCATTTGTTTTAGCTGAAGCAGAATATCGTATGTGGAGTGAGTATCTGAGCGCAGATAAAACGTTTAAAATACATGCATCAGTGACGATAAATATCAAATTCCATCTATGCCATCAGTTATTTGAATTTCATGTGGCTGGTTTCTAACCTGAAGAATATACTTTGCAGTGCAATCAATGGTCCCTGGTAGACCATTGAATTACTATAGTTCTGTTAGTTACCTTTTAGCTATTGTTGAGATGCTAATACATATTCATATCAAATAACCAAGTGATTCAGCTGACAGGTAAAATAAGTTCCAATACACTGGACAATTCATTGCAATGCACTCTGGATAGGGTTAGCATAGAATTGGCCTTCAATATGCGTAGTATATAATTTTGGAGTATGAATAAGGAAACATGTATGCAACTATGAAATTTGTATTGATGAACTTCTATGGAAGCTTTTAGCTGTATAATGTTACAACGTGCTTGTATTTTTATGTGTTTCTATAAATAATATTGCAACTCAGTCTACTGGGAATGTAGTATTAGCTGCTTTGTATGATTGCAAGGACATTATTGCCGTTGTCTGGTTTTCTTATTATTTTATTACTGTTGATTATTTTTTTTTTTATTACTGCTTTTCAAAATTCTCAGAAGTCAGTCTACTGGAAAGTTTGGTCTGGAAAGTTTAGCCCTTCTGAGCTAATGCATACCCCAAACTGTCTTATGTATTTGATTAATAGATATTACATATATATCTACACACACGCATACGTGTACGTATTTCCCCACTCGTGTAAATTGGAAAGAGAATAAACAATTTTGCTCAAGGTTTAAGAAAAAAATTTAAAATATTGCTGTTTTTGCTGCAGCCAGTCATGAAAGACTTTCAACTAAATAGGAAAGTTTTGAGCAGTCAGAGACTGTGATTTAACAACAGCTGTTTGTGATCAGTGCCAGTGGAAATCACTTGTTTTCACCCAGCCGAAAAGAACAGGCTGGTAAAAGGGATTCCAGGAATAGGTACAGTCTTTCACGCAGAGTTTAAATAAATCAAGTCTACATATTGTAAGATGGTGCCATTTACAATGTAACATATTTTTCATTTCTAATGAGACTTTTCCAGAAATCAGACATGGAATAAAATCAGGGTTGATAGTAGTTTTATAAAAGAATTGAGGAAATCAGAGCCCTAACTATACATCCAGCCCCTTAGAAGGGAGATAGACATTTTCACTGCTGGGCTTCTGTTCAAAACTTGCCTGTCTTCATCAACTAACACCTATATGGTCAAACTGGGTGGGTAGTGTTGGAAATGAGAAAATAAGGATTGCTATTCTCAGCCAGATCCAGTGTTCCTCTACCCCAGCACTCTGACAGTAGCAGATGCTGTTTAGGCAGAGCCCAGAACCCTGGCCCCTCTCTGTGGTCCCATCCCCTTGAGCTCCCCAGCATCCAGAAGTGCTGCACTAGAAAGAGTACTTCCCTGCCTAATTCGTTGAGACTCCATTGAGTATCTGTCTCACTCTGTCATGAAACAAGTGGTTCACAACATGTTTTTTGTACAAACTAGAATATAGTTCCTGGCAGCCTCAGTGGTGCCGAAAGTGCCAAAGCCTGAGTTGGCGTGCCTTCAGTTGGGTGTCTTCTGCCTTCCACAGAGACTCCAAGCAGTCCTGCTGTCATGTAGCTACACATCCTCTGTATTTCAGATACACGAGTCCACCTCAGTCATGTCAGATGAATTGTGCCTGTTGCTCTCCATTGATTATTACAGAAGCTCAGGATGGCTAGCAGATGTATTTGGGTACGTGGCAGATGACTAAACTTAGCTGACATTAATTCCTACTCACTATGTCTAGAGGTAATCTCCTACACCAAAAAAAGTTGGTCTGAAAACTGGATGAATTGCCCTCTTCAATCACCTGAGTTTTGGTAACACCATCTTTCTGACTTTATGAAACTGGTGTTGCTGACGCCTGTATGACTGCGTTCTGTTTGCAAAGGGTTGCACCACATTGGCATTTTAACAAACACGAAAGTCACTTAAAGCCTTTTTGAAAATATAAAATAAAGTTTTGCTGTTTTGAGTCCCTGAAGGTGAATCTCGCCAAATAGTTCAAAAAGTTTTTGTCCTGTTGTTACTAGCATTTATGGCCTGTGCCATAAAGATTTATAATTACTGGAAGGATTCAAGGGAGGTGGGAGAAAAACTCTTTCCTTTTTATGCCTTTGTAAAACTGCTTTTCTAAGTTGTGTAAAAGGAACCTGTTTTATTTAAAAGCTTCTCTTTTTTCATTCACATTCTTTAAAAGCCTTTCTGTAATGTAATTTTAAAAATGAATGTGGTTCTGTTCAAATAAAAGTTTACTCTTAATGGCTGTTATGCTTTGTATGATAGAGCACCTTCATTTACTTTGTTATACATGGGCAGTCAGCGGTGTTATGAACTGTTTCTTTATTACTAAGCAATATGCAGATCTCTGGCACCTTCCACAAAGGAAAGAGTGGGTTTTTTTAAACTCTTTATTTGACATGATCGTAAAGCATGGGTACTAGCTCAGTGTTTTATGACATCCTCAAGTATGATTAATAATTTTAACTATGCTGGTTCCCCCTTAAGATCAATATTATAGAATTTTTCCAGTCACTATTTGAATGGATTTTAATTGAAATTGATTCTCTATAAAATAATAAATTGAAGTGTATTAACAATGATCTTGTGGTCCTTGACATAAGGAGTTCTGAATTCTAACAAAATTCTGAACAGTTTTCAAGAAATACCTGATTTTCCTCTATGAAGCCTAAGTATTCATAAAGCACCTGTAGGGGTTTTTAAGTACTAATTCCAACCAATGATAGCATGAATACAGCAGCCTTGATTTTAACATGAACATAAATAGAAATGTGGCGAGGAATTACTGCTTTTTAAAGAAATCTACTTTTCTGTTTGCAGTTCAGCTACAGCTGTATTGTGTGATCCTAACATTTAAATATTAAATATATACTGTAATGTGCAGTGCTAACTTCAAAGTTTTTGTCAGTAAAAATACCTCCCAGTCACCTGACATTAGAAGTTATCTGTACAGAGAAAGGATACATTGAGAAAATCTGCAGTGAGTAGCTCTGTGAGAACCTCAGTGTTTTTCCAAAGGTGTCACCAGCCAAGGGCATTGAGTCAGTCTCTTGCCTGTTTTTCTCAGTGTAAGAGTGGTGGGTTGAGGTTTAGGCAGTAAAACTTATGTACATGGCAATACCACACGGTTCTGAAGCTCCTCAACCACATTAAGGTTTCATCCACATCCTAGGGCTTATTCTCAGTTAAGCGTATCCACATCCTTGGAAAATTAGTTGGTTTACATACATTTGGCTTGTATGATGACTTTGACCTGAAGACAAACTGATTAGAAAATATCCAGACTCAATAACTTGCATATGATTTTATATCCAGACAGCCCGATATAAAATGTCAGAACTCTGACTTGATATACTCATTCAACCCTATACGAGCTCTCATCCTCAGGAACTGCAGGGATAAGCAAGTTAGAGGCTTTTGCACGTGAACAAAAAGGCATGTCAAGGTTCACCTTCAAGCTTGAGCGCAGTCTGAAGGCATATACATTGACATGGTCTTAGAGTTTTGAGTCCGCTCCACTAGAAGTAGGACTCAGACCTTCCCAGTCAGTTCATCTGGGACACCCAGCTGCCATCAGCTGGCATTTGATGATGTGAGATGGAGTTGAAGCAACTCCCACACCTGGGCCTTGAAGCAAGTAATTTTCACACATTCTTTCATTCTTCACTGAGACCAGCTGGGAGGCTCACTGTCAATAACGTCAGCCGGCAGACGCTGAAGTTCTGTTCTTGGTTTTTTGTGTTGAGAGAGCACTTTGTTGTGTTGTATAGGACTTTCAGGAGCTGGGTTTTGAGAGAAAGACCTGAAAGAAGAAAAGGTTTTGCACAGCAAAAAGAGGAGCTTCTTAATAACAGATGATGCTTTGTTTATTGGTAATGCATTGGTAATTGTTCATTTGCGGTAATGCAAAGCTTCTGTTGTTAAAATGTGCTCTCCAAAGTCCTCCAAGCTGTATGGTTTTTGGTTTCTTTCCTCTTCGGCATATGTCAGAGGTAAAGATGAAGAGGGAATGGTAATCACATTTCCTTCTTTCTTTCAAGTGCTAGGACATTCCCATTTTCTTGAGAAATAAAGAGGAAAGCCTTCTTTCTTGCTCTATTTCTTTTTGTCTTACTTTCCTTTAAGAAATCCTGAGTAACTGAGGACTGTTGTTAAAGTTGGGCCAAGGGATTAGTATCTCCTGCTCTAGTTCCTTTTGTTGATTTTCCTTTAGCCCGAGCGTTTAAAGGGCTGATTAGACTACATTTCTCTGGTGAGGAATTTCTTTAGCTTGTTCTAGAGAGCGTAGCTGTGTGAAACACTTTTCAGCCTTTCCTTGTGATTTTCTGTAATAAAGTGCCAAGATGGTCTGGCCATATTTAAAGAATCTTGAATGCCAGAAGGAGCAATCAGCATCGTCTTAGACAATGGACCAGCTTTTAAAAGTGTCAGGCAATTAAGGATCCCAATAGACCTTTGAAAATTCCCTACGCTGATCACTGGCATGGTGTCATAGCGGTTATAATTCTTGGTCCAAACTTTAAAGACTTTGAAGCAGACAAACTGTATTTCAGATGAAAGGGACAGGAAAGAGGAAGGGAGGGACAGTCCTACCTCTAAAGCTCTACTGACAAATCATTTGTCACCTGTGTAGTTTCTGAATGTGTCTTTCTCTAGGCTGAAGAATTGCTTTCATGTGTCCAGCAGTGCAGCTGCCATCCATTCTGCTACAGCTGTTGACTGTGACACTAACCACTGATATTGTTGACTTTTGTAGATCTCTACTTAAACCTGGAGCATGGTTTTTTGAGGGTCATAGAAAAGCAGCCAGCCCTTGCAGCCCATCAAGGTAATGAATGTCTTTTTGCTGGGATGTATCTTCATAAAATGAGACATCTATGAGATATTTTTGTCTTTTTCTAGAAATGTCGCTTTTAGTTGTAGAGGGTTTTTCAGCTATTGTTGTGAAAATGGTGTTTTATTCTAATCATAACAAGCTCTTTACAAGTGAATTACTATTGTTTACTGATATTTACTTGCTAGACTTGTTTGTTGATAAATTTTCTTTCTCCCTTCTTAAATATCAGCTGCTATGTAGTAAGCACTAAAATGTGTGACTATTACTATGTCAGCAGCTCATGGTTTCCTTTATTATACCGTTACTGCTATTCTTAGATCTCTTTGGTTCCTTCTAGTAAGGGGAAAGTCACTGTCAGAATTTTACTGTACATCTACATGGTTTAACTGATCACATGGTAATTCTGGTATAAGAATCTATGTTTTACTCATTTCTTCAGTGTTTTCTCTTGATCCAGATGATCAGAACCCAGGGTGTTTAGGTGCGGAATGTAAACAGATGGTGGAATCAGAAGAGAGAAATCCTTTTATCAAGGATGTCTCCAGGAATCAGAAGCATCTAAAACTAGTTTCTACTGCTTGTAATTAATTTGGCTAGAGTCTTTGGGAAAGTCTTTAGCTGACCTCAAACTTGACCCATACTCTTCATGGACACATGCTGTATCAATTCTAGCACAGTAAGCAAATACAAAAGTAGCTACTCTACTAAAAAGAATGAAAATTTATGTCTACCACCAGCTATCGGTTGATTTTCTACAAATCATCTCCCTTTAAAAATCTGAGTCCTCAATTTTGCTCTTGGTTCTATGAGGGCAAATGAAGGAGTAATGCTCCATTGATTTCAGCGAAATGTGAAGCTAGTTAAAATGAGAACAGGAGCAACCCCGTTTTTCCTCTACAGCATGGGACTCTAAAGCCCATTCTAATCAATGAAGGGTACCAATGACTTTGTTGACCTTTGGATCAAATCCATAAACCTTTTTAGTAACTTAATTAAAACCACACATACAGAAACATAAGTGTTCTCTAACCCAACATTGGTCTCTCAAAAAAATTGAAAAATATGCCTTGCCAATGTGACCGTATCAAAAATGCAATTTTGACATTTTATTCTCTTTAGAATTTTTTCTTAACTATCTAAAGCCTGTTTTTCACTTGTTCTCAAAATCTCTTTTGATGTTGTGCACTTTCCATGTTATTTGCAATCCTAATTTCATAATCACTGTTGAAAGTGAAATCCACAAAACTTTCCTTTATCTTACTCTTTTTATTCTTTTTCTCTACTAAAACAGCATAGTCAAAGATAAAAACAAGTATACTTCTCTTAGCTTGAGCAGTTTGAGGTGTCTTTGTTGTATCTTACATTAGCCAGCTACAGGTTAGGTGTTTGGTTGAACTCCTTGCTTGCATTCCTCAAATAATGAATGAAGAATGAGAGAATGAGAGCTGCAACGCATTTCCCTCCAAAGGTTCTTGCCTCTATCAGCTGGAGGACTCCCCATCTTATTTGTGATAGCTAAAATTAAATAGAGGAAAAGTGGGCAGTAGCTTTTCCCATTTTTTGCTTCTCAGCATCAAGCATATAAAAAGTGACATTATCCACATTTAATTTGCCACCAATCTTCCCAAGCCTTAGTGTTAATTTTATTGTCTTTATCCATACCTGTTGGCAAAATTTGGTTATGCTATACCCTTAAATTGCTTTTTTTTGGGCTACAATTGATAACATCATCTTTCATGTTCTGTTACATTCTACAAACATATTTTAACTGAGCTAACTACTTCTCAGTGGTAGTAGTATTAAAAGCTGCAACCAAAAAGGCAAAAATTAATGAGTTACAAGTTCAGGGTTAAGAGGTTTTGGGTTTTCTTTCTTACTTGTAATTGGAAGAGTCCTTTAGTCTGAAGCAGACAAGGACTCACATATTGTCTTGGGATAAGGTTTTAACTTACCTGTGCTTTGGCAATTTTTCTCAGACGTGAGTGCTTTAATAACTGCAGTTAGACAGATCCTAGTCTCTGAGTTCTTCCTTTCATCTGGATGTGGTTGAGCCTGATACAAATATTAAACCATTATTATTATTTTATGATTGTGGCTTTTTGTTGCCTCAGTGGAGCTGGGTCCACTCTTGCACAGGAAGGCCTGAGAGCCCCAGATGAAATGCTTGTTAAGAACTGAACTTCTGCTTTATAATTCAGAAAAGTTACTGAAAACTTTTTCCCTTTCATATAATTAACTTATATATATAACTTATACCAGTCAATGAAGGTGTAAGTCTTTTGAAAACCATGAACTGCATAGTTTAAGTTAAATAGAAAAAAAAAATAAAAATCCAAAAATTAATTGTAATAATAACACAGAAGAGTGACTGAAAAAGCAAGCTTCTTCATATGTCTTCTGTTTGGGCTTTCTATGTCTCCCTTAAATCTCTCTTACATCCTCATGCAGCTTGTTAGTTTTCTTGAACGCTAAAGCCTTTTACCATCTGCCAAAAGGTTTTATTTTGGGGTTTCCTCTTATGTGGGAGGGTGGTTTCCTCCTTCCCTTCGTGCTAGTTTCATTGCTATCTTTAGGACTCAGAGCCTACTGGAGACCTTCCTGTCTCCCTTTTATTACACATTCTCCTCCTTCCTTGCCGTGAGTTCCTGCTCCCGGGGGCAAAGAAGAAAACAAGAACTGAAGCTGCCTTTTTGAGCTGCCTGGCTGCTGCAGATGGGTTTTGTTTTAAACAGGGGAGTTGGGTTCCTGGAGTGCAGGGCTGCGTGTTGTACTCAGCAGAAACATCCCCCGGCGTGGGTGTTTTCAGGAAGGGTTCCCGCGTGGGGGTGCGCCCAGCCGCCCGGCCCTTTGGCTGCAGAGAGCAATGGGCTTCTGAAAAAGGGCGCTGTAACCTGGGGCTTTGAATCTAAAAGCACTTTACTCCTCTCTGTTTTTCAGTCTTTTACCTCCGGACATTAATCCAACCTGTTCTGTCACTGTTAAGACATCTGTAGCCATAGTCCTTTAGTTTCTTCCTTTTATGGGAACTTTTAGATGTTTATTTTTTCTATGAACATATCAATTTTCTATCTCTACCTTTCTTGCACTGTAGAGAAAAAGAAGTGAAATTGGAGGTGTTATATTTGCAGAGGGATAGAATTGCATCTTTTTTGTTGGTGTTTTTTTTTCCCCCCCGGGAGCGAAAGAAAGTGGATGCCAGTCTGGGTTTTTCAGCACAGCTCTCGAGGATGCAGGGAATACAGCTGCAGTGGGATGTGAGTATCCAGGTGCCAAGCCATGTAGGCGGTAGGGGCAGACAGCAAGCCCCTGTCAGGCACCTCCGTTTAAATCTCTGCTGTGGAGCTCTTCAGGTACCTGCCGCCGTCTCTCCTTGAAATAGACGCTTCATGGTGGAAACAAAGGGCCCTTCCTTTTTCCCTCAGCCTCTGCCTGCTGGGAGGGAGTGCAGTGTGTGTCTGGGGGTGTGCAGTCCTGCTGCTGCCTGTCCTGATCTGCTGTAGAGCCAAGCCTGTGACCGGGGGCGGTCTGTGTGCGGAGGGCACAGGCACAGGGAGTTGGGCTGGCTGTCAGATCACCTCCCGAGAGCTCTGCCAGGATCCGTATCAGCCACATTATGCCTCTGCTGAGTGCATTTCTGGCTTTCGTTTTTTGATATTTTTTTTTTAATCACTGACATTACACCAACCAGTATGTCAGGTAGTAATAGGAATGCAAGATTATTTTATTTGTGATTAGCTCATCTCTTGGACTCTGAGATGTTCTAATCTTTATCCTTCCATCATCACCCAGCTCTTTTTGAAGCGCCATACTTCTTTGGTTTATTTACTCTCCCTCTGTAATTGAGAACTTTCTTGTTGATTGCCTGCAAAATTGTCAGTACTTAAAAATAAATGATCCATCTTCCATCCCTTCAGTGCATCTAGTTTTTATGACTACAGGAATCTAATGAAAGATTGAAATAGGGATAAGGAGGATGAGGATGTCCCAGGGTGCTACCTAAATATCTGATCTACAGATGAAAAGGGATGTTGGGAATTCTGTTCAGGAAAGTGCCAGTAAAGCTGCCTGTTTCTTAGCACTGCATATTTTAATGACATTCAATTCCAAACTCCAAGTACAGCATTGCAGAGAGAGGTCAGTGGTGCCCAGTTCTAACAGCAGAATGGTGCAACATAACACAGCAGCCTGAGGTGGCATTCTCCTGAAAAATAAAAGGACTGTGTGAAAAAAAATCAAGCAGGAGACACATGTATCTCCTTGTTTATAAAAAACAAGGCATTGTACTTCTGATTAAACACAGTTTTCCGTGTTCTCTCCATCACATAGATGCGCACACATGCACACACTCTAATTGGATAAAAACGAAAACAGCAAATTAGGGATATGATTAAAAATTAAACAGCCACTGCAGAAATCATCAATAGTAAGTGCTTATTAACTTACATATAACATCATGCTGGTGTGATAGCTTCAAATTGGCTGCTGAAACTGATTTGCAGCAAATAAGGCCAGCTTTCCAAAAGGATATTTCTGGGCTTCAGTAATCAGACCCTCAGCTCTGATTGCTTGTTTTGTTCCTCCACAATTTCTGCCAGCCTTTTAAAGTAACTGATAATATACATGACTTTCTTGAACTATAGTGGGTGATATGGTTAATCCTTCACCTCTGACGCTTAGCAAGAAGGAGATAGTATGGGTCTCATGTCTTATGCGTTGAGACTTCTACAATTTGCCTCTCATCCCCATCCCTTTTTTCTGCAGGGCTTTGTCAGAGCCCCTATGCATTCCGTAACACACCTTGTTGGCTGTTTTATGTACATGCTGCATGATAAGCTGAAGGGCAAAATTGATTTATACATATTCACCTGCCCATCTGAGTGCCACATCTGTGACCTGAGGAACAGCTCCGTCTGGCAATGCATGGCAGAGGCTGCAGTTTCTGGAAAGGACTCCGTGGTCTCTTTCCATCCCCACTCAACATTAATGCCCTGCTCTCTTGCATGACCTGCACGAAGAGTCTTCGGAGGATGAGATGTTTGGCCATCTTGCTTCAAAGTTAGATTTAGCATGGTCTTGAGCTAGAGCAAGTCATTCTCAGCAGAACAGGTACACCCTGGATCCAACACTGACAGCTCAATGTTAGCTTTAAACATCTAGGAGGAAGTTGAAACAAGGTTAGACCTCTCAAAATTGAGGCTCATCTGGCAGAGCTGAGCAAAGCATGATTTTTTTCCAGTGAGCTCTGTCTTCTTGGATGTTTGTTTTTCAGGTAGGTTGGATAATATGGATATGTGACCAGTATATGGCACAAAGCACATTTTGCATACTTGTTTTCTGCTTTCCTAGGGCAAAAGTGAGTGCTGCTTACTCCAGAAAGCAGCTGAGTTTTGTGCTTGTTATCTGGGTCTTCTGTGTTCATTTAGGCTGGGGACCTCCTTCCCTCTTTACTCCTGCCAGTCAAAAGTGAGAATGGAATGAATGTTACTTGAGTTAGAGATCTGTAGTCAGCCCCATGTCAGTGGGTTGTATATATCCTGTAAAAAAAAAACAAAACCAATCCACTTTAATTCTACCTTCCTGTGAGAAAGTAGCAAGTCCCCTGAATGGCTGCCAACCTCCTTGAATGTGGCTGCAGGTGGCTCAGACATGGTTTTTGTTAAAACACAGCTGGGAGATGATTTCTGTCATGAACACCTCAGCCCTGTCAGCTCTTTCTGTGCTTGTTTTGCTCCAATTGGTGTGGTCCGTGTTTGGAGCCATGCAGCGGGTGGCTCTTGGGTAGACGCTGATGTTGTAGTTCAACGTTGGCTGCAGCTGCGCTTTGGGGACCTGGACAAATGATTGGCAATCACCGGAGCAGCTGTTGTCCATCGTAGCTGCCTTCACTCGCTTAAACCACTGACTTGTGAGGGATATGAAGGCTGCCCTGATTGGAGTATTCACGGTGTGAGTTTCTGGATGTGGCAGGGGAATAGTATGAGAGGGATGATGGAGGACATAATGGCTGTTAACCACGTCTCAGATGCAGAATGGGGTGCCTGCAGCTGCTGAGAGGCACTGCTGGAGCCAGGATCCTGGATTAGGTGAACTCAGTGTGGGCTTCACTCTTGCTGTCTCTGCTTTGTTTCCTGACTTTTTGCCAAAGCCTTTCCAGTATAGTTGCATCCCCATCCCAGCCACCAATTCTCAGACTGTGGAGAGAAGGGAGAGGAAGCCAAAAGTGCATGATGCGCCCAGGTGGAACATGAAACAAGGTTGGAAACCCACTGGCTTGGGCTGGCAGAGCTGAACTGCTGTCAGCAGCAGAGGGAAACCTCTCCAGAGTGGTCTCAAGTGTACAGAATACCATGGGGAACAATTTCTTTTCTTCTCAATATACTGAAGAACAGATGGATCTGACATGTTCATTGCCTTAAGCTGTCTTGTTTTATCAGATCTAGGTGCTTGACAGATGTGCCAAACAGAAAATAAAATTAACCCATGCCCAGTTGTGTGGGTTTTAGCATGTCTGGCTCCTATTTAGAACTATTCTCCTTATTGTCCAACTTAGGCCATGTGTAAATGAGGAGGTATTTTCATGTAAAATTAAGGAAAGTCAGAGACAAATGAAGTCAGAAGCAAATGTATAATGTTACAAGTGCAAACTGATGTTGTGGGCTTTAAAAGCATTGTATCGCAGCTCCACCACTTTGGTTCAGAGCTGTGTCTGAGATGATAGGAAAAATGTCAAACTCAATGCAAAGAAGCCCATTTGAACCACATTGGCAGTAGTGAAGCAAGATTTTGTACGTGTTACAGCTTGAATAGCTTGAAATTTTAAAACATGCTACAATTGTAAAAGAATGAAATAAAAGCTTTTTGAAGCCAGCAACATGTTTGCTCAAAAGTTATTGCAACACAGTTCTGAATATCAAAAGCTGATTTTATTCACATCTACCCCATTCCTGTTTCTTCACCCCAGCACACACTTGGATTCTCTAGGGGATGGGGCAGCAAGTGCTTCTGCATCTTTTTCCACAGCAAGGTCTCTGTCATGTTTTTTTTCCTTTCCTCTTCAAAACAAACCAAAGAACCAAAAAATGTGTTAACATACTGCTAGATCTCCAACAGTTGCAAACTGTGCAGTGCAAAGTTTGATATGAATTGATATGAAATATTAATTGTGATTTTAAATCAAAACTGTGCTATATATTTACTTCATTAAAGACAAGTGCATTGGATTTATTTGAACTTCAAACAGCAGAGTTTGTTAGAGTGTTAGACCTGTTAGATCCTACAGATTCCTTGTAATTATTTAAATTCATATTTTTCAATGTATAGCAGTGAGTACTTACTGCTGAAATGCAGAGGAAGTCAGGCAACAGAATTGGTGAAAGTCACTGGTTAAACACCTGTTGTGGAAGAGCTAAACTCTTTTTTTACTTCTGCAGGTGCAGAGATAATATCTTTTTCATGTTTGTTCAGCTTTTTCAATTCAGTGACTAGTTCATTCAGAAGTAAGAAACCACTTGGGAGAGAGAAAAGCTGAAAAGCTTGTTTTCCTCTTTTAATCTATAAACAAAATCTGTGCAGTAGAAGATAGATCTACCAGTTCTGCGATCTTGAGAAATGTGGCAACCAGAACTGACATTCAGTTCACCAAGGTAATGCTTCCTTGCTTAATGAGACTGATTGCTTAAAAAATATAATGATAAGCTTATTTTAGCCTTGATTATGTAGCTTATTTGGAAAATACTGTTCTTCAACATTTTTATTGCATTTCACTTTTTACACTGAGATCTATTTTATAACTTAACAAGAATCCCAAATAAAAAGCCCACTACCTAGCATAATCTAGTATTACTCATACCCAAATATAATGAGAACATAAGGAAGGAAAATCAATCAAGAGTTGGGTATAAAAGTGCTAATCGTGTAAATAAATATGTGTAGGTTGTGTTCACTGAAAAAGAAATGCCATATTTATTGATACATGCTATATTTATATCTCTGTCAACAAGCTGACAAGTTTAGTATTACATCTGGAGTCTATTGCCCACAAGTTTAGGGGAAGTAGTTTCTGTATTTTTTGAATAGTTAACAGAGGTATTGATAGGAAAGGCCCAAGGGGTGAGGAACATTTTAACTGTCGAAGAGCTATTAACCAGAAAGCAGTTGCATGGAGGATGCAGAGGAGCAAGTAGTCTTTTCTGGCTCAGAGGTCCAGGCTCACAAAGGACAAGGAGTTAGCTGGGAGAAGCCAACGTGGATTTACTAAGGGCAAAACCCCCTGATTGCCTTCTGTGATGGGGGACAAGGAGGGAATTGCTCATGTTGTGTACCTTGACATTACAAATGTCTTTGACGTGATCTCCCATGGTGTCCTTGTAGCCAAATTGCTGATTTGTGGAATGGATAAGGAGACAACAAGTGGATGGAGAACCCAGTAACATCCCTAAGGGATTGATACAGGGGACAGCACTGCCCAAATACCTTTTTTAGTGATCATGATAATGAGACAGGGTACACCCTCAGCAAGTTTGTGGGATGATGGCAAATTGGGGGCAGAGCTTGATGTGCTGGAGGGCAGCACTATCACTCCAAGGGATCTGGACAGACTGGAGAAGTGGGCTGACAGAGACCCTGGGAAGTTCAACAAACGCATATACAGTGTTCCATCTGTGATGGAACAGCCCTCTGCACCAGTACAGGGGTACCTGAAAAACAGAGACTGACTGAAAAGTATCTTTGGGTCTTGATAAAGAACAGCTTGAATACAAAGAAGCAGTGTGCCTTTGCTGTGAGAGGCCAACAACAGGCTGGGCCATACAAGCAGCAGCGTAGCCAGCAGATCAAGGGAACTGATCGTTCTCTTCCCTTCCCTTCGGCACTGGTGAGATGACATCTTGAGCAGTCTGTGCAGTTTTGCACTCAGTACAAGAAAGGCATTGACAAACCAGAGCGAGTCAATGGAGAGGCCACCAAGTTGGCCAGGGGCTGGACTACCCGTTTTTTGGTCACTGTAGGGAAATGGGAACCATTAGAGGTGTTGTATGTGATATGCATTAGGCATCTACTGTGGTGGAAGTTGAATTTCTCTCTGGGAAATCCTGATCTCTCTGGAGTGACAAGCTCCCTACCTTTGGTCAAGTGGATCTTGTCTGGGCTGTCTAATGAAAGTTAAAATCTAAAGATAGTTACTTGTGTTTCTGAGGGCAAAGGAAATCAGTGAAGGAATTTATGCTTTATTCTGAGTCAGAAGGAATCGGTTGAGAACTTGAAGGCAGAAGGCAATGTGAGTGAAAATGATCACATAAGAGTTTCTGATCTGAAGGAGGGGAAGGAATGAGTAAGAGCAGCTGAATAATGTCAAAAGACTTTGAAAGAGATGGTTTCTTTGAACTTTGGAATGGATAGGTAAGGGCTGGGAAAAGGGGGAAAATGAGGTTCAAGGGAACTGACAGTTTGTTGAAAGACAAGATACTATAGTCATAGCAGTGGGTTGTCCCATTGAAGGAGAAAACAAAAACGTATCACAACTACCTCAGGACTGCTGCAATTACTTGAAAATCAGGAGTACTCTAACTAATGGAAACAGGTGAATGCATTGCTAAGGGAAAAATTTAAAAAGTAGCACAAACACCTAGTTGCAACTACAGGGGGTGTTAAAGTCCAGGTTTCTTAAGACTTTATAAGTAAGGGAAAGATAAAGGAAATTAGATGTCTGTTACTTTTTGGACAAGGAGGGGAAAGCTAATCATGAAGAGGAGGATGAACACCAGCCTGTCATGGATTCAGTTTTCCCAAACACATTAATTGTGACAATGTGCTTGTAACAGTTAACTTAAATAGAAGGAAAAACACAAGCTGGAATGGGGGAAAAGGGAAAAGATATGGAGGGAAGCTGTATGCTATGAAGTCATCAGGGTCTCTTGAAAATGACCCCTTAGTACCTCTGAGTCAGATGAGACCATCCCTGAACTGTTATTCTTAAAAACTTTTGAAGGACAAGGAAGGGCAAGCTTAAACACTAAAATGAGGAAGCCTGTCAGCTTAACTTTGATTCATGGTAAAATGCTGCAGAAAATTATTAATAAATTTGTAAACACCTAGAAGATAATAAGCTGACAGAAAAACAGCCAGAGTGGATTTGTTAAGAAAAAATGTGTCAAACCTCTCTAATTTTCTTTTTGAATGAAATGAGAGGTATAGCAGACAGAAGTAGTATGCATGTCTTTAGTAAGGCTTTTGGCAGTGTTGTGGAAAGCCAAGTAGTCTTCTTACAAGGGAAAAATCATCTGGGTAAAATCCCTATAAAGTAGGTGAAGGGCTGGTTGAAGCACTTCGTTCAAGAAATAGTTATTGTTTGCTTGGCAGACTGAAGTGCAGCGCTGTTAGATTCTGCCCCAGGTCGTGTGCTGCTCATGGCTTTTGTGAGTGTCTCATCAATGGACTGGAGAGCGCAGCATGCGAGGGTCCATCTGCTCCCATAGGCATTGGCTGTTGTGGAGGGCAAGTTTAAAGTCCAAAGTGATCTTCATAAAATGCAGACATGGTTGAAATGAGTGAGATGGGAATTCAGCAAATGTAATTAGGAAGGGCTTCAGAGAGGAAGGGAAAACAAGTGTGTGAATGGAGACGAGGGATATCTGAGTAACAGTACTGTGAGAGAACATGTGGTGTTGGGATATCACACACTGAACATGAGTCAGAGCTGTGATATGGCTGGGGGAGAAAATGGGGAAGAGGCTAAACTTCAGCCTAAGTGGGAGTCTTGCATGTAAACCATGGGATATCCTTAATTCTTTTCTTTTGGCTCTCTGTCACTCTGCTGGGACAGTGTCCAGAGCAGGCTTCACACCATGAAACACTATAGACAAACTGGAGAAAGCCAAGAGGAGAGCTGTAGGAGTGAGCAGAGATTTAGAAAAAAACAGTGAGGAAATATTGAAAGAGTTGGGTACAGATTGCAAGGATAAAGTTGGAAGGAGACACAGTCTTTCAGATACACTAAAGGATTTGTAATATAAGATTGTAGTGGCATTTACCATGCCCTCTCTACCTACCCAAAGGCAAGATGGAAGGTAATTACTTCAGCTTGCACTTAAGGAAGTTTAGTTTGGATATTAGAAACTTAGTGTAAGCATATTAGAGTGGAGTATTTGGGGGAATGGAGTAGGGTTGTAGGTGTGAGTAACAAGTAAGAGTCACCTGTGAGGATATTTGTCTTTGCCTCAAGTGGAGGTGTAGACTAGGTGATCTTTTTGATGTCCACTTCAGTTCTATCTATGGTTCTGTCCACCAAAGGAAAGCACAGATTAAAAATGCAAAACAGGATTAAAACTTATTTAAACCAAGGGTTCCTTTTTGTTAATTTGAACTGTGATTATATTCAGCATTTTAAATAACCCTGGTTTAAATTAATCCCTTATGTTGCAGTGTTAGCATCTTCTATTTATGGAGGTCTTTTACAATGCCTTTTTATTTATTAAAAAAAAAAGCTTCTTGGTGTGATAATCTCTTTGAGTATGAATTATACAATTAATGATGAAGAAACTAAGATGTTTTTAAAACTGTTCTTAGGCATTTGCTTTAATGCTTTAGTTTTTCACTAAATTGGCTGAATCTGTACTGTGAAAACTAGACATCTCGTGAGACACTGTTGTCCTAATAAATATCAATTTCTGAAATAGATAACACTCGCATAAAGAAATTTCTCCTTTCTAAAAATGAACTACTCTCCAAACACACAGCTCATCCAGACAGCAGCCTTCTATATCTTTCTTTATCCAATGCTGTACTGATGACATTATTCACAGAGGAGACCAGTGTGGGACCCTGCTAGTTATTTTTCATGTTTGATTTTCTTCTCTATGAATTTAATATAAAGATGGTTATGTTAAGCTAATTATACCTTGGCTTTTATTTTCTGCTGCTGAGTGAAATCATGAGAAGGATTTATTTTTTTCCTTTTCCCTGAAGAATGGAACATTTGACCACAATTATCATTTTTTACATTAGATAGAGCACCTTGCTGTCTATTAGTACAAGTGATTTATTAGTACATAGGGCACACTGTTTGACCAACAGTGTCTGACTAGCCAATGGGACATAGTAATCACACAACACAATGCCTGCAGAATCAAATGATGTTTGACTTTCAATATAAACCCAAACTGCAAAATAAGGCTTAAAACAAACAACAAAAAAAATCTTCAAAAAAGGAAAGCCCAAAAGAAAACAGAAATCAGGTTATTGCTGGGATAAATTTTCTTACAGGAAATCTGTGCTGAGCAGAGTGTCCAAGGCAAGAGAAGAGCTGCTTTCTGCCCTTTGGCATTCTGCTGTCCCCGGCTGCCCTGCTTCCTCTGTCTGTCTCTCTGCACATATGTGCCACCCACCTAAGGAAACAAATAGAATTGACTGGTCTCAGTGTGGCACTTCACTCCTTCAAGTTGATTCTGACCAGGAAGATTTCTTGTGTATAACAGCACACTCAAGGCTTGTGCTTCTGTCAGCGTGGAGGACACATGCTCACTTGCTGGTCCAGAAGCACTGTCATCCACTGAGCTCCGTTTAGCCAGATGCTGAGCACCTTTCATCTGAGAAAAAAAGAATTCTTAGCAGCCATTGCTAAAGATGTTTCTGACTGGCATAACATATTAACAGCAGGGATGAAAGAGTTAATTCATTTTCCATCCATAATTTTTTTTCTTTGTAGAACCGATTTGACACAGTCTAGCA
Organism: Gallinago undulata; assembly: GCA_026546715.1. Lineage (NCBI taxonomy): Eukaryota > Metazoa > Chordata > Aves > Charadriiformes > Scolopacidae > Gallinago > Gallinago undulata. The sequence continues at coordinate 138,649,504 of JAOTQQ010000012.1, read as the reverse complement.
GGGTGCTGTTATTGAAAAATTGAAGCACCAGGTGTGATTAAATAAGATCACACGTTTCATTCCCTCTTTAATTTCACATCACCCTTCAGCAGCTGTATCCCGTTCCTTCCCATAGTTGGAGAATATGTTGCTTTTACAGCAGGCAGCTTGCCGCATTGGTAGTGTGCATCATTGGGCTGTTGTGAATCAAATCTGTTTGTGCAGACAAATTATTTATTGTTTGATGGACCAAACATTAATCTGTTTATTTCTCAAGAGTAGAAAATGCAGACTGCATTTGGGCAATAGAAACAAACCTAGCCTGGTTCTACAGTATTTCCAGAGGTTCATGCATGCAGCAGAACAGGTTTCATTCCACTGTAAAGATAATAGGTACAGTGTAAAAACAGCAGTGGAGTTGGGATCCTTTCTCTGTTCTTAACAAGCACGGCTCTATAGGATCTGACAAAGTCACCTGCTCTCCTGAGATTTCATGGCCTGCCACCAACACAAGGAGACCAAACCTCTGTCTTCCTGGCCACTGCGGAGCAGCAGTACTGGCACTGTGCACACGCTGTATCCTTGTCCCTTAGCTGTTGGGTCAGAAAAGTGGCACTGGGGCCACAGTTGATATTTGCAGTTAGAACATAATGCCAGAAAAAGAAAACGATCAGGTTTTTAACTTTTCATTAACATTTCATTCTAACATTTAGAATAATGTTCCTATGAAAAACTGAATTGGATTTTGCTGTTAGTTATTCCAGGCAATTCCAATTCCAAACCCTGGCTGGTCTCACTGCTCAGTCAAAAACAGCTCAAAACTAAGAGATTTTCTTTTTTTTCCCATTCCTTGGAGGAAGAGGGGTTTGTTTGCCGTACTCTGACACTGTTACCTGCGGTAAAAAGTTTGTGTAGATGTGACAGTGCCTTGGCCTGAGATGTTCTTGTGCAGCTCTGCTGTAATTAACCCAAAGAACAGAAATCTGTGCTCTGCTGGGCGTCAGTGTATGATCTGATGGATTATCATCCTGTGGTGCCAGCACTGACAGGTTTGGGTGTTTCTGAAGAGCCCTACTGCTGTAGCTTTGGCTTTGTTTTCTCCTCCTGCACCTCTGGTACTGAACTCTACTGATTTCCTGCTGCACTCACCTGTGATACCACACATTTATACAGCTATGTTGTTTCCTGATACCATATGGTAACATTTCTTAGCAATTTTGAGCAGCATTTGCCTGTTGCCTATTTATAAATGTGGGTATGCATCGGTCTTGCCTGTCCTCCAGCACCCCAAGCTCCCTGTGGAAACAGCCAGTTTTGCTCACCGAGGACTTGTCAAAAATGCTCCATCAAAATTAAACTAAACAAGTAAAATTGTACCTGAATACCATAGCTCTTTCATTCCCAAGTGAACAGGGGTTTGTTTGCTGTAGCATTATTCCCTCATAAAAGAAAAAAAACACCAGGGGAGGGTGACAGAAGAAGTTTGGAGGGTCTAGGGATGCATCTGGGTCTGCGTTTGAGTATAAATAATGCCTGTGAACACCTGTACCTTCTTAAATTTAATCTTGGAAGCAGCATTGGGACCAGCTCATTTGATGTCCCCCTTTTTAAATTGAGCTCTGCAGATAAACTGCCTGCCTGTAGTGCAAGGCTGTCCTTAAAAGTGAGCTGACATTTATGCAAACATGACTTAGTTCATGCAGGAAAAAATACTCTTTGATCTGTGAAAGGAAAAAAAAATAAAACTCCATAAAACTCCAAAGGAAACCATTTTTCTTTTCTTTATGTTAGTAAACCAGTTTTCATGGAGATGGAGAAGGTTCCTCTGACCTTTCTTTCCCTGTGTGATACAGACTGAGCATGACTGGTTCATCATAGCCGAGACCAGTATCAAATCAATGGTTGGAACTAATGCCAGTTTTGATGCAATTATTGCCATATGCAAAGGGCTGTGTTTTCTGCAAATACTTCTATAGTGACTCTGAGATGTCTAAGATTTAGTGCTGTTAACACAATCAGGATTATTTTGTAACTGCATATCCACATATATACAAAGGAAGTGTTTCAAAAAGGGAAATTATATTTAAGCAATTGTTTCTTATTGTGCTGAGGATTTTTTAAAATTATCTTTTGAACTTGCAATGAAGGGCTTAGGAAATCTTGCAGGTTGTGAAAGTTATCCAGTAATGTCAACCTAAATCCAGTGTTGACCCTCTTCAGAAATAATGAGATTTGAAAGGAACCCACATTTTGCTCTGGATGTTTTAGGAATTTGAGTCTTTAGGCTATTCTTGGTTTCAGGCTGAAGCATTAAACCTTCTTAAAAAACAGAAGTAGACATTTTCATGCCATTCCCTGGTTTGTGGAGCTGTTGCTTTAAGGGAAATGCTAGTTTAATATTGCGAAAGTTGGCAGTAGCTCTTACTCCTCCTGCCAATGCAAAGCAGAGTTTTAGTTTCCTAACTGCTTTCCCTGAACCCCTTCTTTTCTTTAGGTGGATGAACTTCTCTTTCTTGCTCAAAACCCAAATTCCTTTGCCATTGGTGCTACTTTTCCAGCAAGGTCCTTCAATGCTGCTCTTTTCCTTTCCACATGCAAGGCAGCCTTTGCTCACACCTGCTGTGCGATAGGATCCTTCTCCCTGTGGAGAGCACAACATCTGTTTTGTTTCCTCAGCAGAGAGAGACATTCTAAAGAAATTCTCCTCCTTTCCTGCTTGCTAACAACAAAAGAGATTTTTAAAGCATTTGTGTTTCTGGAGAGAGGAAAAAACAGCGGAGCCCTGGACAGGAAAAAAACAGCCATGGAAAAATAAATTGAACATAATTTGAGCTATAATTAAAGGTCTTAAAAAGAAGCCAAACTACCAAGTTGGAAAGAAAAATGTGCATCTTGAAATAAAGCACCTTTATGGAAGGATGTGCTTGGGGTTACAGTGCAGGACTGTCATTCAGGGCATCTTGGTTCTATTTCTGCTCTGGGCTTCCCCAGGTGATACCAGACCAGAAACTTAACCTTTATTCGCCTTGATGGTCCATATGTAAAATTTGGTGGTATTGTGAGTCTTGGGATTTCATAGTGCTTGTAAGCACGAGGAGATGATAGAAGTTATTTAAATAGAAGCTGCTGTGCCATTGTGGTGGCAGGATTTTATTTATTATATTGAAAAGAGTTCATATCCTTTAAAATGCCAGAAACATTGTGAAACTGTGTATAACTGTATCCCTGGGGCATCTGTTGTTAGCATAGTGTAACCTGCAGCTTCAGACTGAGTTAAAAGGTAAAGTGAAAAAAGAGCACTTCATAGAGAGCTTCACAGAGGAGGACCTTGTGCTCTGCCTGCTGACACTGTCCCTGCACCTTGCACGTGACTTTGAAAGCAGCAGATTATCTTACTTAAAATCTGCTTGCTAGTTAGAAGCCAAACTGAAACCAAAGTCTCAGAGTTGACTGTCTGTGATCTGGGTGGGGGGAAGATTCACACCTGTGAGGTTGGTTCTGCTCTGACTTCCAGTAGGAAGCTCACCAGCTGTGGGGTGGGAGAGCAGGGCACTCCTGCTGCTGCCTGGGAAATCCACATGTGCAGATTTAAGCAACTAAATCAGTGTTGCAACCTCCCGATGCTTCCATTTGGGATATGGTTAGAGCTGGTGTCTTACAGATGGCTAGTTCCAACATTCATAAATTCTTAAACCCATATGAATAAATTCAAAGATTTTTATCTTTTAAAGGTGACCCACAACTCTTTGAACTCTCTTTTATATTTACAGTTGAATACCTCGGCCTCTCTGACAATATTACTGATTTGCACTCGGCAAATCTGCATGTTGAGAGACAAATAAAAAGTCTATAATGTGCTGTAACTTCCTTCTGCAGTACAAATCAACATAAATCAAAGTTATTCTCTCCTGTTCTCACTACGTATCAAAACTGTATCCAGATCAGCATGGAAATGTGTTAAGAGGTACAGTAAGATGTGTATTTTGGTGCATCTTGGTTTAATCTTTTTATAGCTGTATTAGCAAAAATACACATTCCTTGGTGGTTATTGTGTGTTTGAAGGGCCAGTACAAATTACATTTTCAGATGTGTCGAGGGAGGAGATGGGTGTTTAATAGTGTTTCGGGACTCTTAATTCACCAAGCATATTCTTTGTATGTGTTTCTGCAGATCAGTTTGAAAGATCTTCTGTTTTTAAAAATTCACCTAACAATTTCACAACCTGATAGCAATCTCACAATATGGTATTTATCCTAATCTGATGAATTTTAAAATAGAACAGTCAGGCTTTTGGATCCATTGGCTGTAACATTTCCATGGTAGTCTGAACTTTGGGCCACTGGTGACAGTTCTGTCCCCTCTTCAGTTCTCACTTTGATACTCATGTATATTTCCCAAGTCTACTATTCACTTCCATTGTTACCTGTGTTTTCTACCAGAGGAAACCACCAGATTTCCACCGTCGCCATCCACACATCCGTTACTGAGGACAGTATAGCTTGAGGATAAGCAGCAAAGAACTATGGAACAGAAATGCTTTTTAAAAAGTAACAATCAAAGAAACTTTGACTACTGGAAACAGAAAATTCAGAGCTTAATATTGGTTGAGTTGCAGCAGAAGTAATGAAGTGTGAAATGTGCTATTCCCAACCAGTATGCCACGCTGCTTTAATTTACAGAATATATAATTATATAACATTAATATTCTGGTACATCAGTCTTTGACAAAAATTGAAATGAAAACAGAAAAATGCATGAAGCTATTTATAAGGCAATTATTGTAATAGCGATGCATAAGAATACAAACTTAAATAATTTTCATTATTTTAAGATTATACCTTTAAGATCCTTTGATATTTGTGCCCTGGTAAATACTTGCATGCTGTTGTAAACCAAGTTAGGGTAGTAAATCTTTACTAAACACTTTTAGAAGTCCTTCCAGCATACATCTAACTTTCTCTGAATCCTATGAGCATAAGACCAGGGATCTGCTTAGAGATCTGCTTTTTAAATTTCAGGGATAAACTACATGTGAGATTGGTTTTCCCAGTCAGACCATGATCCATTTAGACCAACACTGAGCCTTTGGCAGGGGCCCGAATGAGCTGGTTAACCTTATGTACAATGCTACAGCAATTACAGTGAAAAGCACCACATCCCATCACTCCAGGCGTCTGTGTTAACCACAGCATTGTTAGAATAGGAGATGCCTTTTCATTTCATTTGCAAAGAGATGACAAATGTTTACTATTAATGGTTCCCACTGTATGGTTACAGAGGAAGAGGAGACAATCCTTTCCTAATCTGCAGGCAAATTTCTCCTCTGAGACACTGTTAGGTCCCCACTGTGCTTGTGGTGCGGTCCAAGTATCTTGTATTTAAAATATCTTTGAGAAAATCCACTAAGTCTGGATTGCTCAGGAGACTCTTAGTGGTCTCTGTTATCGTTTGCTTCCATGTAGCTGAAGCCAGAAGTAAACAGATGATTAAAATCAGATCGGATGGCTTAGGAAATAAATATGCTTTTGTAACATGCCCACTAACGGACAAGACTCCCCATCACAAAGCTGCCACCAGGGCATCCACTCTCCTCTAAAGGCCAAGTAACTCACTTTCCAAAACTAATCAACCTCTCCTCCTCCTTGGATATGATGCTCCTATATTTCTTTTAGGGTCAATTTAGGAGATTGGTAATTGCATTGTTTAGGGTTGGGGTTTTTTTTTGCTCATAACTTACAGGTTTTTTCAGCTGAAGAATAAGTCAGTCCCCAGGCTTTCTTTTGTTGTGATATTTTGGGGGTTGTTGTTTTGTTTTGTTTTGTTTTCCAGAAGATGTGTATTAAAAATCAGATTAGCTTTTGCCTTTCTACGACTTGATAATGATTTATGCTGAGCCCATAGACAACCTAGGGGATAGAGAGTGCACATGCACAGTCTGGTTGGGTCAGGAGATGACCTTTCTGAGTTCCTGTCTCCAGAGGAAGCAGAATTGTTTAGTCTCTGGGATGCTAACAGGGCTGTGCTGAGAGACAAACTAATCTTGGTAGCTTCATGCAGAAAAAAAACCCCTCTGAAACTTAATGACCTTCTGTAGGAGAAAAAGGCTTTAGGCATGAAGATACAAGCAGAAATCAACAAGATTGTCATCTGGGGAGTGGAAAGAATACAGAAAAAGAAGCAACTGGAATACACTACATGTTTGAGTTAACTAAAAGGTATTATCTTGACATAGAAGCACAGTTGGCAGAGCAAGTCAGGTATGATTTTCAACATACTGCATCGCTGTATTTAAAACACAGCTCTTGATCCTTCACAAGGAATGGACCAGGATTTTTATTAAGGAAGACTTGATGGCTAGATATATTGCACATCATCAAAGGCTTTGAATCAAAGCAGCATTGAATTCTGAGAATCATCAAATGGTATATTATAAGCAGGAGGAGACTGGGGAATGTAGTAGGATGTTACAGTGGATTTGGGGGAGAGGGATACTTTTTTGACAGGAACAAAAAGAAACTCACGTTATGGAGATTATGCTGAGAAAGATGATCAGACTCATGTGGTTTTGTGGGTATAATATTTGAAGAGGGGGATCCGGTTTAAAAAAACAAAATAAAGCAACTGTTTAGAATATTTTTGTGAATGAGCAGTTTTCTTACATGTACAGATTATGCAAGTGTTCAGACAAGAGTGAGTGGCGGCATGGCATGAGGCTGTTTGGAAAAAGAATTGTTTTCTCTCACCTTGGACAACAACGTTTCTTAGGAAAAAAGCCTAGATGAAAAACAGATATACGAGATTTCACAGATCATGTAGTCCATCCCTTTGCACTGAAAAGAATCAACGCAGAGAATTTATAGTCATATCTGGAAAATGGGTAGTGTTATTTTTAGTTGGCAATATTAATGGTTTGATAGCATATCAGAAATGTCAGTTATACAATGACCTATTATAATACTAATTGGACATATCGGGTAGCAACCATACAGTTGCTGAAGGACATGATAATGGGATGGTAACTTACTCAAATTAATGTGCATGTCACTAGCCCCTGGCCCATGCACTTTAGTAGTGACCTGGAGAAATAAGCTTATTCTTACAGAGATGGTATGGCTGCAGATCTTCAAGAATGCAAGTCTGTGTACTGATCCTCAGTATTTGGATCATCTCTGGGAAGAGAAGATGACATTTTTCCTGTGCCACTTCCGGGGCTGTGATATTGGAGGCTGTCTTAATGCAGAGATTGGGACATTGCACCAAAGCAGCTACTCGGAGAATGAGTTGCTGTGGGATTTCTCTAGCTGGTATTCCATGTCAGACAGGCAGTGCTAGGTCTCGCTGAAACTCCCGCTGTACAAAAGGCTGACAGATGCTTTGGACTGACACAACAATAATACCAACTTTTATGATATATGTGCCAGGGGAATTCAACATACCCCTGAGCTAGTTCAACTCTTTCTATGTTCCATTTAAGTAATATTGACAAAATGGACCACATTATCACTCAAGTCATTAATATACAGCCTACAAAAAGACCTGGGCAAAAAGAATGAATAAAGGGAAAACCCTAAACCAAACCTATTTTCTGCTCCTATGCTCCTTCTGCTGGTTATGCAGAAGCAGTAAACAAGCCCTATTCCCAGAGCTGTGCTGACAGCACTGATGATGGTGGTGCACAAATTAGGAGGTAAACAAAAAGCCGTGTTAATTTCAAGCTCCATTAGAAACACAGGCGGTAAAAAAAAAAATCAATGTCTCCCAAACAGAAAAGGTCAAAATTGCTAGGGAAAGAAAGTTGGTTTTCCAGTAGGTATAAGAGGAGTAGTAGTAGTAGTTGTTGTTGTTATTGTTGTTGTTATTATTATTATTATTATTATTATTATTATTTCTTTTAAATTGGGTGTAAGCAAGAAGAGGCTCCTGGATAGTGTTATGTTAATGACTAATACACTGAAAATAAACAACTACCAAAAAATGGTTTTAAAGAAAGATATTCTCAGCTTTGGCTTAGGTTGAAATTCTTGTATTAAAGGCTAGGTTTTATTTTAAATTTTGCCTGTACCTCCTGTGGATATTCGGTTACATTTATAATCTTGGCATGACACATTTGAGGGATCATTCTTCTGAAAAGTGTAATCATCAGATTTCACTGTTTTCTCTTGGCATAGTCTATTCTTGGATCCAAATCCTTGGGGCCTGTTAGTTTAAATTTTAGGCTTCGTTGTGCATCCAGATTAAGTCTGGAAATACATGTGTCATTTTGTTATCAAGTTGTCTAGCAGAGGATGACAGGAAGAACAAATACTGCTTTATATGTTTTCGTTTTATGGTAGCGTGTCACCTTCAACTCCACTAACATTAAATGTTTATCACTTCATGTGATCTTTGCTTTGCATATTAAACTAAATTTCACATGGCCATGTTAAATTATGTATGGCGATGGAGTTCTGCGTTGCGGTGTTAGGAACCAGTTCTTCAAACGTGAATGCATCTGCAAAGACCTTGGCATGTGAATATCACCAAGTAAGTGTGACCTTACAAGAGCAAAGTTGCTCAGTGTCTACATGTTTGAGGAACTGGTGGTCTTAGTGTGGCCACAGATGTTCTGAAAATTATTTTTCTTACGCTTACTCATTATAACTGTGCTGCAGTTACAGGTATTCAGCGCAACCTCCTTTGCTCGAGAGCAGTGTTTGGAACAAGGCTGTTAACGCCTCTTTTCCAGCAGCAGCTACTCACAGCATTTTACTACTACTCATTAGTGTTCATCCCTGTGTATTGGGCACTATTCCCCTTCACAGAATAGGACCAAGACACAGTGAGTTCAAAGACCATGTTTTGTTTATAAAAATGTATGAATGTGATATTTAGATTGGTTTGAAACCATCTTTGGAAAAGTACGGTCAATATTTTTTGTAGCAGAGCCAGCATCTCTGTGGTAGAGAGCACAGATAGGAGATACAAAGTGGTCCCAGCTCAACCCATTTCCTTCCAAACAGCTGCATCTCCTCATTGTCTTTTCATTTCATCCCTAAGACACAGCTTGCACTTCTAATTGTCATTCCCTTCAGTGGACATTAGCATGCTTGTTAAATTGGCCATTTGTGTCCCAGAACTCCCCTGGCTGTCCGGTGACTCACTCAGACCTGCGTTTTGCATGCCCTCGGGGAGCAAGGAACAAGTTATCTCTGTACTTTCAGCTTCTGGTCCTAAAACTATTGGACATCAAATTTAGTACTCTCCTATTGCTTCATTAACCTCTTAAAGCTTCAGTTGTTGTAAGAAAAAAGTGACTTTTAAAGAGGAAGAAGTTGAAAAGGATGTGGTTTTCAACATCTTTGTTTTCTTTTGTTTTTACAAGTTACTAGTTGCCTTTTTCTTCCCTGGCTGTGCTGTGTTGCCAGCCTTACCTGCTTGCCTCCCTTTCTTAATGCAGTCACCACTAAAATTGACTTACTCTGCCTGACAGAGTTGTAATTAAGGCATGAGTGTAGCATATAGAAGTCAGTTCGCCTGCCCGTGGTCGCACTGGGAGTATATTGCTAACAGCAGTCAAAGCTTGTTTGGAAAGTAGGCAGTAGTGATTTGAGGATGTGTAGAAAGCTGATATGTTGAGTGCCAGTTTTCAGAAGTTACCCTGATCTATTTACTTTCATGTTCAAGTTTCAACTCTGGGTTAATGATCACCTGTTTTGAGAACATGACAATTGTATTTATTTCAGAAAATGACACCTTTTTTCTCTCTAGAGTAGACAGTATTGTGTTCTGTTAAAACGTGAGTTATAAACAGTCTCCCTTCTTCAAGTACAAGGCCAAATACTGCCCCTTGAAACCATGAGAAGCTAACTTCAGTGAGTCTTGGGGTTTGGCTGGTTAGCTGGCTTTGTGAAATCAGCCTTCATGACATCTAAGTGTTAATGACTTCAGTGAAGCTTGAGGGCATACAAAGTGCTCACCATTTACTACTACAGTGAATTCTTTCACAAGGCTTTCCTCTTTTGCAGTACAATTAATTTTACGTTTCATTTACTGACACTGGCATGCACTTTATAATATTAGTTAAAATTGGTTTATGATGTCAGTCTTATTTTTAGCACACTGATAGCAGGCGAATAATTGAAGTGTGCTGTTGTACAATTTAGGGTTTGTGGTGGACTCGAAGCGATGAGGATGTGCCATTCCTGCTTCAGTTGGCCTGGAGGGAATAGCTCTTTAACATTTCATTGCAATCTTTCTGATGATACCTTGGAATTTCAGCTTGTGCCTCATAGCTTAAGTTCTTCCCAAAATAACTTCTGATGTACCTCAGAAATTTAAAAAATAAATCTCAGCGGTATACATGAATAACATTCAAATCTGAAAGGTTGTTGAAGTTCAGTATATCGTTTATATAGCTTTAGTTCTTTTTAATTTCTAAGTTGTCTCCTGTATGTTAATACCAATGAGTTGACTTTGCTGGTCGTGCTGAAAAGCTTTACAAGGTTATTGTTATATTCCAGTCAAGTCTTTGTAACTTTCCAGGATGAAAAGGAAATAGGTATTTTGTCTGGAGTTTTCTTGCTTGCTTTATGATTGTTCTTTGTTTCTAAAATGCCTGTTTTTCTAATGAAAGTAATTTTTGCTTCTCTACAAAGAAGTGAATGCCTTGGGAGGTCAATCAACCATTGATTAAAATCTGTTTTGGGGCTCTCACTGATCTGCACAACCTTCCTTGAATCTTATGATGACTTGGAGAAAGGGGTAGTCATACATGTTTCCTATCAGGAGTGATGTCTCATCAGAAGTTTGAAGGAGGAAGAACACTCTGAGACATCTACACATGAATGGCATCCTGCTTGACTTGCCTTCTGGGAAAATAATGAGCGTAGATCATAAGTTTGGCTCTGTCTTTAGAGTCTATGGAATATTTGCCTCTGTTTGTTTTTCCCTGTGAGATAAAGCAACGACTGGGAAGCACTGAAACTCAGTGTATTAGGATGCACAACACAGACCTCCAAGAGCAGTAAGACCTTCATCAGCTGAACGAGTCAGTCGACGTGCTGTCCTGACCTTACTCACACTTCTTCTGTTAGAAGAATAGGTTATTTGCTAGAGTCATTCAGAAGTCTCACGTATGAAACATAGTTTTTCTGCTGTGCTCATATCTAAAAGCTATCTATTTTTATTGCTGTCCCCATCTGAGATATTTCAGGCTAATGAAACAATATGATTGTTTTTATCTGCAAAGTATTTCATTTCTACTGAAGAATTTGATACAGAAGAATGCAAATCTAAATCTGAGTGGTTATCTCTGCTAAGCTGCTTTTAAAAAATGAATTAGCTTAGTAAGGAGCTGGCAAATACATGCCGAACGTTTTGTGAGGATCGCTGATTGTGAAGTTTTGTTAAACTGCGCTTTCTGCAAGCGCGTACAAAAATAGCAACTTTGGAAATCATGAAACTGTGTCTTTTTCACAACTGAAGCTATTATGAGACTGCAGGCAGCATTCTCATTCCCTCTCTTCCTCTTCAAAAGATGAACATCATCTCAGAAATGTGAGGAAGGAGTAAGCGTGGTGATTAATGTGACTGACTGCTCAAGAAATAGGTACTATTTGCCATTTTAAGCATTAACCAGCAATTAGGGTTTGCAGCACTGAGTCTCATTCCATTTTCATTAATGAGGTCGTTAACAAAGATATGACACAGTCTTTTTCTCCTGTTACACATGTGACTTAAATAAGTGAAGACTTCAGGTATTTCCAGGCCAGTATTACTGTCTTTATGAACCTGCCTCTGTGATGCCTGTAAGCACAATCAAAGTGAACTTCTGCAGCCTTTGGGAAATACCCCCAACAAAGTGGTTGCAAATCCTTTTCAGGCCTGACTTCTGTATGTATGAAACCTAAGCTGCTTCTCATTTGTTCCAACCCTTCTTAGGCTCCTTCCCCCCTAACTTTTATGGACTAGTGAGGTCATTCCCCATTGCTCTAATTCCACCTGCCATCACCCATGCCTCGATAATGGTATCACCTACATTATTCCTTGGAAAGAGATCCCTGAGAGCTACTGCAAGGTCACCCCACAATCTCCTTCAGATCCCACCTGATGACTGTATCTTGCTGGCTGAAAGTTTGCCAGAATTTGAGCTACTCACTGTTTGCTGTCTTGCCGACTGATGTCTCGATGTTTCCTTGTGTCTGTGCATCTGCTATGTTTGTCTTGTCTTTGGCTACAACAGCGCTGCCTTCTGCAGCATGATGTGGAGAACATAATCCAGCCAGGGAGCTCAGAGTCATCTACCTGTAGGAGGAAGAGCTTTGTGCTCTGCTACTGCGGCTCCTTTTCGTGAGCCAGCTCATTTAAACTTGGATCACTGGACCGAACATTATGCTCTAGCACACAGACCTTCTTTTTGGTTTGTGTTAGGAATGCACTTGGCATCAGGAGTAGATGATTGTTTTCATTACTAATAGGCAAATACATTTGCACATGAATTAGACAAGCAATGTATTTGTATACATTACAGATCTGCTGTATAATGACAGGAAAAATCATCAGAACTCACCTTCTCTTCACCAATGTGCTGCTTGTGCCCCATCTGGTTTTTCTTGCTGGGTTTCGGGACATGTGCAGTGTAGCTCTAAGTGTAGGATACCTCTCTTGCAGGTCTTAAAATAATACAGTTATTAAGAGTATAATGAAAGAATTTTAATTTAATTTTAATTAGAGTATGATCTCTTAAAGAAACTGCTAGTTTGGCATTTTCCCATCTCCTGAGTGTTTTGATAAATGCATTATTTTACAGAAAATTTTTACTTTTCTCTCCTTGGTGCTGTTCAGATTGGACGTAAGAAATGCCTAACTGCTCTGCGGTGTTGATTTTTCTTGTTAACTTTCTAGAAAAGTGAAAGGGAGGGACAGAATACAAAACCTTGACATTTGAAGATGGTTTCCAGCTCTTTTCAGCTGTTGTTCCGTATTGCTGTTGTACCTGCCAGCCCCTGGTGGGAATGGCTGCATACGCAGGCAAGGGGTAACGATAGGACAAAGGGGTAATGGTTTTAAACTAAAAGGGGGTAGATTTAGATTAGATACAAGGAAGACATTTTTTACAATGAGGGTGGTTAGACACAGGAACAGGTTGCCCAGAGAGCTGTTAGATACCCCATCCCTGGAAACACTTAAGGTCAGGTTGGACAGGGCTCTGAGCAGCCTGATCTATTGGAAGGTGTCTCTGCTCATTGCAGGGGGGGGTTAGACTAGATGACCTTTAAAGGTCCTTTCCAAATAAAACCATTCTGTGATTCTATGCATAGTAGAAGGCAGTGGCTGTCCTAAGGAACTCACCTGCTAAACAAGACAAATGGTTGGAAGCAGCATCTGAGGGTCGCTCCTTGGAGGATGAGGCACAGAGGCACCGAACCACACGCTTTTGGTTGTGTGTGAAATCTGTGCTGGGACCCGAACTGAACACCAGCTCCAAGCCCCTCCAGCCTCTAGTCCTGAAAAATCCTCCTTTTTAATGGTTTTCAAAATCCCATCATGTAAAGCAATTCTCTGAGAATTCCAGGTGGGCAAAAGCAAAAGCAATGCTGAGCCTTGTGGCTCCCTTCCTATCTCTGTGCCACTTTTGGGAGCACTAATGAAACCTACCAGCCTTTTCCGTCCAACCTATCTGCGGAAGACTGGAGGAAGATGTGATTTATTAGCTAGGACCAGGATGGATAGCGTCATAAATCTCCTCTAGACGGCAACAATTAAAGTTGCCAGGGCTCTCTGCCTTGCCACATGGAGTCCACGCGACTCTGACCAGATTTGACTGGCTTATTCTGCTAAATGAGGGTGTTGAAATGACCGTCTGCAGTTTATTAATAAGTGTATAAATCTGAACTATAAGGGGAAAAGAGATGAACTGGTGCTAGTATATCTGTGACATATACTTAATAATAAAACTTAAACTCTTATACAGCCTGGTACAAATTACTTGCTCTACTGCGCCAGTTCTGCCACAGCTACACATTTCATTTTTGTGATATGCTCTGCGACTGCTCGACTAATAAGCACTGAGAAGGGAGAGTAATAGATAGATAGATGCATCTGGTATTTATAGAGGACTGTTTTAATGGTGCTAAAAAACTGATGTGCTCAGCGTTCCTTGCAGCTGCAGTTGCGTTCGTGTCAGTAATCCTATCAGGAGGGTTGCTGGTTTCCAGTGTAATTAGAAGCCTGAAGCAAATAAACACCAAATGAGTTCTCTTCTTTTGAAGTTATCTTTTTTCCCCCTCTTTTAAATAGCCCTTCCCTGGTATAATTATGTACCAGTCATTAGAACATTAAAAATCATTTTAAGTGAATGAATGCTATTTTTGTTGTTGTTGTTCCTTGCTAATTATTATGAACTAATTGTAATTTAGGCTAGTCTTCTAAAAATCTCATTTCATTACAGAATGGCTACTGACTTAAACTGCTTCCAGCTCTGATCCCAGGGAGAGGCAGCAGCTCCAATTCGGGTTCATCTGAGCCAGTCTGGTGGCTTCTAACACATGTGGGTGGAGTACAAGTTGTTGCTTAAAGCCATTTTGATAAACTCCTGCCCTTCTAGCATTTAAGCCATAGGTTAAATATAAATTCACAATACTGTATGCTTGCCACCAGGGGAGTGATGACAGAGGTGCTATATGATAATATAGGGAGGTAATATTCCTATCTGGCTTTTTGTGACTGTGTCTAGGATAATACATTGAGCCCCAAGCAGCTCGTTCCTGAAAAGATACTGGCAGGAGTTCAGAGGACAGTAACAACCCGTGCAGTCACCTGGGGAGGGTTTGACTCTAAACTGTGGTGTCTTCACCATTCATCTTGGTGAGGAGTTTTGCAACATTTATGGCTTTAGTCAGATGTTTTGGGTTTGTGCTCACCTATGCTGAGTTACGGTGTATAGGTGTTGGGTCATCGTTGGGTAAACTCTGTAGTCTGGTTTGCATTTTTTTGGCTCTTGTGTTCAAACCAGTTTCGAGATTAAAAATGGAATAATAAGGATCAGTTGCAGCTACATAAGCAATTATATATTAATTGACATTTACTCGTAATGAGGTATGAGAATGAAAAATCTACTCCACCTCTCAGATCCCAGCTTGAGTTTTTCAGATTGGCTGTTAGAAGAAAAATGTCTTTGTACTCACAAATTGAGCACATTCAGCCCAGAGTTACTAGCACATAATAAACATGGAAACATCTAGTGACACTTTCTTTAATGGACTCGTTCTTTACACTAGAACCACAGCTTTTATAACTTGGATTCTTAAAATGCCTTTTATAATGTCTTTTCTTAAACAAGCTGTAGTTTCTGTTGCCCTGTAACGGCAGTTCTGTCCTACCAGGAGGACCAAGACAGCACAGTCCTCTGGCTGTAACCTGGCACCTTCACAGAAATACCTGAGAGATGTTACGGAGATGCTAAAGCTTCAGGTGGTTCAAGTGTTTCTAAAATGCAGTTCAAAGTGGAGTTCAGGCGAATGCTTTTATAGCATGGGCTGAGCTCAGGACTCCCCTCCTTTCCTCACCCCTCCTGCAGTTATTTTTGAGTGAGAGAGATTTATAGCAACTGAGCAAATTGCCATGTTAAATTGGAGCTCAACTTTCAAATCAGTCGTCGCCAAGTGGGGCCATATATACACAAATACATAGGGGAAAGATAAGCCAGATCTGCTAATGCTTTAAGTCAATGCATCTGTGATAAAGCACATAAAATCCTCTAAGGAGAATTGCAACGTTGTGAGTGATGACTGCTTTCTGCTTGAATGAAAGCATCCACTTGTAGGTTTAAGGGACACAACCTCCCACACGGTGCCTTCATTCTTTAGTGTGATTTACCTTAATTTTCCTCAGTGTTTCCATGTTTTGGATGGGAGCTCATGTATGCTGAATTATAGTGTATAGACCTTGGGTCATCTTTTTCTGAACTCTGTATTTTATCCTGCCTTTTTTAACTCTTGGCTTTGAAAGGCATCTCCTGAGGAAAGAATGTGGGTTTGTGCTCGTGATGCATCTCAGAGGCTATTTAGATAATGGTTTCTTGACAAGGAGGTGCTTATGTTTTTTTTTCGCTAAGTCTTTTATTCCAATTGTGATACATTTGTGCTGTATAACAGTGAAAATAAACCCCCCGTAGTTTCTTTTGAAATGAGCTCAGGAGTGTACCATCCAAATGCCTCATGCTGTCAGAGAAACCCTTAGCACCTACCGTTGCACACACTTCTGCTGATCCAAGCGTTTTTAAGCGAGGAAAGCAAGATGTGCTTCATAGATGTGTATCAGCCCCAAAAGGAAGAGGGAATCCATTTAGAGGAGAAAATTCTGTTTTTAGAGAAAAAATGAAATTACTGCAGAAGATCCTAAAATCTTGCAGTGGTCTGCCAGGCGACAAGTCCTGGTAAGATATCTGATCACAAATAACACTGATATGTCTGGTACAGGCTTCTGACTGATATTTCAGTCAGCTAGATAGAAGTGGAGATAGAAGTGAAGCAGAGGTAAAGAGTCTAATCATCCAAAACAACACACACTCACACATACACTATCTGTCATTGGAGGAAGAACGAACATAGCAGTTCACTTAGAGTCACAGCAGGCATGCAAACTTAGTTTCCTAGTCCAGAGAAAAGTTAACAGTATAGAAAAAGATGCTCTTAATTAATTTTTGCTCTCAACAACACATTAAAATTTGAACAATTTAAATGCAATTAATGGGACAAGAAAATAATAATTAAAAAAAAAGCTAGACTGTGATACTGTGCTCCTTGCAATTATTTCTTAATACTAAATAAACACACTGGTGAGAAAATTGTAATTTGTAATTATTGCACAGTGCTAAAAAGAGCAGTGTGGTAGCCAGTGCCAGGTAGGCCCTTGATGAACAAAACACTTATTTATAGCATTATGTCATGCTGCATTCTGCCAGCTTATAACAGGAGCAAATTTCAGTGATGTTGTAGATTTGGTAAAAGACCATAATGCCAACGTGTTCCAGATCGGTTTTGGGGAAATGGAGAAAGGGGAGGGGAGGGATAGCAATGTCTATCACAGAGAAAAAAGGCAATGAAATGCGACCCTCTTTTAATTAAAGGCCCCCGCAAAGTAATTTATCCCTTTAGCTTGTGATAATATGCTTTTGGCAGGAAGAGTACTGCAAACAAAACACTCTTCCTTATAAGCAAAATCAAGGAGGGCAGGCAAATTGTATTCCGTAGCAATTTGTTGGAGGATTTGTCATTTGTTTTTGAAGAGCGCTTGGAGTTGGGCAGCAGGAGCAGGGTGTTTTGCTTGTGCCTTGTGAATGGCAGCAGCAGTGGGGTTTGAAAACCTTTCAGAGGAGTCGGGGGGTAGTCTCCCATGGGAAATTATGGAAAATACCTGTCAGTCTTAATGGAAACTCATCATTCCGAAAGGAGACTAATGTGCTCTTTGGAAGTATATTTTATCAGCTTTAAGTCCTCTTTGTGGTAACATAAAATAGGATAAATACAATTGAGGCAGTGAAATCTTATAAAGGTCTCCCCAGCTTGGGGAATTTAGAAATAGAGCGACACAGGATTCCCTCTAGATATTTGAACAGGGTATAAATAAGTACAAAACTTGTATTTTTTTCCCCTATTTTGATAATTTTTGATACATTTATTCCTTATTATCTGCCCATTTGTGACCAGATCGAGCTAATGTGCTTTATTTCCATTTCCCAGTCTAATGGCACTTTCCTTGTGAAAGGACGTTTTAAGGAGATATGGCCAGAAGAGGTGGGGCCCTTTTTTTTCCCCACTGGTTATATGTTATTTTGGTCCGTATCCTTAGAGGTTTTAGAGAAGTGCACCACTCTTTTACATGGGATGGGAGAAAATACCCAGCTAATGTAACTTAATTAGTATATCATGTCTCTCATTGAAGGGTCCTTTACATAATATGCCCCAGGAAGGATTTTTTTATAAACGTGAAATGCAGCATCCCATTGAGCAGAGAGGCTGAATGACCCTGAAGTGGGTCTGCAATTAGCGAGCAATAGCCAGGAGAAGTAGTGCTGCATCTGACACACAAAGCAGTGCTTTCCAGCCAGAAGAGACACATGCACAATGCTGGGGAACAGCTGATGGCAAGCCTTTCTGGAAGAACAAGCTGTAACACAGCAAAACTTAATCAGTACTGTCCTCCCTCTTTCCTGCTCTGTATGTCTTTATTTCTGCCCTTGTGCATCTGCTGCTTCTATTGAAGACATTATTTTAGATATTAATGTCTAAAACAGGGATCCTATCGAGGAGTCTTGCAGCGTGATGGGTTTAGGTGGAGGCACTAAGCTGTAGGAAATGGCCAGAGGTTAGAGATGCAATAGTTGCTGGCACTGGCAAATCTGTTAAAACTACATGGAAATGGAAATGTAATGATGGGAAGAAAGTCTAAGTGCTGTGCTGGTACCAGATTTTACTATATACTGAAAAGGTTAGGGTTAGGTTCAATGCGATAGACTACCTTGGAACAATTGGCAAGAGAGTCATTCCCTTTGACCTGCTGATCCATTTTTGTCTCTTTTCTTGAATAATATCACCAATAAAAAGAATATTAAAAAGTTCTGCTCTTACTCCAGTGATCCCAGAGCCACTGATGAGTCACTGTCATTGGGCTTGTCTTCCAGTAAGGTCAGAGAAGAAGCATGTGCTCACATGTGAAGAGCAGGCGGGAGGAAGGCTGGTTCTGACAGCAACTGTAATAAACCACCTAATCTTTCTGAGCCACAGCTCTAACAATAATTAAGCAGTGGATGTGTCCCACACTAATACCAGCTGAGGTTTTCTCTAGAGCTTTAGATGATTTTCACTACAGAATTAGCTCAAGATGGTCCTAACTACAATAGCTCAAGTGAGAGTGGCTCCAGTGCAAACGAAACCTGAGGTGCCTGTGTCCATGTTATAACTTCTTGGAGTCACACAAAAGCATCGTTAGCGCTACTGTAAATATTCAGACATCCCTGATGGAAGGGGTACAGTGCTGTCTGGTTGTTTGCATGTGTCACAGGTGGGATGTTACATTTTTAGGGACTGCTGCAGTTCTGGTAGGCTCCGGTGGCTGTCCTTTCTGTTTCCAGAGTATACCCAGTCGTGCTGCCAGACTGAACTGGGAAACAGCTGTTACGGTGGAGGTTGAGCTCCTTATCAGAGATTCCCCCTCTCTTCTGCCCTCCAAGATGCTCTTTGAGAAGTGCAACAAAGCTGGTGAGGGGTCTGGAGCACAAGTCTTATAAGGAGCTACTGAGGGAACTGGGGTTGTTCAGCCTGGAGAACAGGAGCCTGAGGGGACACCTTATTGCTCTCTACAACTACCTGAAAGGAGGTTGTAACCAGGTGGGGGTCGGTCTCTTCTCCCAAGTAACAAGTGATAGGGCAAGAGGGATTGGCCTCAAGTTGCACCAGGGGAGGTGCATTGGACAAGCATTGGAACATGCTGCCCAGGGAAGTGGTGGAATCACCATCCCTAGGGTTATTTAAAACTGGCAGGACTTGGGACATCATGAGTGACACACATTGGAGCAGTGTGTTCCTGAAGGACTGCACCCCATGTAAGGGACCCACACTGGAGCAGGGGAAGAGTGTGAGGAGCCCTCCCCCGAGGAGGAAGGAGCAGCAGAGGCAACAGGTGATGAACTGACCATAACCCCCGTTCCCCAGCCCCTTACGCTGCTGATGGGGAGGAAGTAGAGAAATTGGGCGTAAAGTTAACCCTGGGAAGAAGGAAGGGGTGGGAGAAAGGTGTTTTAAGATTTGCCTTTTATTTCTCATTATCCTACTCTGATTTTGATTGGCCATATATTGAATTATTTTCCCCAAGTCTACCCTGGTTTTGCCAATGATGGCAATTGGTGAGTGATTTCTCCCTGCCCCTGTCTCGACCCTCAAACCTTTTGTAATATTTTCTCTCCCCTCTCCAGCTGAGGAGGGGAGTGACAGAGCAGCTTTGGTGCGCACCTGGCATCCAGCCAGGGTCAACCAACCACAAGAGGATAGGCAGAGACTATCCCATCTGAACCCATAGTAGAACCTTCTTCATGTTTCTTGCCCGTAGTGCTTTCGCCCTGCTACTGCATCTGGACTTCTGGCCTGGTACCTTTGACTTAATAGTCATCTGTCACTCTGAAGCTGTTACCTGATTCTAAGTCAGTGTTACCACGTCCATCAGCTGGCCTCTCCCTAAATTTCCCCACTTTTAAGGACATTTGGCTTGCATCTGATTTCGTGAAAGGTGTTTCTCTTCTGCCTTCTGTTCGCATTTCAAGTGTTCCCAGGGCTGCCTCTCTTCACAAGTCGGATGGTACCTCTGACAGGGCCAGAGGCATTTCTGGCCATCTACCAGAAATACCAGAGGAGCAAAGTACAGGGTATCTTCTCCACCTGAAAGTCATCTTGCAAATTCTAAAAGTCCTTTTAATAGCAGATACTTATTTTTTTTTTTAATGATCCTCATTACACCTAATTTGTTCAGTTTTTTGTGAGCTGCCATATGGCATCAATGGAAACCAGGTAAAAATGTATTTATCATCTCACAAAGCATATATAAAGATGTCAAACACACATAATTAAAAGCAGTCTCTTTAAGATATATTCTTACCAATTTGTCACTTGGAGCTTCTAGACCATGTCTTATCAGCTGGCTGGCAGGAAATATCTTGAAGATGTGTGTCACTAGTCAGGGTGAGATATAAAGTAAGTGTATCGGTAGTGCTATTTCAGGTATCACAAACTACTTCTGGGCTTTTGAAGATCTTGAGTGGAGTGTTTCATTCTTATCTCTTAGGAAAATCTCTCTTGCCACAGAGGAGAAAAAGAGGCATGATGGAGAGATGTTTCTTTGCTCGGTGCTGGAAGTGTGCAGCCATGATATAGTACAGCCTGGGTTTTTCCCACCAAACTTGCATTACGCACTTGGAATTGGGAGACAATAAAACAGAGGGCAGTTCAAATTTAAGGGAGTAGTAATTCCTCCTCTGAATATAAAGTAATAAGGTTCTAACCTCAGGAAGACATTAATTTAAATGCTTTCAATTAGGTGGGATGGAGCTAACCTATAAGGTCTGGCTTCGCAGCCTGGCAGAATTTGCGTGGACAAGAATTTGGCTTCCAGGGAGTGAGGAGTTATTTGGAGAAGCCAGGCAAAGCTTTCTTTAGAAGCTCTTACTCCACCACTCTCACTTTATGAAAAAGTTTGATAGCTCTTCTCCCTTGCCCGAGACTTAGCTCAGTCATTTCTCTGGTTAAACATTCTTCATAAGAATCAAGTACATCTTTTATTCTCTGTTCTTTAAATAAGGAAACTCATAGATTATTTTTTGTTCCTTTTGCTGTGAATATTACATAAATTCATCTGCAAGGCCAGGCTTGTGGTGGAGCAAGTCTAGTCAGCAGCTGTTTTCAAGTGCTCTGCACCTAGTGCCATAGATGTGTCTATGGTGGCAGTCAGATCCCCATCACAACTTTCCAACTAACCTGGTAATGGGAATGTTTAGTAGATATGGCTCCAGTTCTGAGATGTTTCTCTAGCAGTGTAAGGCCATCTGGGTGAAGGCTGCTGTAGCTTCTCCCGCCAATTTCTTGCGAGTTCCTAACTCCTCTCTTGGGACTCATACAGCAGTGTAGAGAACTGATTTACTGAGTCAGTCCAGCCAAAAAACAGTCACTTAAATGACTACCAAAGCACTAGGATTGTTTTGCATGGAAACACTTGTTCAGTGTCAGCACACTTTGCATCATTCAAATACATTCTCACCTTGTCCATACACACAAGCTCATTCATGTTCCATCTTAGAATATGGAACTGTAGCGTGTTTCTAATGTCTGACTTTCTGGTCCATGTTTCTGCCTTCCTCTGAGAGATGTTACTGCAGAAAGCAGAAGGGCCTGTACTTTTTGAAACCCCAGCCTTGTGTATCTGGGCTTTCAGGAACTGGTGCAAAAATTTCAGCTCTTATTTCCAGACCTACTTTCTGCACATGCAGGGTATTGGTGAAGGACCCACCTTGATGCATGCTGGATTGAGTCTCCTTGAAAATCTGTCCCAAAATATTTGCTGTGGGATTGGCCTCATTTTGGGTTTGATGCACCCAAACTCCAGTGGTGGAGTTGCTCACCCATCCACATGGGGAGCACTGTCAATTCAGTTTACTCCCTGAGGGTGCTCTGTATCCCCAAGGATACAGAGAATCTTCCCGACGCAGACAAGGTAGATCAGCTGCAGGTCCTGCCCATGGAGAAACAGGTCTAGGTCTCTTCCCAGAGGAAGCCTGAGGCAGTTCAGTGGTTCCACAAAGGGCTCCATCAGGTTGTGTAGATGGCAGATGAGCAGATGGAAGAGTGAGTGCTCCCTGAGGCAGGTCACCAGATAGTATGGACCCAGCCGCCACACGGATCTCATGTTGTGGGCTCAGAAGACAAATAGGCAAAAGGCATTTCTTGTATATTTAGCAATTGTTTGCTGATGATAAGAGAACACTTTATTGAGGGCACTGCTTTCCTGTACCCATCCTCCTCGTACCGAAGCTCTACCCAGGTTAGAGAGTTAACTCTCTAACTATTTATCGTTGGAGAATGCCTTTCCTCTTTGGAGGTGTTACTTAGCACAGGCTTCAATTAAACAAGCAAGACAGGGAAAATAGGGGATGGTTG
The DNA here is from genome assembly GCA_026546715.1 of Gallinago undulata. Lineage (NCBI taxonomy): Eukaryota > Metazoa > Chordata > Aves > Charadriiformes > Scolopacidae > Gallinago > Gallinago undulata. The sequence continues at coordinate 138,626,846 of JAOTQQ010000012.1, read as the reverse complement.
CCTAGTAACCAATTGCCTTGAGATCTGGAAAGATATGGCAGAGTTAAGGGTTAATTTTTTCAGGTGAAAGTAGAAATGTCCAGGGATGTGGGTGGTGGTGGTTTTAAGCTAGAAAGATCTAGGACATGGTTCAGAGAAAAAGAGTTCCCACTGGGTTCTCTCTCCAAATAACAACACAAGACAAACAGTGTTAGTTTAGTTAAAATCCACACTGATGGAAGTTTAGAGAGAACACAAACAAGGTCTCTGTTTGAGGGTGCTTCCTTGTATGTAATGTTTACATAATTTGCCACAGCATTACAACATTTTCTATCAGTGCATCTCATTCAGAGTTCAAAGCTTGCCTTAAATAAGCAGCTCCACATGGCTGCGTAGCCTACAAAAAACAGCGACTGCTTTTGTACACGTGTTCCTGGGGATAACCTGATTTTTACAAGGTGCCCACAGGTGTCGAAAGACCTATACTTATATATTTTAAGGCTTATTTTGAGAGAGCCAATGCCTGCACAGAGCTTCTGGGGGGAGCTTCACACCTCTGAAAATCAAGCAGCAATCATGCTTCTTCAAAACTTCCTGTTCTGCCTTATCAAGTGCATATTTTCCCTTCTTTCATGCATTTTAAGTAGTTTTAGAATTGGATAAACAGAGAAGAGAGATGGTTTGTGTGCTAGTGCATGCTACTTCAGGAAAATATCCTTGGCATATGCTGTTAAATAATCTTGAACCAAAGAGTGTGAATCCAGATGTGGAGCTGAGTGGCCTTTTGGGAGACCTGTGTGTGCACCCCCAGTAGAGGGAACAGTGGTGAAGGAGCCAAGAATGAGGCAAGTCAGACATGAAGGTACCTAAGTGTGCTCCAGCCTGGACTCTCTTTTATGGTGTCATCATGAAGAATGAAACTCATCTGCAGCTATGCAGATTGATTCCCTGTGAAGGTGATCACGAGGCATCCTGTGAAATCTCTTCCTTGCATATTAACTGGTCTGTGTGTTCTGTCTGCAATATGTGCTAGCTATTTTCTGTCTGGATATTAGATTCCTCTTTTTCTTCCTGCTGAAAAGCAGAGGATAAAATTAATCCTTTCCACATGCTGTTGTTATTTCTTTGTGCTTACTTGTATTATGACAGCATTTCAGAAGCCCTCCTCAAGGGCCAACACCTCGCTGTACCCGGTGCTTTATGAATATGGACTGCATAGACTGCAAAAGATTGCATGCTAAATATGTCAGAAAGCAGCAGGTAAATGCAACAAATAAATATGGAAGAAAAAATAAGACAGTAGCTCTCTTAAAATAAGTCACAGTCCCAACAAATCTGTCAAATTTTTGTCATGCAAAGGAAAATCTTTCTAGATTACTTCTAAGATTTTTCAAGACAACAGCAAGGCGTGGCCTCCCAGGTGTTTTGAAACAACTCTGCACAGAAGTGAGAGCATCTTGGGATAAAATCTAATTGTCTTCAGAGACTTTTTTGTCTGGGTAGCAGAGGCTGGTGTCCCTGGCAGAGTTAGGATCAATAGCTCAGTAACAAATAAGAAATGATGTATAAAGATACGCTCTGCTTGGAGGGACCTTGAAAGTCTTCAGGCATTTCGGAGTCTGCTGTTGCAAATATGAATCCGTTATCATCAAAGCAAGGAAAGAGAAAATAGGCTTTGTGGCAGCATTTCGGGTGGAGGGGAAGCAGAGCCAGTAGAGCCTGTGAAGTGTTACAGCCCACAGCTGATGGACCCTGGCTCTCAAGATAGTCATGAGCTTGGACAAATTCTCATTTAGAAATGAAAAATCTTGTAAGGGTGAGAGGGAAATACTGCCAAGACTTAAATATGTTTTTAATCTGTGCAAGATAGCCCAGGTCGTTGGCGGAGCACTGTTTGTGCTGTCAGTTTAGGCTATGACCGGAGTGTCGTGCATCAAATTGTACATGCTTTGGCCCAGGTACGAGTGACCTAGAGATATCCTGAAGCTACCAGTTTTGTGGTAGGTGCATCCTGGCAAAAGAGGAATATGTATGTTTGGGATTTTTTGGGATACACTCCAATCCTTTGGAGTGTAACTTAAAATACTGTTTCTACTCACTGCCCCTGTTCCCCCTCCGGGAAGGGTGTGTGCTGGGCTTGCTGTGCAGGATCCCACTCACACCACGACAGCCCCTCTGCACAGAAGCGCTTTCCTGTGGGCCGACTGTATGTTGTGTTGGGTTTTACCAATCACAAATCATTTCCCTGTTTCCCCATTTCCAGTAATAGAGGTTTTTAAGTAATCAGCTTGTCCCTGAGCAAGGAAGCAACTTTGTCAGTGATGGTATCATCTCCGAGCACAAGGTGTGCTCAATGCAGTTTATGTAGGACCTACAGGCAATAAGTTTTTTTAATTAAATTACTTTGACCTAGAATGAGGTTTAATTAAATATCGCATTAAACAGACTTAAACAAAAAGGCATTTAGTAAACCACTATGCAAATTTCAAGGTAATTAAAATTTGAGATCTGTCTACTTCACACCATCTCTATAATTGATGCTAAATGTGAACAGATCAAATAAGTACACTTTTTATTGTGTTTCATTTTTTTTCTTGTGCAAGCTAAGATTGCTAATGGTTCCTTTGAATTATTTCTCTATCTGATCTGTTGGATTCATCATTAGACTGGGTGTCTTTGGGGCTGGTAGTTATGGTTGGTTTGGATGCACCAAAGAAGTGTTGCATAATACAGAGGTGACAGGGCACTCATTAAAGAACATAAGCTAAAGTATTAACTGAAGACAATAAAGAAGAAAGGACTCCTAAATGGGAACATTGACTACTGGCTTTCCTAGTTGGGTTAAAAGAGAGGCTGAAAGGGACAAATACGTGGAACCAATAAAATAGAAAAATGTCCTTCAAAAGTTTCTAGAATTGGAACTGGACCAACTCCAGTAGGGCAGAACTGTATTCAGTCCCCCAGGACAGCTCACTAACTTAATCTTTGAGACTAAGGTCAAGAAAGCACTGAGCAGTATTCATCATTTTCTAGCCAAGAACGACCGACCCTTGCTCCGAGTGATAAATAATCAGTACGCATACATTGAGAGCCTTTAATAGATGCCCACAGTTAGGCAATATGGCCCCAAAAGTTGATAAAGCCAGTTCTGCTGTTTGAACCGGCAGATAAAATGGGTGATCATGGCAGTCCCTCTCCACCTCAGGCTCACGGAGAATCAAAAATGAGCATGTTGTGTGGGACCAGCCCATATCTGTCTCTGCAAAACCTGAAGCTTAACAAAGCCAACATATTTCTGTGTTGGTAGCATCTGTTACCACTGCTCCGGCTCTGCAGCAGCTGATGTGACCCAGCTGTGGATCAGCGTTTATGAGGGAGCCGAGGATTATGTGCTCAATATCTTTTCAATACATCCTGCTGCAAACTCCGCTGATTTCCAGGGCAGCCTCCGGAGAGCAATCTGAATGGTCCAAAAGCTGCCAGCTCCTCCTCTTGTCCTCCACATTGTCCTGCTGCTCCTGCTCCCCCGCCTGTCCCCCCTTACCTTGGGAATTAATCCATTCCCAACCACCCCAAGAAATAATTGTGTTTTTTGCTTTCAGAGTTGCAGTCTGTGTCACAGAAAATTATAAAATACCCACAGCCAGTTGAACAGGCGGGATTTAAGATGACCTGCTGAAATCTGGAGACAAAAGAGCATAATCATAGATTAAAATGACAATTAAACTTCTAGTTTCCAAAAAAGAAAAAAAAACATGCAAAAACAATGAGCTCTCCCATTTACCCTCCAGATTTCAAAGGAACAGAAATCAGTTCCTATTGTATTGAGTCCTTAAAAAAGATCTGCCTTTCTCAGCATTTTTATAAATTAGTCTGACTTTGAAATTGTTGTATGTATGTGGATGGTTTCAGAGGTGAAAAGATGAGCATTATTTGCATAATAAAATCACAAAGGAAGTGAGTATGCAAAATTTCATTTATTTAAAATTCACCCATCCAACATGCTGGGCACAGGTGTGGAAGATTAATAATAAAAATAGTCACCTACAGCATATAAATTAATGGCAATGTTCAGAACTAAGAGCTTCCTTCCCTACACTCAGAAAAACCTTTGGATAAGGGATACGCAGCATGACCTGAACATGATGGAGTCTGTTGGAGCAGGGGTGGTGAGGACAGGCAGCCCCGTGCTCCCCTGTGCCGGCAGCAGACACCCCGTGGGGCTCCTAGGACGAGCCGCCGTGGGGCAGGGTGGCTGAACTGGCAGGTCTGGGTGGCAGTGGTACCTCTGCCAAATGAAAGGCATTAGAAGTGTCCTGAAGGATCTGCTCTTGTGTTCCAGGGACATAAGTTTGTCGCTTTTTTTCCTCAATCACGTCTCTGCAGTCAGTTGACGCAAAATGGATGACAGGAGGGTATTTGGTAGTTCCAGGATCTTGTTAAAAATAACTTTTTCTTTCTATTACAAGCATCAGTGATTGTAATGTTTGCAACAATGCCACTACATTTCTGACAAAAACTTGCTGAAGAGATTGTATTTTATTACAGTTTTTGTGTTTCATGGTTAGTGATGTGTTACACTTTAAAAGCCCAGTCTGAGACACCCTAAATTCTTCCTGCCTGCCTACTGTTTCCTAGTAGATGGTTTCTGAGGCTCCTACACAATAGGGAATATTTGGTCAAGGGATATGGAAGGATGTTTGAGCTTGGTTCTGCTGAAGAGTGAGTTTGGGCTCTTCTCTCCTAACTGCAGACCTAATGATGTGACCTACATCTTGCCTAATTTTAATGTCTGCCTCCAGATGAGATGAGGTGCACACCCAGCATTGTCTCTTGCTCTCCATTGTGGAAGAAAGGAGGGTAGCCATCGACCTCGTGGCTGTTCTGCTCTGTAGACATCTGCTGTTGGCTAGATGAAACCTATCCTAAGGGGACTGAATGATGGCCTGAAAACATTTAGTAAATAACTGTGCTTATGGCATTGAAATTAAATCTGTAAGGGGGTGTCCTAGGAGGCTTCATAACAGAGATTAAAGCATCTGAATATCAAAGTGTTTGGGAAGAACAAAGACTACCGTTAGATTATAAATGGTTTTATGGTTTGAATATGTGATTTGCAAATATTAGTGGGTTTATTTTGGCTGATTTTTTTTTTAATCAAGTCCATCCCAAAGAGCACATCTGAAAACTCCACAAGCAGCTTGGAATAGACAGGGGTTGTCTATTAATTACCATTTTGCTTACTTTCCTCCTATGTGATCCATTGCTATGAACCTCTTTGCCCACTAATAATGCTTGTTGTGTACATACTGCATCCATACTGTGGGATCCAGTACTGCTTCCCAGCACATAGGTCTGGCTACTTCTCAGCTCTACACTGCTGCAAGACCCACATGTCCCTCTTCTCAATAGTCCCTAACACCTCAGTTTACACACAGAGAAAGACCAAGTAGCAGAGTATCAAAGGGTGCCCATTAGGCCCCTCAGGTGGGCCATCAGAGGGGAGTAGTCATAGAATCATTTAGGTAGGAGAAGACCCTTAAGATCACTAAGTCCAACCATTAACGTAGCACTGCCAAGTCCATCACTAAACCATGTCCCTCAGCACCACATCTATACATCTTTTACATACTTCCAGGGATGGTGATTCTACCACTTCTGCCAAATTCTGTGAAGAATTTTTTCCTAATATCCAATCTAAACCTCCCCTGGTGCAATTTGAAACCATTTCCTCTTGCCCTATCTCTTGTTACTTGGGAGAAGAGACCGACCCCACCTGGCTGCAGCCTCCTTTCAGGTAGTTTTAGAGATCAATAAGGTCTTCCCTCAGCCTTCTTTTCTCTTGGCTGAACAACCCCAGCTCCCTCAGCCACTCCTCATAACACTTGTGCTCTAGAACCTTCACCAGCTTAATTGCCCTTCTCTAGACTCACTCCAGCTCCTCCATGTCTTTTTGTAGTGAGGGGCCCAAAACTGAGGGTAATTGTGGGTCAGGTGCATTTTATAGCATGTTCTTGCCCTACATTATAAACTGAGCCACGGTGATATAGTCCACCTCAGGCATAGATCAACACAGAGGATATTCTGAGTTTAATGCTTGGCTTTGCTCCCAAAGTCCATTGTTCAAATGTTTATAGGACAAATCAGCAAAAAATTTGTTATCATATAAGACAATGATAGATTTTCTTCCTGCTTTGCTTTCTTCACCTTCCCGTTTTTTGTCCTTCTTCTGAACTGGCCCATGTCGCGTCTTTCTCTTCTACCTCCAGTTCTCCCCACAGTGCACAAGTGTCACATACCTGTCACATACCATCCCTTCCCTCCTTCAGTAGGGTTAGCTGCCACACAGGTGTTGGCAGCACCAGGCCGAGGGCTCCCAGCTTCAAGGACTGGCAAATCGTTAGTAAATGGCAGCCGAAGAGAGTCTGCAGCTTGAAAGGAATCAGGTGAATGAGGTCTGGGGAAAGGAGGCCAGTGCCCTGAGTATGGAGTTGCTACATGCAGGGACCTACTTTGGAGGAACAGCCAGAGGAACTGCAGTTCGGCCCCACCATTACCAAACAGTAACGATCAATAGGTGTTATGGCTAATGCTAAAAACAACCTGCGGGTGAGTGATCGTAGGAGCTCTCTCCATTCAGACCCCGAGTCTCTTGCTGGGGGTAGGTAAAGTGGTAAAGGAAGCCAGGGTAAAGGGAGTGTGCCTAAGTTGAAAGATCTCATCAAGGAAAATTTCACAGATCAGAAGGGCATCTCCACAGGAGGAAGTCAGAGATGGGGTGAGATGCCCGGAATACAACGGTGTAGCTGTCAGAAGCATATGAAGATGATGGCCCCCACAGCAGCGTTTTGAGTGCAGTAGGGAATCCCTGGGCAGCAAGAGTGGAAGAGGAGCAGGTGGCAGGCAGAAAATAGGAGATTGGAGGATAAATTTCAAAGTGCTGACAGCACACAGATTCATAGATCAGCAGGATCTAGTAATCTAGATGCAAATCTATAAATCTGCATTGATTGAGCTGAGACCAAATGCTGTCAGTAAGAGAGCTGCACAGCAATTTAAGAAGTGAGGCAGCAGTGGAAAGGACCGACAGAGCAGCACTTGCAGGTAACATGAGGCTGGGAAGGATCATTCCGCTTAGTTCCTTTGCCTGTGCTGTGTTCCCTCTACAACTAGGAAGAAATCCTGAGAGATGAGGCCAGAACAGGAACAATGACCCTAATTTGCCATAAGTCCTTTCCTCTTGGCCCAACTTTCTCTTGCCTGTGCATAACAGGAGGTCATCTCCTCAGAGAATTGCCTCTGCCAGCTTTTCAGAAGGTGAAGAACGGCTATGTTCACTGTGGAGAGTATGAAATGTGGCTGGTGCCATTTGTGGGGGAAAATTGTTGAGGGTAGATTGGTGTTTTAGTAGCACTGGAAATCCATAGCATGTGATGCTGGCCAGATGTGGAGAATGCCTTCTTACTTATTCTTGATCTGGAAAACGTATGAATCATAGTAAATATTGTCTGCTTCCAAAGAGATTTATGGCATGAGCTTAATGTGGGCTTCTGAAGAAGGTATGAGAGGAGAATATAAAATGAAACATGGGTGTTTATAATTGAAGAACATTCTCCCCAGGGGATCGTATCACAATATTTTTTTTTTTTTTAATAAAAATTCAGTCAACTAGATATTTAGTTAGCCCAAGGAAATGTTTTCAGTTATCAATTAAAGGAGTATATGTGTTCTGTTGCTTGAAGATGCCATATCTTAAAATGAATCAGGATGCTGGATAATTATCACTTTACTCTTTATTAAATTGCTGCATTTCCTCCAGCAGTGGCTGTAGCAGCTGTTCAGCCACATTCATTAACTTGAGTAAAAGATTTTTTTTTAACCACAAATACTAGGACTAAGGTTACTTTTTATAAGTTAGTTTTTCAACTGATATTTGAATACTGTAATCAGTAGGAAATTAATCCATTTGCTGTTTAAGAATAATTTCATATAAAGACAAATTTCTAAATATGAGTTAAGTTTGGGTGGACTTTATCATAAAGTTGCTTTCAGTGCTGTTGTAAAAATCTGCATTTTTGAGTTTACATTAAAAATACAAAATGGCTTGCTCGCTGTTTAAAGCAAGTGAATTAGAAAAAAGCATTTATAAATAAAAAATGCTTTTTCCTGAATATTAATAGCACAGGGCTCAAAAAAAAAAATTTCATTTATTGGGCATTCACTCAGAATTTACGCGAAGGCACAGTTCTGCTGTAGATTAAAAGATGTTTAAAGGTACTGGTCAAGGGGGGATTTCCTTGATTTTCACAATTAAAGGCTGTTTCAAAACTTGGTCCTGGAGTGCATGGGAATAGTGCTGCAGAAGAGTGAGGAGCTACATACACACATGAGAATAAAACCCCAAACATTTAACTGTAATATTTGCCAGTGTCTCTGTGTGATAACGGCTAAGACAAATTTGTCAGCATAGTTTTTGCAGGAGCTGGGCTGCTGTTGTTCTGGTCACTATATTCACATGCTTGACTCTTCACCATCTTTTCTCTCAGACCACCAGATCTCAACCTAAGCCTCCTAAGGGTCTCATAGGGTCCATAAGGTCCGTTTCCAAAGTTTTTCTGAACAGTTTCAAATCTGTAGATTGAGGATGAGATGCTGAGTTGGATGCCTATGTATCCTAGATGATGAAGTTGAAGGAAGATATGTAAAGAATAAGGATTTGAAACTCTGCAACCATAAGCACACAATAGGGTACATTATGGGTTGGGTTGGCATTAAATGCATTTTTGCTTTATTCCTAAAGTATTACACTGTTTCACTTAGAAAATTGGAGGCTTTCAAGTAAAGTACAGCTACAAATCTTAAATTTATTGCCATTGCTGGAAGAAGCAATCACAGAAGAGAATAGCTGAGGTGGGTTTGGGACTTCTTGAGATTGTCTAGTCCAAGCCCTCTGGTCAAAGCAGAATTCTTTAGAGGAGGGTGCTCAGGGCCATGAACAGTCAGGTTCTCAGTATCTCCAAACATACAGACTCCATAACCACTTCAGTCAACCAGTTCCAGTGTTTGAGCACCATCACAGTATGTGTTATTTGTTATGTTTAAATGGAATTTCCTGTATGTCAAACACATGCACGTTGCCTCTTGACCTGTCTCTGGGCACTGTGTAAAAGGGCTCCATCTTTTCTACTTCCCCCCCATGAGTTTAGATACATGCACGATATTCCCCTGAGCCTTCTCTTTTCCAGGCTGAGCAGCCACAGATGTTTGCAGATGCTTGGCTGAGGCATATGCTGGTGCCAGGGCTTATTCGTCCCCGGGGGCAGGACTTTGTGCTTCCCTTTGCTGAGGTTCATGAGAACAAGAGCACTGAGTCAACAAGTTGTGAGACTCATGGGACCTCAGGTTTGTTTCCTGAGGAAAAGTGGGCAGAGTGCATTGAATGTTGAGTAAAATTGAAGGATCCACTCGTTTCCCATGGTATGGTTAAAGCTCGTCATTCTCCGGAGTGGCAGACCAGGATCTAGTTTGCTGAACTGCTGATGTTGGACTCCCACAACCAGATGCAAGTTTCTGATTAAGAAACTTAAGCCCGGAAGTGCTGGAAGTCTGTGGGTGCCGTTCCAGGAGGGGGAACATGGGAGTGATTCATCCTTGTTAATGTTGGGTCATTTCTAGATCCAAAAATAATGTGATTGGAGACCTAATTTTTGCCTCCTTTTTCTGCAAGCTTTTTCTGGCAAAAAGCTTAAAGAACAGTTTTTGGCTGGTACACGTTCATACCCAGATAAGCTCAAATGTAGTGCAGCTTTTCTAAAAACTGCAATCTCAACGATCCAGCTTTCCTGGCAATCACAGCCAGCGCTCGAAGGCAGTCTGACATGTTCAGTCTAAGTGAAGGTGTTGTACGTACAATGACAGACCTCTCATTGTTCTTAGCCTTAGCTGTAAAATAGCATCAAGCAAGTGCAGGCAAGTTTTCCTTTGTGTGCTTTCAGCTTAAGTGAAGTTTGAAAACTGATGAACCGAAATGCAATGCAGTGGGGAAGACTAAAAAAAAAAAAAGAAAGAGAGAAAAGGAGTCAAAAGGGTTATGAAAGGGTTATGAATAAGCATCTGCTCAACATTTACGATCGTTATTCTTAAAGATATTAAGATACATAGACATTGTATGGTATTAAAGATTTAAATATTGATGTTAGATAATAGTAGGGCCAAATGCTTTTCTGAGAAGATCTGCTCTCCAAGAAAACCGTTTGGAAGATCTGAAAGAGGTGCCTTTTGCAAGCTGACCCAATGCACTCATTAGTTTGACATCTGAAAGTATAATGAAGGAATGCCTGTTCCGTAAGGAAGCTCTCATGATAAAATGGCTCCAAATCACCCACAGTCCCAGTACGCCTTCATCTTAGTTCAAAGTTAGCCTGGGATGATGGAGGAACACGATGCATCAAAGCATTTACTTTTGCCTGTCCCAAGTAATTTCAGTTAAAATCAGATTTCTTTCTTATGTCACCCTCTGTTTACAAACACCAAAACATTACACACCAAGTCCACCGCAGTGTTGTCAAGCCAATTGTGTTTTCTGTTGGGTCTCCTTTAAACAAAATCCATGTTAAATCTTTATGTGTTGAGACTACTGTAAATGAAAAAATAGATGTGCTGTTGACTGTCCTAGGACCGCTGTTGCTGTATATTTTTTTAAAGTGCAACACAAAGCCCAAAGAATCAAGATTTCCTGGTATGATAATGTATATTCAAAAAAAATGTTGGCTGGCGTTGGGACTTGCTTTTAACTGTTTGGAAGGGGCTCGGGGAAGAAGACGGGGAGCATACGGGGGATGGCTATCTTTCCCAGACAGTTGACTGATGCTGTGAAAAACCAAGTTCACACACAGGAGGCACGACTTCACAGCTCCGCTTTTCACATGTTGCTGTCAGCAAATCACTCAGAAAGAGTCAGCACAGAAATAGGCAGGTTTGGTGCTCACCAGTGATCCCCGCCTAACACCATCTGGTGAAAACAAGAAACCCCAGGAGCAGTTTGTGCAAGTGGGTTCGACAAACGGGCTGTAACCTCACCTGCAGTGCCTGTAACGTGCAGGGAAACGAGGAAAGGGAAAATGTCTTGATACTGTAAAAGTATATTCTTGTGCAAATGTGCAGTCTCATATTTGGATCAGGCTCTTCTTAACCCCGCAAGTTTTTGATTAAATGAGTTAAACAATCCTTAGGCAAAAGCAACTGTGTATTTTCATTGAGGTTTGAAGTTGTGTGGTTTTTAACATACATTTTGATTGACTTAATTTCCATTTGCTGAAAAGCAAGGGATAATTCAGATTTATCTTAGATTGAGATCTGTGCGAGTCAGACATCTCTGGACCTTTTTTGGCCCAACCTGGCACAGGCTGCAAAGCACTGAATGGATCTGAACTTCTGTATTGAGTGCTTTTCGGTCTTTTACTTCCCTGAAATTGCAGTGTGTAGAACAGGTGATTGAATGCATTATTTTTTTTTGCACATAAAATAATGAAAAGCAGCTGGCACATTGCAGGGAACAGAGGGCCTTTGTGTCATCATAAAACAGGTTTTGGCAAAGAAATTTTAATAATTAGATTTTTCATGTTTTCTAAAATGTCATCATTTTCTTTTCTTATTTCAATTTGCTTACTGGAAATAACACTAGGAATATATATATTGAAATCCTTTTCGTTTTTCTCTGACATGGAGTGCTCTTCTTTGGACAGTAGTTCTGTTTTTATTTTTCTGCTTTCTGCTAGTGATTTCATCCAAGCTTAGCTGCAAATGAGCGTATGACTCATTCTCTAGATGAGAGTTTGAAAGGGGAGTCTTCACATGTCTCACTCGTTATTGTTTTACTTCCTCTTTAATATTTCAAGGTTTGCCTTCTATATTAAAATAGTCTGTAAGAGAAACACGGTACTTTTCCACAACTGGCCAGTCATCAGTACTGACTATAAATGCCACTTCTGTTAGGAGAAGTGTCTGCTAATCTTTGAAAAGTATTGAAATTTTTAGTAAATTTTGGGTTGCATGACTGCGGGTTTGGCTTTTTCTGTTCTCATATTGCCAATCTTCTGTACAAGCTGTCAATTTATGAGAGGAAATTTGAAAAAGTTCAAGAAAAGCAGTAGACTGGAAAGCAGTAGAAAAAGCTGTGGAGGGCAAACAATTATAGGAGGGTGTGGGTTTTTTTAGATCTAAACACCCAGTATTGCTGTGACACTTCTCTGAGTCGGTTATTTTCATTTAATACAGTGAAAGAAAAATTAAGCCGAGTGCTTTTGAAAGTAACCCCACTACTTTCCATGTATTTTAAGCTCTCTAATCAGAACAGCAGTTTAAATATTGTTAAGTTTACTGACATAATCATAAAATGTTGCAATACAGTAGCAATCAAGAACCAGGAACTACACCTTATTCCATGGAAAAGCACGGGATATCAGATGCATTACTTCCTCCAAGAGAAATCTTCTAACTGAAAATATTTCTACATGTACTGCATTAAAGCAGGTGAATTTAAAAATTGCTGCAATCCCTGCAGAAAAGTTTATGAAATGTCCACACTGTATGGGAGTTGTTTATAGAATAGCAATATTCTGCCTCTTCTCTTATAAAAAAAGATTTTCCTGTTTTTTTACAACTCGTGCCTTGCTTAAAAGTCTATCTGCATGAGTTGGTGCCAAAGGGAGCATTTCAACCCTCAAAATCTCAAAACTGTGGCCAATCGTAAGGTTTATCATGACTGTGACAATATTCAGTATTTCTCTACGAGCTACTGCTTCTGAAGCCATGTGAAATTATGAGTTTTCAGCTTTCATTAAGCAATAAAAAAGAAGTGTCTGGCCCTTCATGGTTTGGAGAGAACAGCTTGGAAATCTGACTCTAACAACTGAAAAATCCGAAAGCAGATCAATCTCTCATATTGATTTTTTTACCCAACCTTATGGTTTTGTGGAGGGGAGTCTGACTCCCGGCTTCTGCCAAGACTGACAATATTGTCAATATTCTGTGATCTCTGGCAGTATATTTTGTCATCAAGATCAAGGTCTCAAGTTTTATACAAAAACTAAAACCATTGATAGACAAAATGAGAATAGAAATATGGAAAAAGGGGAATACTTAGAAAAGTAATTGTGTGTGTGTGCGCAAGCATCTATTTTTAAATGTCCCCTGAAAGTTTATTTTCTGCAGGATTGTTTATGTATGTAAATGTGCATGTACTTATAAGTGCATATATATTTATATGTGCATATGTGTGCATGCTTGTACACACCTATAAGTGATCTTGCAGAAGAAGAGAGAAACCTGCAGAATCCTGCATAAGGCTGTATCAGGTTTATCTCAGGGGCTTTTAGACACGGTTAGGATTCCTGGTCTTTTGATAGTCAGGGCTCTGTTTCACATGATACATCTAAACTTGTTTCCTCCAGCCAGGAGAGAAAAGTACAGGGCAAAGTTTTGCTGTAATTATAGATGTAATAAACCACATTTGTATTTCTTCAGAAGCAGTTAACTGAGAACACCCATAAGCTTACATCCAGCAATCTACTATTTTAAGATTGCCCAAAGCAAGTTAATTTTAGTTTTAGTGCTTTGTAATTTAACTAGAGAACTGCACCTAAAATTTTAAGATTGAGTTTCGCAGACCTTAAAAAGATTTGCTTCTTTGAGTTTATTATTATTTGTAGTTAAAGTGTGTTTATTAATCTGGGCACAAAGCTACCACTATAATCCTGGTTTAGCTAATGGTAGTTGACAGCATTTTTGTTTTATTCTCCTGGGGTGTTGTAGAGATGCTGTACTGTCATCTTACCCTGATTTAATGAGATCCAGCTGGGAGTTAAAAGAGCAATGCCCCCTCCATGCACACACACGTGGTCCAGCAATGTCGATGGGGTCCTTTTATTATTCAAAGCGGGGATTTGGAAAGTGGCTGCAGCCTCTGGGAGCCAGGGCTTGTTGTGAGGGGCTAGTGAGAGGTAACTATGGAAAGACCGACTGTGGTCAGCAGGCTTCCATCGTATGGGACCTGCAGCTCCAGAGGATGGATGTTCTTAGAGGGCTACAAACCCACACAGGCTGAAAAACTGTTTGTGTTATGGAGTTTCCAGCTAAACCTGGAGGGGAACATCAGTCCCACTTGGGCCATAAGGCCGGAGACAAATCTGATGATGGGGTCCAAACGCTCCCTCTAGTAGCAGCCCTGCTTTGGGAGGACTCGTTCTTTGTGCAGGTCCTCCTGCTCCTACAGGAGTCATCCCACCTGGGAAAGCAAACAGCTCCAAGACATCCAGAGCTGTCTCACCCTGTCCAAAAGGGGTGTAAGGTATCTATAAAGTATTCACTGAGTTGCATCTGAAGAGAGTAGAGGAAGAGGCAGGGAAGGATTCACTGTTGGTTGTTTTGCTGTAAATGGCACAGCAATGTGATCACGTCTGGGCAGCACATTCATGAGGCTGCTCTCAGTTGGAGGTGGAAATCTGACTGGTTTATACCACAGCCTTTCCCGCAGCCATCCTCCAGCGGTGGGGACACGGTGCCATTAAATTTAACTCTCCTGCTTGGAAACTTGTTTGTCTGAAAGTGTCTTTCCAGATGAAAAGATCGTGCTGGACAAACTGGAGTACTCACAGGGCATGGTACAGATTTGCTTCGTCTGCCTGCGGGTGCCCTTCAGACAGGCTGCATCTGAAAGGAAACTCACTGGTTAAGTTTCCATAGATAGGAGGCAGAAGAAAATGGGAGGAAAAAATGAGGAGGCTGAAGGCCTGAGTGTCTTTGCCTGCATCTTACCATATTAAGTAAAGAAAAATTTATGCCAATTAAAAAAAAACCACAACAAAACCAAACCACCACCCAAGGAATAAGTCAAAGGAAACACGTTTGAACAGCTAAAGGTGAGTCAGCATACGGGAAGCTAATGCACATGACTGGTGAGATTATCAGTAAATCTTTTTTCCCACTTTTCCTTTCCCCCTCTTCCCCTAAATTACAGTTTAATGACTCTGTTTTAAAAAAAAAATAAATAAAAAAAAAAACCACCCAGTGAATTAAGTATAAAGCTTGTTACCTTCCTGGAGGCCGAAATTTCCTTCTGTCCTGCGGAGAGGTCATCTCTCTCCCCCTGCAGCCGCTGAGGCACAGAGCCACATTCCCATGGCTGGAGGGGGGGAGGCATTTTAAAGCTTCAAACATGTTTTAAAGCTCACTTGCTAATTATTAGGTTCAGGAGAGAATAACTTTGGTTTCGCAATAAGCATTTTCAAGGCTGTTTTTTTTTAGCTGTGAACAGAAAGGATATTCAGTACCTTCGGCCATGAGTGTTTAAGTGAGAAGGTAACACTGCAGGGCCCGGATTCATAACATCTGCTGAGGCACCAAATGGATAACTGCACTTCTAATTGAGAAGCACCATCATTAATTTAGGGATCTAAAGTAATTATGGGTAATTAATAATCATCATTAATTTAGGTATAAATTAGGTGGGATGAATGCAGTTGTAAGTTCAGGCTCTGGTTGATCCAATTTCTGTATGTAATGGAGGAAAGATGTCTCAAGAAGTCCTCCAGTTCCTTTCCGAAGATTTCCTGTAATGTTCCTTGCTTGGCTACCAATGCCAAAACCCCTCACATCCCTAATTAAGGCTGTCAGTCCAGCATCTTTCACAAGAGCTAATCTCTTACTGGGGAGGTGGGGATCTGGGGTTTGGCTTGGTTTTTTTTTTTTCCCCTCTTCAGAGTTGCAATATGCTCGATAGAATGGATGGAGGCACATGCACTGACAAGCCTGCTGCTAATCCTCATGGGATGCCCAACTGCCTCGTTTCCTGAGTACATGGTGTTCATCAGTGTAGGTTGACTGTGATGCAACTCCAGCCAACACCCTGAATGTTTCATAGTCTTGACATAACTTGACTCCAGGAACGACTAGAGCCAAACCTGCTTTAACTTTTCTCCTTCCTCGTTTGCACTTGCTCACCTCAATTTTGTGCCCGCAATCCAAGTTTGTAAAGTCAAACCATGGCTTAGGAGAGGAAGGTGTGACTTCCTCCTTTGTTCCTCCAGATAGGCCTGAAATAGGAACAGGCAGAAGGCAAAATTTCCTTTAAAGAAGATGCATCAACTGAAAGCAGTAGATAATAATGTTCATCAGCCTGCTCAAGCAAAGCTCCTACTGACTTTGAGTTTATGCTCAGAACATTGTTCCTGGGCACTGGTGGGGACTTCCTGGGTGGGAATCCAAGTACCACATTTTTAAGCCTTTTAATAAGCCATTAAATACGTGGCTCCATTTTCAAGGTAACAACACTCAGCTACCCTCAGTCAGGTTTCAATCCAGGTGTTTGAAATGGTTGGGAGCTGCTGTAACTTCAGCATTGTTTAAACAAAAAAAAAAACAAATACAAAAACCAAAACAAAACCCAAGAACCACCACACCCACCCCTTTCTGAAACTCTGTTTTGCATTGGCAAGGCACAAAATGCTGATTTCTTCTCTCCTCCAAGCAAAGGGTAATAGCGGATGTTATGTTACTGTAATCTCACTGATGACTATTTTTACAAAACATACTACAGTGCATTTACTAGTATATGATGAAGAGGCATGAATAATTTAAACAACAGTTGTCAAAATAAATGAGCAAAATGCATTTTGTGATAAATTACACTTGCTTTTTTAATGCATTTCTCACTTAGTTGCAAAACTCAGTAATTTGCAGTGGATTTCCCAATCATTAAAGTGAATTAGCAAGCCTCTACTCTCTTAGCCATAATTTTAATCTTAACTAGAAAGGAATTATTTAGTATTATTTTGGCAAGGGTTCCTCCTTAATATTCTTTTACTACCACAGTCTTACAGTATAATATAAGTTATGTATGTATCCTGGTGACTTGGATTTTAGAGCTGAAAGCTGATTATAAACAGTAAAGAATTTCAGTTAGCATAAAGATATAATTGTTTTAAATAGAGTTTAACAACAATTCATATCACTGGCTGCTTTAGTCCTTCCACTGGCATACAGGTGCCAACCCAATTTATAGTTGTTTAAGGAGTGCATAATGTGAAGTTATTTTTTAGAGGTCTAATACCAACATTAATGTATACACAGAGCATACATCTGCTTAATTTGTCTGCTTGCTTGTGTTTAGGTTATAACTTACATGATGGAGCTTTGTTGTTGTTGGTCTTTTTTTAAATATATTTATACATCTATGTTTGGTCTCCTTTATAGTTACCCAGGATTGTTTTTTCACTTCCTTTCTCCTCAAGCTAAAGGGGGCTGCCATAGTTGAGCATCTCTGCAAATCAGAAGTGAAGTCGTTTTTCCTTACCCCTCTGTGGGTGCTTATGATGCTTTTTGTATTGTTTTGAGACAGGATTATTTAAAGAGAAAAAACATGGCAGAAACCCCACAAAAACTGGCAGCAGGCTTCAGGTGCACTAGTAACAACCAAAGTATTTTTTAAAGTATTTGGCTTGCATGAACTAGTTATGGAGACAACAGTAAGATTTTAAATAAATCATCCCTGGTTAAGTATGACTTTGAGTCCATTTCAGTCTTGCTTTGAAATCGAAGAGGAAATTTCCCATAAGTGTTACTCAGAATAAGGAGAGACAAAACACTTAAATGCAGACTTTTAGGGGTAAGCCTGGCATGCGTCGTGACACACAAAGGATGAACTGGAATAGAGAAAAATATTTTTGTTTAGAGCTGCTGACAAGGTAGGTGTATGCAGCAATCAGTGCCAACACAGAGAGGCAAGAGGAAAATCTGATATCCAGACAGATAGATGGGTGTTGATAAGGGATGTTTTACTGATCCATCCCCACGGGGCAGTTTTGACTGTCTATATGAGTGACAATGTTCATTCCATAGGCCCAGATGTTGTCTTCAGGAGGGCTGAGGTATTTTTGTCCTGGTTCTTGCCCTTTTATCTCAGTGGTCAGTGACTCAAATTGAGGCAAATCATCAGCATTAAAAAGGCCTTTGTTTTGGGGAATAAACCTCAAAAACATGCCTTTCGTTTAAAGGTACAAATGGGATCCTCCCCAATCTAAATACCCTACCTTGAAATTGAACTTAATATTTCTACTGGTTGTTTATATAATTTGATTTCACATTCGATATTAAAATGCTAAACGTTTGCAGACTGTTCGGAAAAATGTAACTATGGGAAAGGGTGTCTGGCGACACTGGAAAGCAGGCTAGCCCCTGATGCAGCAGGGTTAGAGGCGGTGGTGCTTTGAGGTCCCCAAGAGGTGCTGGAGATGAAGTTTCTAATTCCTCATTCACAGTGTGTGTACGTGCGCACACACATTTCTGTGCATAAGTTCTGGTCTTTTCTTAAATTGAACAACTGCTGTGGGGTGGGGAGGCCACACCATGAAGTTCCAAAGACTAGAAGGATTGAGAGCTACTATCCTTTTAAGATGGATGTTGCTTCTGGGTGGTGAGAGCTCCATTAGTGCCAGTCAGAACAGACTGAGGTGATTTGCTATGCAGTCACAGAAGGACATTTAACAGCTCACAGATAGCTGGTATTAGACCGTCACAGATTTTTAGTTAGAGAAAGGAGAAGCCCAAGAATCAAGGCACCTGTATGGAATTAACAGGGAAATTGGTTGAGAGGGGACAGCTTCCATTCTAGTCCTCCAAATACTTTGTCTGGTCCTTAAAATCTCAAATAAAGATTTTAACACAACATATAGCCAACAGGAATTACAGTGATTTGTTATAACTTGTTAAGCAAGGAGACTTGGCTGTTCCCAGCAAAGTCGGTAATTCTGCTGCCATGCAGAGAAGTGGGCACCAGCCAAACTACTATCAGAAACCTCCATAGAAATGACCCAGGAAGACAGTTTTTCACCTTGCTAGTGGTTGCCATGGTCTTCAAAAGGCAAAGTATCCAAACTAATTCTGTCTCTCACAATCAAATCCTATAAAACATTTTTAGAGTATGTTATTACTCATCAGTATGTAAAAATGGCACCGCCTTACTGAAAAAATCTGTTCCCTGTGTGTGTTCAGATCTGTGTGGACAGCCTTGGTTGACTAAAATAGTTTTGTTGCTTTTTTTCCACCCTTAGCTCTGTAGGTGCAGCACAGCTTACAGTTCATTTTCTCACTTGTTAACTGAGGTTAACAGTTGGGCAGCTCAGGCAGTCGGACAAGGTGATTGCTGTAGATCCCTTCCAACTGAGCTATGCAATCAATGAAAGCCTTGGTCTTCTGCATTACTAAATGAGATTTTGAGCTCCCATCTACCTGCAGGTACCTCCTAGGCTTCTCTTGTGTTCCCACTGGAGCCAGCAACAAGGATGTCCCAAGAGTGGTCAGGTTTGGGGCTGGGGACAGGAGGGAGGTGGCTGTCTCTGCTCTGACTGTGTCGAGAGTCAGCAGACATAACGTAGGTAACAGCAGTAGTTGTCTAAAAATAGTTGGATGAATCTGGGCCACACTTTCATTTGCAAGACCTTTGCTGGTACAGCAGCCCAAAAATACCAAGCGTGGTAGGAAGACTTTGGGTCGGATGTGTTGTATAACGTGAGTAGCTAATGCTGTGTGGTGGGAAACGGATACTTCAAACAATTAGCTGCTGGCACCTTGAGTGGTACTTTTGTTCTGGTCTTTGGTAGACGACTCAATGTGTTTTCAGAATGGATCCAGATCCTTACCACAGATTTTAAAGACTATTTGGAGAACCCCAATTAAGTTGTACCTGTCAGGAGCTCGGAAGTCCGTGTCTTAGCCTTGGCTTTAATGGGGAAAGTTATCGAGCTTTCCAAAAACCTATTAGAGTCTGCTACAGAGATTTTGGAAGCAGAATCTCAAAGATAGGGCAAAAACATGGTCTTAGTACTGTTTTTCGTGTTGCATCAGGTGGAGTTGTGTAAAGATATTAGCCACTCAATCATGGGCTTGTATCCCAGACAGTTGTCCTGCAGGCAGTCTGCTCTCTGGGAATAGGGGTCATTTTCTTTAAAGGTCATTGCAAATGATATCTCAGCGCGGTGGTGTGGCTGAGCTGTTGGATCTGCAGAATTAGAGATGTAGCCGTAATCATTTTTTATTATTTTATATATGTTGTAATGATAGATTTTGTGATACATACATGTTTCTCCTGGCATTTTAGCTAGAGTTATTGTAGACACAAGAGCCTGCCTAGATTCTAGACACAGATCCTGTCTACATTTTGCATGTATTGCACAAAACCTATTTTAAAAGTGTTGTGCACGCTTGTGAGCACCTCACATTGTCACACCAGAGGTGATGGCTGTCTAGTGATAGACATGGTGAGCTCCTTTGTGCATGGGCAAATGAGTATGTGGTTGTGCAGTTGGTTTGTGAGCACACCGGGATGAACAGCACTCGATAAAAGCAAGATAATCACCGTTCATTAAAATTTGTTTTAAAAGATCATGTACATATATAGACTTTCATTTCTGTATTTTCTACTTTAACTCCAAATCAGTATCGTTAATGAAACCAAGTAATTTGCTGTTAGCTGGCAATGTGTTTATCGAGTGTCTAAATATCAGGGCTATAACTGCACTGCATATTTTCCCCACGTAGTTTCCTTACAAATGGCATATGCCCATTTGTCTAATCCCTGCTTCTGTGATTACAAAATAGCCAGGTTACATAAAAATAACTAAATTATATATTTGCATACAGCACTGCTGTGGCTCTGCAGAAGCCATTTTGGGCTGCTCAATGCTTATAGTTTCTTTCGTTGAAACGGTTTGTTATTTCACCAGCAGTACTGCAGAGTTGTTCGAGTCTTCTGCTTGGAAACATTTTTTTCATTATTCTACTCCGATTGCCACAGATGAAGTAAATAATATTTAGGAAAATAAGTAATAAAAGACAATAAAAGAAAGTACTGCTAATGTAGTTCTTTCTGCCATTTAAACCTATGGGATTTTTGTAAGTTGGATTTCAAAGTCCTTGGGCAGAAACCAGCCTTTAGTTAAGTGTTTGAATAGCACAGTGGGACCCTGATTCATGGCTGGGCACTGACAAAGTAACGCTGCTAAAAATAGTTTGTAGAGTTGGGCCCTCCAGTAGCAAAAGGAAAGTCAGAGAATGCATAATTTGAAGCAAAGCTCTGGCTGTTGCCAGTGGGTGCGCTGTCCCTATTGTTACTGGAAACCAGAATTAGCCGTGGCTGTTCTCTACAGCGGACCATCCAGTCGCGGGCTGCTGGCTTCATTCTTTATTACCTTTCTGACTGGAGTTAAACATCCCTGTTCCCTGGGAGGCCGCAGTCAGCGCTGGGGAGGCACAAGGCAGGAATCCTTCTCCGGCGGCAGGGGCTCCTACCCCTGCCCAGGGCCATTCCTCCTCGCTCCCAGCCGGCTCCGCGCTCGCTCTGCTGGAGCTCTACAGCGCATCTGGGAAAGGAACTGGTTCAGAGCTTCGGTCCAGCTTTTCTCGGGGGCTTATTTCACAGGCCCGTCCTACTGCGCAGCAGGGTTGTCCCAGCAGCGGGGCAGTGGAGGGAGGGTAGGGAAGGCTGGAGGACCACCGCTCGCTCCAGGGTCGTGTCGTTCATCACATGGAGTCCTGCTCCCAGTATTGTGTGCTTGCTGGAAGCAGAGCCATGGTCTTCAGCCCACGGGCAGAGGGGGAATCTTTTTCCATTGCACGAAGGTACAAAGAGAAAGCTTGGCGGTGAACAGAACGACTACCGTTAGGCATCCTGAGCGGACACAGAATGTCCGTACTCCAAAAGCAGGTAGATATTCCCAAAATGCCCAGAGGAGTTTGCATAGATAAGGATATTCACAATCCCAGCGTTCCATGAACCATATACTTTAGCATAAGAAGCTGGAACAGAAAGAAAAGCTTGCTTTCCAGGAGAAAAGGGAAGAACTATTGGATGACCTTTTTTTTTACAGCAAATTCAGAAGTTTTACCTTTTTACCAGGCATATCACTGGTTATTTATTGGTTAAATTCTTGAAACTTTGAATCACAAGCAAAAAACACTTTTTCTAAATGTTTTTTTCTTTGCTTGGTTGGTTTTGTTGTGGTGTTTGTTTGTTTTTTTCCTTTCTACCTAAAGCCAGTAGTATCTGCAACACAAAAATCTGGAATGGATGGATTTCCTTAACTTCCGACTGATGGTTGGGGTGGATTTATAGCAGTGCACTTAGAAGTGCTCGCTGGAGTGGCCTGGCCTGTGTAATAGCTACAAATAATATCCATGTGCAATAAAGAAACATCTTTCAACTATATCAGAAGATTTAATTTCCTGAGACGTTAGAACAAATTTCTGATCTGGAATCTGGGCCAAGAGCTTGGAAGACAAAAGTTCTTGTTGGCAGGCTGTGCTCCAGTGATCACTGAGACATCTCCAGGATGCTCCATTAGGGCCGTGGATACAGTAATCTCATGGGAGCCTCTAACCAGAGAAAGTTGGAAAAAGTGGAGAGACCTGAGCTGTAGCAGCATGTTGTAGTCACGCCCTAGTGAGGTGAGATCATTTCTCTTTGTAATCTCAGAATTGAAAGTAGAAGCTGAATGACAGTGTCATTAAGAAGTTTATATTCAATATGTTTACGGGTCTCTCAGTTCCCACACCCCTTGTGACCAAATTCCAGAGTTCTGAAAGCTGGGACTCTTCCGGGGAAAACCCCTTCAATACTGGGGTGAGCCAAGTGGCAGGTGCTGAACATCTCATGCTGCTTTTCTGACCAGGCTGCTGTTTGATTTTGCAGTCTCTGGAACGTCATAGCTTTGGGGTTTTTTCCATTGAGACATTTTATCAGTACAGTGTTTAAATACAGCCTCTCTGGGAACCTAGCGTATCGTGGCTAACCAGTGCCAGCATCCATCTCTGCATGATGCACCCAGCCTGGTGCAGCCAAAGCAGGGATGAGCCCTGAACACAAAATCCTTGAAGGCTGGGTTGGAGGTGACAGTGAACAGGCTAAAAAATGGCTTAGCAAAAGAGCGAAAGATGTTCTGCCTATTTTTTGTTTTTTTTTCTTGGACAGTCTGTGATAGTGGCTGGGCTTGTAAAAGAAATCTGGTGGCACGGCTACCTGGGCAAGTTACCGTGAGGCAACTGGAAGACAGAGTGTGATGCTGAACATGTGCTGCAAGCTCTTCTTCAATGCCCGTGCTCTGAGCTGCCTGGCGTTTACCTCGGGGTAAGGGCACACACACGGGCAGTTACAGCGGAGCATCTGTTCCCCTGTAAATCCAGACGCCGGTTACCTCGCAGTAATGTGTTCATGGAGGCATGCCCTTAATTATCCTACATAGATAAATGTGTGATGCAGACTGAAGATTTCAGACATATGGACATGCCAGAAGTTTCAAATCTCTTGTGGGTGAGGCTTTAGAAATGTCTTGAGGGGTTACCAGAACTTGTTGCAGCCCCGGATCTGCTTTTGAATGATGTGTCAGCACTTGTTTAGGATAAATATTAAAAGACTGGTAGGAATCATCAGAGCAAATTTTCACAAGTAACTTGGAAATCAAAGTCTTGTTGGTTTCTGATGAGACTTTGGTGTGCAAATCACTTGGGGGTTTTTGAAAATCTTGTCCATCTTCTTTCTAGCCAAATTCTGTTTCATGCTCCAGTGGCAGAAATTCTTCCTTGCTTCCTTCCTTCCTTGAAGCAAAAATTTAATTGGGATTCATACTTTTCTGGCACTGGAAGACAAATACCACATCCCGTTAGATATTTTCCCCTGATTTTTGAAGCACAGAAGTTTCTCTGTGCATGGATTGCGATAAACTGTTTGGCCTGAGATAAAATGGTAGAGCTTCTCCAGTTGCAAATTCCTACCAACCTATTTGCTTGCCATAGCTAAAATATGAAAGGTGTTTAGTAATAAACAAAGCATTATTTTTGTTTACTCTAATTTTACTTACCCGTGTGAATTCCCTAACTGTGATGTCGATTTGTTCATATATTGCAAGTGGAAATGGAAAGCAAATCAGTGGCAAATCGAAACAATTTGGCAGCCTGGACACAATAAATTATCCAGCTGCAAAATTATACTAATAGTGCTGAGTGAATTATTCCTCTAAAAACTTTAGAACTTTGTGGATTGTTTGCAGGAAGCATCTCATTATCTCAGTTGTGCATGTGAATTTCTAAGAAGATTATTTAGTGTGTAATTTCCTTGTCAAATTCCAATATCCAAGGCCTCAAAGGAATTTAGGGCTCTTATCCCTCACTGGAATCTATTTAATTCTTGATTTCAGTAGAAATGTAAGCATTAAACATGGTAATCCTGAACATTGTGGTACCTACATTTCACATGGTAATTGGAATTTGTAACAATCAAATTAAGCGTAAAGTTGCAATTCCTGTCACCTCTTGTTTGCTATTTAATTGCTGGATACCTACTCTGAGCTCATTATTCAGCTTTCTTTATAATCAGTGAAGAGAGGAGCTGCCAGAGAATCATTTATCCAATACAACAAGTAAGCAGGTGGGTCACTCTTCCAAGGGCCCCGTCTTTCTCCACTGCTTGTTGAAGAAGCCTGGATAACTACTTTGCCTGCCTAGGATGGGTGAAATGAGCTTTTCTGTGTAACCACCACACAAACTTCAGAGCCACGTGAGCGGGTCCTCTGCAGAGGGGGTTACTTCTCACAGCTCAGCGCGGGCAGGGATGCATCCTCCTGTCCCACCTCTTTGTGGGTTGCATTAGGTCTGAGTCGCACTCTGCCGTTACATGTGGAAATACTCAGCTAGCTTTAGCCAAGGTTCAGCTGAATCATCTCGGAAGTCCAGGTAAGTTTATTTATTTACATCTCTAACCTTAAAGACAAATCTTCCAGGTGGGAAGCAGATAGGCTGTGTATCTTTCTTTTTTTTTGTTTTTTTTTTGAAGCCCTTCCACTTTGTGTAGAACAATTGTGCGTTTATTTAACTAGACAGCAAAGGGAAGTCTAGTAGTCTATGATATGGCAGATAAGGCCTTCACCTTAACCACTGAGTTGTTGTTCTGCTGCATATTTCACTGTCTTGCATCCATCAGTCCATACCGGTATATTCTGCAGGCAAAGGATTCGAATGATGAATGAAAGTCTTTTTCCTGATATGACATTTAGCCCAAACCCCCTCTGTTTAAAGTGTGGTGATGCCCTTCTGTCTGACTTTTAAAGGTCAATTTCTACCTGGTATTGAATTATTTTCAGCCACTAAGTACTTCCCCCCTGTCCTTGGTACACACTGGGTATCCCTCCACTGCAGCACCTGAGAGCATGTCCCAGCCCCGAGCGTTGGGGGCCCGGCCTGGCCAGGGGTGACTGCGTGTGAGGATGAGGAGGGTGTCATCTTCCCGGGCATGGCCTTCCCTTGTAGTACAGCTGGGCTTGCAGGCATCTGGGGAGACCTGGTGTACTCCAGCAGGTCCTGTAATCTGCCCCTCAGGATCCACCTGCAACACATTGCAGACATGGTTCCTGTTGCTTAGTTTGGGCAAAGGGGGACATTAACACAACGTTTTGCTTGGGATGGCAGCAGCCAAATCTAGCATCATCTCCACAGCATACCGAACAGCTGCTGTGCTCTGAAACCAGTTATATACGTTTCTGTGCAATCGTATTTTCAGGAACACGTGCGTGATGCAAAAAGAGACAGAAAGCTGTGCAGGTGCTTTGGATAGCCTCCAAGCTAAAATAATAGGAAAGGAGCGAATGAGAGTAAAGCAGAATTTGCAACTGATCAGAGAGTTCCTGTGCTGAGCTAATTATTACTCCCCAAAAACATGAATGGCTGAACATCTCAAGCCTTTTGAACACTGGCTAGATATTCTTTGTTTCATACCTGTCATGTTTTCATGAATGACTTCTTTGCTTGGCTCTGTGGTCAATACAGCCCACATAATTTCAGGCCTTAGACTTCATGCTTGACTTAAGAACCTCTTCAATACAATCAGCCCACCCTTCATTTATCAAGGCCTTCTGCAGAGGCAGTATTTCTGGTACCTAGTGTCTCTGGTGGGTATACATCAAGATACAGTCTTAATAATCACCTAGGGAGCTCTTCAAAGGTGGTAACTCATTTTGATCTCTCTAGTTCATTTTTCAGCTGCCCAGACAGAGAATGAAACTTGATTGCAGAGCAGTGAGCACTCTCTGCTGCCTGCCTTGTCACAGCATCAGTCATGGGGTGGAAGAGGACCTCTGCCTTGGACAGGACCTTCCCTCACTGCAACACTCTCCCTGAGCTTGGTCCTACAGCTGGGAGAATTAGGCCAGGGGCCTTTGATTTGATTTGATTTTCAAAACAGTAGTGGTGTATGCACCATGAGAATTTTTCTGTAGATCTTTCTGAATATGCCTAGGAAGAGTTCCTTGGCCTGGTCACAACCAGATTAAGAAGGATAAAATGATGACTGCCTTTTCCCAAGACAACTCAGTGGCCGTGGAGGGCTATGCTGGATTGTAACGCTGACAATCCAGCAGATTTCCCATTCAGATGAGTGATCAGTAAAGGTCATTTTCCCTATAAAATCAGACTTTGGGGCAGATTAGAAGGCGGCATCATCTAAAAGCATATTGAGAAGTCTGCATGGATGGTCAAACCCAGACTTTGGCATCTTTAGGGTCCTGCTTGTACCTCTCCTTGCAGATGCAGCTTCCAGGAGCCTCCTTAAACTCCCTCTCCTCCATAGGGTTTTCACCTTACCCAGGAGCTCCACAGAGCTCTGACAGCCTGAAGCTGTTGGTGCTGGAGCCAGGAGCTGGACAGACAGCACCAGTACAGCCTTGTAATTCACTTTGTGCCTAACTAGGAACTAAAAATAAGGTGATGTCTTCTCACTGACATATTTTGAAATTGAGGCATTTTGTTTGTAATGTCTTTGGACACTGTCCACGAGGATAGCAATAGTTATTTTCCAGATGGGGGTTGAATGTTGTGCATTAAATAAGGTGATGGGCCACATGCTGAAGTGCAAAGATAAAGCAAGGACGGAATGGTACTGAAATGCTCTTTCTCTGAATTCTGTCTCTTTGGTGCTCAGAGCAATGCAAGGCTCCTGCAGAAAACATAGTGATATCATGATGTGATAATACAGGTAAAGAGTATATATTAACTCATTCCTCCAAAGGGCTATATAAAGCTGATTGTGCAACTAATAAAGGGGGGAGAGGGGGCTGATTTTGTAGGCTTCATGACCTGATTTTCTTTTGGTTTGTGGTAAATATGTGAGTACATATGTGCAGTCTTTTAGGTTGTTTTAGTAGGTATAATTTCCCTTTTTGCTCGGTTAATCACTTTACAGAATGGAAACTTTCATTTCAAAAAGCCTCACAGTGAGTATCTCCCTAAAGGTGGATAGTTTGTTCCACCTCTTAATCCTGCATAAGCTCTGCATAAGCAGCGAGGGAGTTGTAGCTCCAGAGAGTTTCCAAACCCTTCTGCTATAATACTTTGATTTTTCTAGTGAAGTCTTTGGTTTAATCTGATTGTGTTTCTGAACTTAATGCATATTTGGCTGAAGATCCTAAAGCAAGTAATAGGGTGATATAACGGTCAGAACTGATTCCCAAATGCTGCTGCACACTTTGAATGGGATAGGCTTGAAAGCGTCCTGCAGACGCTGCAGAAGAAATGCAAGGACAAGTTCCAGCTGATGATCAGGGCAACCACCAAACCACTGCAGGCCACCGGGGACTGTGTGGTTAAGCACCTTATGTGCATGCTGAAGATAGCCCTTAAGGCCATGTCTTTTTTGAATTTGCTCAGTTTGCACAGTTCCTGGTGCATCATATTAAAACCCAGTTCTCTGGAGAGGAAAGCAATAGGTATGCAAAGGCTCACAGTGTAGTGCAAATGGCTATTTAGAGCCAGAGAGTGTGAAAGACTATTCATCTGTGACAGCCTTTTTCACTTCCTGCAGGGCACCCCACAAGGACTTGTGAGATCAAGAACTGATTGCAGGCAGGCAGCGAGGGATATGCATGATAAGGCATAAAGTCACCGCTTTCATACCCATTTTCAGTTTCAGACAGCACCAGCTGAGACTATCAGACTCCTTAGCATCACATTCCCTTAAGTCTTTCTGTTTTCTATAATTTGAGTCTCCGGAGAAGGATGCTGGTGGACAGCCAGTGTTCACAGTGATGGGTGAGTGTGCAGCAGATCAAGAGAATTCTTTGAAAGGAGCTATAAACACTGAGGAAGTGGTTGCATGCACTTTTTCAAAATACTTTAACTGCTTGTTAGTTCAAGGAAATTGAATCGTGTTGAATGCAAAAGCGTTTTTTCTTTGTATGCATGCAGCAGCAGGTAGGTGGTGGGATGTATGAAGTGACTTGAGTAGGGATGAATGAATCACTTTGAAAGAAGAAAGAATCTCTCCCAGGATTTTGCCTGATTTTGAACTAAACTTTTAAGCTCGGGAAATTTTCACACACTGGTTAGGCTCAGGCATAAAAAAGACATCATTTCTTGGGAATGATTTTTGTTCTGATGTTTCCACATTAACACTGTGAGATCAAGCTCAGAAGATGCTAAAAGGCTTTTAAGATATTTTTCAGAACAAGGCTGGAGTGTAAGCTCAAGCCCTTTAGAGAGTTGTCCACCACGAACACTCGGATTTTTGAAGGAAGGGTCAAGGAACCAAAATTCCTGCAAAAATCATCTGTACACAGAATCGATGTGTGTCCTCATGTTGCTTAATGTAGTAAAGTTGCTGAGAGATTTGCTTTGGTAGGGAAGCTGGAGTTGTGTGTGGCTCATGAAGAGGCTCTTGGCTAAGTGGAATATTTGAGGGCATTGTATAGCTTAGTGAAACACATTTTGGACAACTACATTTTCAACCCATTCTGTGTTAATCAACTGTGTTCCACAGAGCAGCTGCGATAACCTCTGACTAATTGGCTTTTCAGAAGGTTACCTGCTGAGAGCATCTGCCATGACATCCATTCTCCCAGAAATGTTTCATCTCAGAATTGCCTGATGCAGGCCGTAGAGCCCAGCCAGCATCACAGGCAAGAAGAGAGTTTTCTCTTGAGTCAGAATATAGAGGAGAGGATTTGCCTGACCTTGCTGAATGTTCATCATCTGTCTGGAAGCGCTGAGCACCCTGTCTAAACTGCCTTTTGAAGGCCACCCTGAAGCCTTCCTTGAGACGAGCTTTGCCGTTGATCCAGACGGCGGATCTGCGAGCGATCCAGGATCCCGCATACCCCCGTGCTCGTGATGCCTTACGAGGGCTTTCCCACCGCGTCGGGCAGCGTCAGGCACAGCGCCGTGCCCGAGCAGCCTGTGCACAAGCTGGATGCCAGCTGCTGCCTCAGAGCCCTGGTGTGGACCTGGGACCACTCGGAGCGAGCACTGTCACAACACATAAATAACACCAAGGGGTTCATTGCATGTGAAGTCATTCCTTTCCCTAGATCTCACATGGGAATATTTATGCAGTAGCATATTTATGGTAATGGTATCAACAGATATTAAAACTCTATCCAGGAAGATTAAGAGTACTTGGTTATGGGACCAAGTTGTCCAGAAGAAGAAGTGTTTTCAAAAAAAGAAACCTAAATTCATCCTTGCAGAAATAGCAATTCACATGTCGGCTGCTGTCTTCTCCTGGAGTCTTGTGAACGAAAAATCTCTTGTTTCATGGTTGTGTTCGTTTCATAGTTCACGACCAATATGTCCTAACTGTATCCTAAAAAAAGAAGGGGGGAAGGGAAAACAACATTTATTTTTAATTCCATGTATTTTCAGCTTTTATATTATTTTGCATGGCCTCATTAATGAAAACTGAATGCTTGGTATTAGGATTACTGTGTTTGATGCTCTAGATGTTGTGCTCATAGATCCAACTTTTCTGTCAGGCTACTCCAAAACTAAAATCTTGATTTCCTGCTTGGCACGCAAATTCAAAAATCAAAAGCAAGAAAAGACTTACTTCCTTTCCCCCTCAGTATTTTTCTACCGTATTGACAGTGTGTTTGACAAGCAACATTAAATAACCTTCAAAACTCTTATCAGCTACCAGGTCTGTAATGAGGGGAAAATCGGGCAAGCTAGACCAAGACATGACCGGATGGGAATCAAAACAAATTTAGCAAATTTTTATTTCTTATCAAAACCCATCCCCATCTCTGTTTTCTCTCTCAGCTGCTGGATGTTGGGTTCAGTCTGTTCATTGATGTGTCACTGCTTAGTGCAGGCTCTCGGCAGTGACACTGGCAGGGAGCAGCTCACCGGCCACGAGGTTTGACTGCCTGTCCAAGCTGGGGCTGCTCCCACGAGAGAGAGGAGGTGGACGGAGCAGCCCGGCCAGCATTGCTTCCCCACCTTAGAATCATAGAATCATAGAATCGTTTGAGTTGGAAGGGACCTTAAAGATCATTGAGTTCCAACCCCCCTGCCATGGGCAGGGACACCTCCCACTAGACCAGGTTGCCCAAAGCCCCATCCAGCCTGGCCTTGAACACCTCCAGGGAGGGGGCATCCATGATTTCCCTGGGCAACCTGTTCCAGTGCCTCACCACCCTCACTGTAAAGAATTTCTTTCTAGTGTCTAACGGTGGTGTCTTTCACGTCCTCCATGCTGGCTCTAGCCAGCTACAAGCGTGCAAACGTTTGAGGTGACCTTGGGTCTCTGGCACTGTTGACTCTGCTAATCAGCGACCTGTTGGGTAATAAGGATGTGCAGCAATAGCTGCGTTTACCTAGAGGTTAAAATAACTGCTGCAGTTCTCCACCCTGAACTTTAATGGATGCTTTTGTGATAGAGTGAAACCAAACTCTGGTACAACTTTGGTCTCAGCTGACCTGGGGCAAATGGATCCTGCCCCTGCCGAGGCTGCCTCACTACAGCATCTCCCAGCCCTTGCTAATCCTCCTTCCTCTGTCCGCCACGGTGGCTGACAGGGATCAGCAGCTCCCCAAGTCGATATTTTGGTTTTACATTAACTTCCATGAGCCTCACAGAGACACCTCATGCTCTTCCACCTCAGTGATGATAATAATTCAATGCACAATAAAGAAAAGGGTAAATCTATGAAATGGCTGCCAACCATTTCCTTTTGTCAATGTATGAAATTCTTCAAAAGGAGTGATATCTCTAATTAGTAGGCAGCAAGAAGCAACAAGTCTGCAATAATGTACAGCATTTTATAATGTCGCAAGTGATATGAAGTGAGAAGTGAGAAGCGTGAAGTGAGATACCCGTGGCCTTTCTGGCACAGGAGAAATACTAGTAAATGTAGCTGATTGCAGTTTTTCACCAGACTCCAAGGAATAGTTGGTAAATGGATGCTGGAAATAAGTATTTTTCATAATAGTCCCATGTTTGAAATGTCCTGACCTTAAAAATACAGTATAAAATTAGTCACAGGAGAAGAAACCTTGCAAAGGTGACAGATGCTTGTTTCCTTTATTAGAATCCCTCAATTATGAAAAAGTGACAAATGCCACTAGGTTGAGCTGAATTAACATGCGTTAAAAATGAATGAAAAATATGTCTTTTTCCCAGTTAGAAAAAATCACACAAGTTTTCAAAAAAAAATGAAATACATCTCTGGCTTTCAAATGGTTGCTGTCTTTCTACAGCAGCTTCTTGAAAATATCACGTGAGATTAGATCAGGACGAACCCTCTGCAAAGGGCGGTCTTCCTTCCAAGGAAGCCCTTAGGGTCTCGGGCCAAGGTTTTCAAAGACAACTGCTCATTTGCAATACCTTTTGAAAAGATATTTCCTTCAGAAAGTGCTGGGTATGTACTGCTAGAAAAGCAGGGTCCTTAGAGGAGTCTCCAGCTGGGCACCAAAAATTATATAGGAAGAATAAGCACTTTGAAAACCCTGGCCTCAAAAGACATAGTGAGAAGACTAGAAATGGGCTAGATCAACACTAAATCTTCAGTTTGCTTGCTGTACATGCAGAGCTTAAGAGAATTACTACTTTCCCTTGATAGGTGATACCAGTTGTGTCCAGCCCGGCTCTGCGAGGTGTCCTGCATGGCTCAAAGCGGTTGTGGCTCTCTCTGTGGTGTGAACAGAGCTCAGATCAGGACCAGTCCCCATTTCTCCTTGTTCACGTTTCTCTTCTGCCTGAAGGGCCAGATGACTCATTTCAAACTTAAGCACAAAAACAAGCCAACAGCTCAGACAATGTGGACGATTGGGGAATTTCAGCATGACTGCAATCCTGAGGCCTGACCTGGTATAATTAGCCAGCTTACCAGTTTTATTTTAGTCCTCCATGGCTAGGCAAGATATCTTCTGTTGCTTGGGAGAGCTTTTCAAATTTTCCCTTCTTGGTGGTAGATGAGCAGTCCTGTTTCTCCTTTGTGAGACAGGCTCATCTCTGTTGATGCTACACAGATGGGAGATATCCTCCAGTTCACCTGGAATCAAACACTTTTGAGGTGAGGTACCAATTTGCTTCTCTCCAGTTTAAAACCTCCCCCAGATTTCCCCTTTATCTTCATACCTGCTTTATATTACCATCGCATTGTTTTTTGTCCTGGGGGATGCAGTGAGTTGTCTGCCTAGAGTAGCTGAAGGCTCAAAACCTTTCCATCCGTTCTTCCATGGAATAAAACAGTTGCTGAGTCCTGGATGTGCATCTTCCTCAGGCCACTACTGACATGGGTATCTCATATAGCAGATGACGGTAGGTGGTGGGATCATAGCACTAGAGAACCTTGAGAGAAAAAGCAAGGAAGCTGTAAAAACAGAAATCAAAAGCAGCACCATAATCAGGTGAATATGCCCACATAAGGAAGGAAATAGCTAAGGAGACTGTTGTTCAATTGTTCCTCTAATTCATGGGCCATATTTAGACTGAGAGATAAAGTGCTCATGGGAGGGTGTGGGTTTTTTTTAAATCTTATTCAGCATTCTCCCAGCACCTGCTGGTTTAACATCCCATCCTTTCCCTGCTCGCTCAGACCTTCATGGCCATTTCTACGAGGGTTTGGCGTTGGGAGAGGCAAATATGGGCAAACAGATAGCTTGGCAGAGACAGTCAGTGGGCACTCTGCAGAGAAGAGCCCCCGGGGCATGATTTTGAAGAGGTGAGAAGCAGAAATCCAGTGCCAGCCTGAGATTCAGCTGACGTGAATGCTGCCTTGGCAGCATCAGTATCCCATTAGCTTCACAATTTGGAATCCAGCCCAAACACCCCAACAATCCAGCTCTTCCCACAAATACAGACACATACATTAATGCAAGAAGCAGGACTTCAGCTGGAAAGGGTGCAAAGCCCACCTTGATGAGTGCCATCCCGGCACTGCCCTGGTCAGGGACCTCGTCACTAAAATTAGTGATGGATGAGGGCTCTGTGAGAAACAAAGGTGTGTCCAAACACGTTGAAATAACAGGATGAATTTGCCTCTGCACGGCTCCTTGCTTCCAGAGGCTGGCGTAAGCCTGTGATGGGTTTACACACCATTTTGTGGCTACATACTGAATAAACATGGAATGCGCTTCAGTGGGAGCAGTCCTGCGTGGACACTCATCTCCTGTCCAGAAGCACAGAACAGGGAACACAAATCACCATCAGAAAATGTACAGTTTAGCTTGGGAGGGACCTCTGGAGACCATTTCTCTCAACTGTGCTCAAAGCAGGGCCAAGTTAGGTTGTTTGGGCCTTGACTGGTTGCACATATCTTTGGAGGTGGAGATCACACAGCCTGGTCAGGTAACTTGTTCCAAAATTTGACCGCCCTCACCAGGAAGAGGTTTTTTTTCCCTTTTACTTAACTGGGATCTCTTTTGCATCTTGTGTCCATTGCCTCTTGTCCTTTCACTGTGCATCTCAAAGAAGAGTTAGGGTGGAAGGGAGAAGTTACAAGAAATCTCCACCTATTCCTCCTTTGTGGTGTGATCTACTTTACAGCTTTTCAACGGCTTTCAGGCAAGGAATAGCAGCCACCAAAATTGAATTTGCTTTACTGCTTTTAGCAGGGAAAGAGAAATTCTCTGCAACCCCCTAATTATCTTATGGGGGTCTGAAATGGGTGAGCTTATTTCACATCTCCTATGCAGCAATGGCCAACTCTTGATATCTTCACCAGCAGAAATGGTGAGGAAACATCAGCCCCTACTTCAGCATTTGGCAGAGCCTTTCCAGCATTTGGCTATCAAGTTTTTAGTAGCTAATATAAGCCCAACCAAACCAAAGAGCCTGCTCTCTGGGACTCAAGACTAGAGGAAGGGTAAGAAAACCTTTCACATGAGGCAATAAAATGAATGTAGGATTTGTTAAATCATACAAATAATTGCTGGTCTGCAATTTATATTACCTAAGGAATTGATTAAATGCTGAGTTTTTTTGTTGATAAGTAAAGCTGATTAAAGAAAGTAGCAGAGTAACAATATATATTGTAGGAGTAGTTTGTCTTTGCAGCAGAAGTCCATATGCTCATCCCAAAACTGACGTTTTTACTTTAGTTGAAAATAAAATGGTGAAAATTCCTTTTTTCCATTCTGTGCTCACAGTCTGTTTTTGGTTTTTCTGTTTTGTTTCTTACAGCCCCAGCAGAGAGCTCCCCGTAAACATTTCCAGCCTCTAAAGCTGCTGTCCTGCCACTTGATATGAAAGTGAACTTTCCTTCATGAAAAAACACCATAATAAATGGCACTGCCAGAAGGTGACCATGGAGGACTGAAGACAAACTTGAAGTAAAATCAGCCCACTCAAGATGATGCAGTCTGGGAAGACCTGGTTTGCTGTGGAGTAAAAACGTGGTGCATAATATCCAGTGCTAATTTGTTGGAAATGGTCATTGACAGACCTTTAGCTGGAAAATTTCTTCCAGTTTTCATCACTGTGCATAACTTTTGAGTCCCCTTTAGGGGACTGTCTATGCCCTTCACTAGAAGTCCTGTTTTAGCATGGCAACTACTGGATTCTTGTATGTATGCAGATGGCATGATGTTTTAGGAAAATCTTACAGCAGTTCTCCAATCTCAGTGGATATGTTCACAATATTACACCCCTATAGGAATGTAAACGTCTTGTATATGTTAGTTTTGCAGTCTAATGGTATTCCGTTAAACAATATCAGCACTTCATATGTGCTTTCTGCACAGAACTAGCACAGCCCATATATATATATAATGGTCTTTTTTTTAAATACTGAGGATACGTTTCAGTATTTGTGCTGAGACTGTATCCAAACTGAAGTCCACTCCTAGCATACCTTCACCGATTCACAGTAGATTGTGTAGATAGATTTGCACGTGGCAGAGGTGTGACTTCTTTTATTGAGACTTAGAGAACAGCTGTCAGAGAGGCAGCCAAGAGCAGGGCAGGTTGAACGAGCTGTAGGACGCTGTGGCTGCTCTCCCTCTCATCCACCAAGTATCAACGGGTCTCGTTTCTGGTGTGCCAACGCGCTTTCTTACTCGGTGAGGGGGAGAGAGAGAGCCTTTCTCAGAGATGTCTGTGACCCTGGGTTTGGTCTACAATAAAACCAGAATAAACTGGAAGAATTCAGGTTCATTATGCTGGCCACCAGTTACGTTTTGGGTGGGACTGGGGAATCGTAGTCCAAACCAAACTCTCTGAATAAGGTAAAGTGTAAGACTACACTTCTAAGGAGCAAGACACTCCCTTCAGAGAGGGCAGACTTCTTCATTAACTTTTTCCACTTTTTATCCAAAACAGTGTTTTGGTAGGAACTGGGAATAAACAAATGGTTCCAATAAGCCTTTCACTATACTGTAGCAGGCTCAAGACTGTTGCATTCAATCTGAGCGTTGTTTTTTGTTCAGTCTCTGAATGGCTGGCCTCATCACTGGCTGTATCACAGCTGGCTGTGGTACTGTTTCTTCCATGGGGACTCAGTGGAATTAGCGCCTGTCCCTCACGTCAGGACCTTCTTGACACACTCTTTATGGTGAACTGATGCCATCAACATACTGAGGGGACTTAAGTATTTGTTCCTTCTTTCTTTAATATCAAAGGTAGCTTTTTGTCTATTAAAAGACCATCACTCTCTCAAACTGTGGGTGGGATGCCAAACTGGTGTGAAGATGCAGCGATGGAGAGAAGGTGCAGCTACATCAAGTCAAAGGGATTTTTTAGAGGAAGCTCCTGTGTTACAATTCTTAAAAACTATTGTACAGTTCATTGCTAGAGGATGGAAGGTCAACCACTGAGAGTGCCCGTACAACAAACAGATAAGTCACTTCGGAGCTTAATTTTTTTCAGATGGGTATGGGCTTAAGTTTCAGCTCTCTACCCATCTCAGATTCAGCATGTTGGATACTTCTATATGCAGTCCAAAAGCAAATTATTTTTATTGATGACCAAGATTTTTAGAAGTCGCCAATAATTTCTGATGGTTTGGGTCTTTCCATGGGTTCTCAAATGGAGCTCCCAAGAATTACAAAGCAGTAAGCTTCTGCATTCTCTTTCTGAAAATCCTGGTCCCTAATTTTAAATTAATTGGTGTAAAAATTCTCCTTCAGACATAAAATTCTTTGCCAATGGCTACATTTGCACTTTTTAGAGCTTTTCATAGGGTTGCAGGTTGGAATCTGATACCAAGAGACCCAGCCGTGCGCATGGCACAGGTCCACTGTAAGCTTCAGCAAATTTTACAGCTCTTTCTGCTACAGGTTTTAAAAATGCGTTCTGGCAACTGACATCAATTTCATGTTGGTACAGCAATTAAAAAAAAAAAAACCCAACCACTTTTATGTAAGTTATTTCAAAAGGAAGGAGAATGCTATACTTCTGCAGTAGGAATTCTCTTATTTTACTACCCAGTGAAAAAATCCAGAATAATTTGAATGATAAAAGAAGAATTTATCAGAAAGTGTTATCTTAAAAGGGTGTACAAGAAAAAGTTGAGTTAGGCAGAGAGCCACTAGAAGCATTTTTTGTATCAATGTTAGTTTTGAACATCTTCCAGTATATGGGCATGAATTTAGATGTGTGCACTTCTCCTGTTAAAACAGTTTGTTTTAAAAGCTTCCCAGGATTTTAGCTACGGTGACCTAGAAAAGCAGTGTTATAGGCCCTGAGAAATGTGAAAATCAAGTCCAGACCCTTGTGTAGCCAGACTTGGTGAGAAGTCTGCTGTAGGTGCCTATCAGACAAATCTCCTTTGAAGCTGGTGTAGGTCTCCATCCTACAGCCAGCCTGTGCATGTGGATAACTGCAAGCATAGTTCCCCTGAGCCCCGTGACACTTCTCACGTGTGTAACTGTCTGCCGGAGCCGTAAGGAAATAACTGTACTTTTTGGCTTGTATTTAACTATTCATCGTGTTTGGATTTTTTAATCACTGTTATTCTCCCAAAGTAGGCCATGCTTCCTCAGGGATATTTATGAAATTGTTCTACATCTCCTGAACAACTATCTGGATCCCAGCTTATTCTTCTGAAAACTTTTTAATATAAATAAACATGTGGGAGAGATTTTTGTTATTATGAATGGGGGCAGGCACTGTGTTCTCGGAAAGGCTATTGAGTGCAGACAATCAAGTCTATTGCATTTTTTATGCTGAACACCTTATTAATAGCAGACACATCCGCTTTTGCCTGGGTCACAGGAACAGTTCAGGGGAAAGAATGCTTTATCTCTAGTCAATAAATCATTTATGTCGAGTGCCAAAGACCAAGTCAACATGAAAGGGGGCGAAAAAGTTATTCCGGCAAAGGAAGTGAATTTAAATATACTCAGAGCCATTAGTTCGGTGCAAAAGAGTAAGAGAGTAGCGCTATTTTCATAAAACAGCAATTACCAGCCCTGTGGAGACAGATAAATTCGCAGAGGCCAGTCCTACTGTTCCATTGATCGCTAGTCATTATCTCTGAAACACAACATATTGCCATCACGAGACCGTTCCCTGTGTGCAGACCTGCAGCCTTCCTCCCGTGCCTGGTCTCCCTCCTGCCGCCCATCTGCCTGGGTTCTGTGTGAGGAGAAAGGCTGCAGCATCGGGCCCCGCTGAGAAACGCCGACAGAGACATGGCCATCCCAAGAGCTTCAGACCGTGAGAAGTCCCACACTAGAAACCTGGAGGAATTACTCGCCCTGGAAAACACGCTGCAGCTGAAAGCATCCTTTGCACTGTTTTGTTCTGGGTTTTTTTTCCCTCTGTGTGGCTTTCTGTGCATGAACACTCACCATTTATTCTGCTGAGGGAAATGCAGCCTCCCAGGAGGGGAGTCTGGAAAAGCCCCACGAGCTCCTTGGTTTTGCCTGCCCAGCTGCATGGCGATGCTCTGCCGGTGGGTTCATCACTCCCTCTCTGTTCCTTAGGGGAAGTGGTGTCACTTGACAGCAGCTGTAGTGTCATTGAGGAAATCGAACCATTAAAAATGACAAAATTCTGGTTTTGTTTTGCCCTGAATTTTTGGAAGACCTCCGGCCAGACCCCTGGCAGAGCTGCCTTGGTGCTACTCCATCAAAGTCTCCAGAGATGTGGTGATTAATGCCAGCCGTGGAGCCAGGCCTGGGGTGGATTTTTGTCATCACTAAAACTAACCTCCGTCCACCCGCCACAAAGCCACGAGACCTCACTTATTCAAAATTGTCTCAGGCAAGCAAAGTAAAATCCTCCACCTTTCACATCAGTCCCCTTTCAACAATTAACATCTCTGCCGTCAGAGTCTCCTTGAAAGGCCCCACTGCAGGACTCTGCTGCAATTGACCCTGGTATATATAGACTGTGGTCAATAAGATTTTAATTTAAAAAGAAAAGGTCCTCTGGTATAATTAAAATTGATGGGTGAGGGGAAAAGTACTTCCATCCGTACCTGCAACCTCCTATAGTGAAATTCAGGAGTGCAAAATAACCCACCAGCATAACACATGGGTGATTAGGCAGGCTCATGAGGATAAATCAGCAAGTAAGAAAAGTAGATATTTGATGAGGGAAGACAGAAAACTGCAGAGGAAGTCAGTGGCCAATGGATTAGGGTTAGTTAGACCAAAGGCTTTGCATATATCCTAATAAATACAGTCGCAGCAAAGCTAAGTCTGTTATTAGACAGGCACAGCACAGTGATTACTCACAGTACATGCAAAAACCAACAAATATTCTTGTTTGGTGTTTGAAAGCAGTAGAAGGAGGGAGTCATATTGCACGTTAAAATGTAATTCTTCCTACTCCATCAGTAATTATGGATAATATTAAGCAGCAACTCTCCAAACATATTTTTCAAATTTGCAGAAGCGGATAACTGAATCCAAAAGTGTAGGAAAACTTGCCTAGGACTCCTCAGAACTGGAAAGCTTAAAAGAAGCTCTCCATATGACACTCAAAAATCCAAGAATTGAAAAGAACTAGTGATTTAACCCAGAAGGGTATAGGTTCATTAACTTCCTATCAGTCTTAGGCAAAATCATGGAAAGGTTGATATGACACAATCTTTAAAGCAATTAAAAATTGATAAAACTCTCCAAATTATTTTTATAGAAATGTATCATGCCAAATAAACTCGCTGTCATTTTTGTGTGATATCAAAGGCTCGTTGATAGAGCAAACTCTGCTGGCATACTACACTCAGCCTCCTATAGATCACTTGATGCTGATACAGAACAAAATAGCACAATGCAAAATCAATATAGCCCGTATTAAGTGGATTAAAACTGATCGCAAAAAATAACTGTAAATATGAAATTATCATTAGCAAGACTATTCCTAATCAGCCCCTCTCAAGGTATGCTCTAATTTCAGCGTTCCTCCAAGGGAAAGAGAGCATTATTGTTGGGAACAGCCAGAGATGACAAAACCAGGGATGCAGTAGATAACGATGTGGAGCAGATCATGGTAGAGAGGAACTGGGAGGGTGGCAAAGCCAGAAATCCAGGAGAGATGGCAGCAAGTCCTGCTTGGAGGCCTGGGGACTCCGTCTGGATAATACAGTATCTGTGGAGGTCTGATAAACCATTCAGTGTCGATCCCCAAGAAGCTCTCACCAGCTGGGATGCAGGACCTGGCAACAGCCACACGCTCTGCCCGTTTGTTTGGTTCCTGCCCGTCTTTCAGAGAGGGTATGGACAACTTGGAAAGATTATTTTCAATAGCTGCCACTGTCAGCCAAGGGCAGGAAAACAGGTCTTATTATAGTGTCAGACTAATGACTCTTGAGCTAGTAATTTATCAGAAGCAATTTGAAGAGGTGACTTGATCTCCATCTGCAATTGCAATCTTCTACCTGGGCAGGGAAGTGCTGTCTGAAGGCAGGTAGCTCTTTTATTTAGAAGAAAAGGGAATGAGGTGCTCTACTGGTTGGAAACTGATTTCAGGCTAGAAATTAAGTGCAAATGCTCGACAGGGAGGATAATTACCCATGGAGACAACTTACTTAGTTACCTGGCATGTTCTCCATCACATAAAGTCTTCAAATGTATGCAAAGTATTTTTCTAAGTTGATAAACTCTACCTCAAACTGAAATCCAGGCTCACTATGGCAATTACTGGATGAGGTTATTAGGTATGTGTTGTGCAAGGATTAGAGTAGATCATCACGTTTAAACTTCTAAATTGAGAATATCTTAAAGTTGCCAATAGTACAGGAAGGCAGGGCAACCTATATCCATTTTATCACACAAAGTAGTCTTAATTTTAACAGCTGATATGAATTGAGCTGTGCTTGCCAGCGTTTGGTCTGAGCATTGTAGGTCTGCTTGCAGTTGCATGGTCCTTCTGCGTGTAATTAAAGGAAGAAAAGCAGACTAGAAAGGACAAGACAAACCCTTGGACATAGAGAGAAGAGTCCATTGTCTTTCATTAGTAACAGCCTGAGACAAACTGATGCACTCAAATGATGGGGCCAGGCAGAAGTGTGGTCTGAGCAAGGAATAACAACTGTGGGTTTGCCTCTTAATTAAGGAGGTAGCATCTTGCTGGCAAGAAACAGATTTTTCCTGCCTTCAGCAGGTGGCAGAGAAGCTGCGGTGCTGATTGAGAATTCTATTGTATCGCTGTGCCGCTGAGCACGGTACACGAGCTCCGTGCTTCAAAGACAGCAAACTGTTCCTGCTATCCTGACGAGCCCCATCGGAGCCGGTTAATAAAGCCCTGGAACTGAAATGACTTCAGCGGGACTACCCAGCGTAATGAGAGCTGCTCCCGGTGGTGGGGTTTTGCGAGATTGGGCCCTATTACCGTTGACTGCTTTGAATGTTTTACCTTAGAAATAAGCAAAGGAGCGCTGATTTGGGTTTCACAAAACTGCTGCTGATGGGTGCCGGGGAAGGGCCAACCATCAGAACCACCTTCTGCTGGGCTTCGTCAGGCGGTGGGGGACAGCAGGAGCTGGGATGGACGTATTAAAGAGTAAACAGTTCACACAGAGAGGAGAAACCATAAAAGCAATACTTACTGCAAATTGGTATTGAATTGACATCAAGAAGCTGAAACAAGAAAGGAGCTGGCTGCGGCCGTAGCTAAGAAGATAACGATCTTTGGGGATTCTTGCTCTAATCCAGTGTGAAATCCTAAGAAAATGAGTTTGGTCTAGATTTATTGTTTAAAGAACATTGGTACAAGCCAGCCGCCTGTCAAATAAATTCTGTGGAGTCACTGGCTTTGGTGCATGATGGCTTTCAAGTGTCCTGCGGCTGCCGAGACACCTTGCTGCTCTGGAGGAGAGTGGTCCTCAACAGGCTCGCCTGGGGTCAGGCTGGAAGGAGGAGGAGATGAACCTGCAGAGATGACTGTGCAACCTCTGCTTCTGCCATACCAGTAGGATTGCCAGCGTTAATATAACACTTCCAGGCTTAGTCTGAGAATGAGAGGAAAAGCTCCTTTCTGATTTTGATTCCAAATATATCTAAATACTTTTTCAGAACAACAAAATCCTCTGTAGCTGTTGTTACATCTCTAATCACGTTACTTCTATTAAGTACTTGCCTTGAATTCATCTATTCAATATCATAAGTCACCAAATTAAATAACGATACACAGGGTTTTTTTAAAGCAGGGAGATCAATATTGCAGCAAAACTGCATGAAAGCAATAAGAAGCTGTGCAGAGAAAAAAACCTAACCACAATCTGTCCCATCAGATGCTACGGGGACTTGTTTGGTTGGTTGCTTTTGTTTTTTGAGAGCATAGTTTTACATCTAGATGGAGGCTTTCCCTACTGAGCCAAGCTCTGGCCTCAAGACCAGTCCAGATAAAGAAATGTTTGGAGTCCTCTTACCCCTTCATCTGTAGCTCTTGTGTGCAAGAGGCTCCTTCTCTGCTTTTCTCCTGAGAAAGGAAGAAAGGAGACTAAGTGGCAACAGAGAAAGCACAGAGGGACCTGAGCTTCCAGCCCATGCAGAACATCTCAGCGTGAGACCCAGAGCTCTGCCCTCTCCTCCTGAGCCCAGTGCCATGCACCAGGGGAGGAATGGGCCATACTGGGTGAACCCCCAGGCGAAGCCCAGAGTCCTCTGCCATGCTGGGGGCTCTCTAGAAGCCGTTGCAGGAGACAGGTTACCTTGCAGAATCGGCCCCGTGTGTCAGGGCATCAGCTGGGGTTGCTGCTGTCTGTGGGACTTCCCCTAAAATACAGATGAACTGCTCGGGGCCGTGCTCTGACAGCAGGAATGGCCGGCATTTCCCCAAAGAGGCTGTGTGCTCCCAGAAGACTCCTTGGCTTTGCACTAAGCTCTGGGATGCTCCTGGCGAGAGGAAGAGGTGCATTTTTAACTTTCTCACAGTCATTGCAGAATCTGAAAGTGGCAGGGCTGTGCTTTGGGACGTGTTGGGCTTTGTTTTCCGTTTCTTTTCAGGCCTGTAGCTATCTGCACCTGCCTCCCAATGGCTCTTTCTTTTTCACAAGTGGGGATAAAATGGGGTAACACCTGCCTGACTCCGTGCAGCGTAAGCCAGCAAACAGAGCTCTAAATTGAGCTCCTCTACTTTGGGAAGTTGAATTTAAGGTTCATTGAACCCGTCCTTGAGGAGAGCAGGTAACTGTCAGCAGGAATTATAGCCACACCTGAGTTGTCTCCAAAGGTTGTCCCCAAATCAGTAGCCCATGGACAGAATCGGGTGCCAGGCTGTGCTTGCGCATCGGCACTGGCAGCTGATGATGGACACGAGCTCCAGGGAGCCAGAAGGAAGCTGAGATCAAGGTCCCTGGAATTTGGTGGCGTGATGCAGGAGGGCTGGATGCAGAAGGCTGAGTGCAGGCCCATGGCCATGCTGTGGCCAAAATGGTCTCCCAAAGGCAGCACGTTGTGTCCAGTGAAGCTGCCTTTGGAAGCAGTTCTGGTTTGCATTCACTGAGGAAACACTCTCCAAGTCAGTGAGCTCCTTTTAATGTTAACTTGGTTGAAAATCTAGGGAAATGCCAGCACTCTAAGGGTTAAAAAGCAACGCACTGTTGTTCCCAGTCTGTCAGTGGCTGAACTTTTTAAAGACAGAGCCAAATGAGGTGGCATAAGACAAAAGTGTGCCTTTTTGTTTGATGTGCAGTTCCCAGGCATCCAAGGTGTTCATCTGTTCAGCAGTGCTTTTTCCCCAAAATAGAAATTGTCATGCAATCTAATTTTTAGTATATGAAGTGGCCATCACTGTTAATAACACCCTGCAGTTTTTATATCTACTCTTTAATTCCTTTTGTTTTCAGAAATCAACAAAAATTAAAACCCGTGTGGGAGGGAGGAATTCTTTTAAACAATGAGATTAAAGTCAATATCAAATTTTTGGTATCTTTGGGCATGATCTCTGGAAGCTTTGGATATCTGCTTTATCATTTTGTATATTTGACAATTTTGTACTCTGCATTGTTTGACTTCATTTGTGCATGGCGATGTATTAAAACATGGAATTTTTATTATACAGTAAAAGTATTTTGTTTCATTTAAACAAGGTCGGGGCTTGATCCATTGCATGAACGGGAAAAAAAAACAACAAAACCCTAAACCACAAAGCAGAGGGTTTTGCCAGCAACC
The DNA here is from genome assembly GCA_026546715.1 of Gallinago undulata. Taxonomy (NCBI): domain Eukaryota; kingdom Metazoa; phylum Chordata; class Aves; order Charadriiformes; family Scolopacidae; genus Gallinago; species Gallinago undulata. The sequence continues at coordinate 138,582,995 of JAOTQQ010000012.1, read as the reverse complement.
CCTCTCACCTGACACTCTGACCAGTCTCATTACGGGGATTTCCAGGACCTGAAGGTGGGCAAAGCCCCTCACCCACCCCTTCTAAGGGGACCAAACCACAAAAGGAGCACATACAAGACTGTTTATGGTACATGGCGTTTCATTGCTGTTTCACCCCCCATTTATTCTCGGCATTTACAGCATGAGAGTAATTTAAAAGTCAGTAGATAATGCAGTTTTCAGAAAAACTAATGCTGAAATTCCAGCATGATATTATGCTCTCCCTATATGTGGTTTGTTTTTTTCTTTTCAGCCGCAGTTCTGAATATTCTCACGTTTGGAAGGTAGAGGCTGATGACATGTTTTGGTCAAACACAAAATGCTGGGCTTAATACAAAATAATAGAATGAAATTATATAGCGTGCAGTATAACTGACAAAGTCAAGATAAATTGTCATCTAAAAAAAAACATAAATCATGTTTTTTATTGTAACATCTTGTGATTGGGCTGCAATTTGCTAAATTCTGTTTGTATCTTTAAAAAGCTTTCTAGTCCATAAACTGCTGGTTCGAAGAACAAGTGAGCGGGGAAAGCTCTGCTGTAGTTCAAACCTGTGCATGTTACATCTCGGGCTGAAGGAAATTAGGCCAATCCTACAAGTAAAGAAAACAGTTTCTATGTCTATAATAAACTCCAGTTAATGAAGTAAAACCCTAGAAAACCCACATGGTGCTCCCAATCCCACCATTGATCTGCTATATCTGAAAGAACAAGTTCCCTCACATCATCTCTTCATGTCCTACCTCCTTATCTGTAAAACAGGAACTACATTCCTGTTAAACTGGTCACTGTTAAACCTCGAAACTCAAGGGAGAAACTATAAGTCTTCCAAGAAGATTGTGTTGCGAATGGGATTGATTTGAACAGACCAAGCATCTTGGTGCAAAAAACCCTCATGCTTTATTTGGGAGACACAAAGTTGCCATCTACAGCTCGGGCTTATCTGACGTTCAGCTCTGGCGGCACCCAGAGCTGTCAGAGTGACGCTTTCATGGGTGAGGTGTCCTATCGGCCTGGGCTGCGTTTGTCTGAGGTTCATTCCTCTTTTGTGCGCTCCTTTGTCTCCTTCATGTCACTGCCTTGTCATTGCCTTCTCGTTTTTCTGCACCTGACGTGATTTCTTGCCTTCTACTGTGGTTAGCATCACGTGGGGAGCACATGAGAAACACGCTTCCAAGCGAAGCAGTTTTGCTTTAACAGAATGGCACCAAGGCTCTGGCTTTAGGAGGAGATAACGGGGAGGGCAAATTGCTACAGGGCAATTTCGAGGGCAACGCAGGGATTGTCCTCTTCCTCATGGCTGTGTCGGAGCGATGGGCTGACATGGCAGCAAGAAGGCTGAACGCTGGACACTAGGAACGGCTTTCTAGGAACAGGGATGCTGAAACAGTAGCGACTGCTTAAAGAGATGGAGAACAGCTTCAACAAGCATCCATCAGCAATCCAGACCCTGTGGTGGGGCAGGAGGATGGACCAGGTTGCCTACCAAGATCTCTTTCAGTCTTACCTTGAACAGGAAGCAAAGAGTTAACTTTGTTAATTATCATTATTTTACATTTCAACTGGAACCGAATTTAGCTCTTCTGTTTCTACCTTTTCAAGGTAAAAACCCACTACTATGTAGCTGTGAGTAATTCCAGACTCATTTAAGTCAATACATCAAGCTGTCAGCTGAGAAACTGGGACACATCCACTGACGCAGCTGGTCCAGGCGCAGAGACAGAGCCTGGGGTGACAGCAGGGACCGGGCCCACCTTCTCACCCAAAATCATCACCACGCTTATCAAGAGTACAATTCCTGTGCCATACAGTGACAAATAGCAGCGATTAGTAAGACTAAGAACACAAAAAGGGTGACACCTTTTAGAGTCTGGGTGAGGATCGCGCTTCAACCCCCCTCCAATATCCAGGCTTTCATCTGGTCTTTACTGGGCACCATCAGGGTACTGGGGCTAGGTGGAGCAGAGCCTTGAAATGAGGGGGTTAAAAAAAGAAAAAAAAAGAAAAAAATCAGGGTAAAAAAGATATTTTGAGCCCACTTGAAAGCTGAAGAGAGGCAGCGTTTTACAGCCAGCTGGCCAAAGCCTCGAGAGCTCCATCCATCCATTGCGGAGGGCAGGCCGAGAGGGTGTGCGTGGTCATCTCCAGCCACCACCAAAAGCTGCAGGCTGGTCAGGAAAAATGCTTTCCCGCTGGGGAGTTTCCCTGCCGAGAAACGAAGCACTCCGGGGCGCCTGGTAAGTCTGAGCTCCCACACTGCGCTCCGGCACTTTGCGGGGGGGGCAGGGGAGCGGGGTCGGTGCGGGATGCTCAGCCCCAGGGCCCCGTTGGCTCTCCTCCGTGCTGCGCAGTGGGACGGGGACACAGACGACGTGGGAGGCAAATTGCTTCATGGAAAATATTGGGAACCATTGTACTAAGCTGATTAACTCCTTCTAACAATTTTATTTAGCTGCAGAAGTTGCCCCACACGAAGAGGGCAGCTGCAAGGTTTTGCACGATGAAAACGCTCCCGCAGGCAGGATGGCCAGAGAAGCCCCCGCCTGTGGTCGCTGCAGCAAATTTTAGTACTTCGGGGAAAATGCAGGGTTATTCCTGCCTTTGTTTAAGCTTTAACTCAGAGCATGAAGGATACTGTTATGCTAACTGGTTTTGTACATCTCCCTTGTGTCCCAGACTCAGCCTGGTTTTGGCAGTTCTTGGGAGGTAAAACTTTGTCAGAAACATGAGGAATTGTGGGAGCCTGGGCTCCCGGTGCTGAACTCCTCCCCGAGACAACAGCTGCTCGCTTCACCCTGGGGAAGTAGCTCTTCTCCCCCAGGCCACTTCCCTGAGTTGTCCACAACTAGGTAGGGGAAATCAGGTTTTCTTTGTGCTTCCCCTCTTTCTCTGTGTTTTTAGTCCCACAACAGCCTGCCTCTCAATCCCAAAATATGGACCTTTTGGACAGCCCTCTGCTAATCCCTTGAGGGATGTGGCAACCAACAGGAAAACCACGATTGTCTGGAATATTATCCGAACGCGTTGGACCAAGGACCACCCTCAGCCTTGAGCATGTCTCTTGGGTCACCAGTCACACACCCTTCCCCATTAAAGTTAAATTAAAACCACTCTAAAAGCAGTGTGGTTTCAAGCACTAGCAGCAGGGCATTTGTATGGGATTTTCTTCTCCACGGGCCAGTCTGGGACCCCTGAGTGGAGGATATTGTCTCAAAATATTCCCTGAAAGCCATCAAGAGTCATTGGTATCCAAGCACAAAACCAACAGCTCTCCCATCTCTGAAAGCATTAGCTGTAAAACAGTTTTACCTTCTCTGGTTGTTTCAGAGCTCAAGGGTGACATTTTTGCTCCCATTTCCTTTTGCTTCCCATCACAGCTTGGAGAAGTGGCAGCCCTTCATCACAAGCGGGAGGTGGGATGTTCACTAGCTCCCAGCCAAGGTGTAGAGCTACCTGGGTTACAACTTGGTGAAAGAGAAAATGTGGGCACACATCTTCATGGAAGTAGGTACCTGGGAAGCATCTGAGCAATTCTGTGGTTATATTCTGCCATTGGTTTAGTTTTGAATGGTAGCACTGTAAAAAATCAATATGGTACATTTTAAATGGATTAGGAGGCAGTTAAATGCAGGTCTCCAAAGAGAAGTTGCAAATGTAGAGTGATCCCATGGGAGTTTTTATAGAGGGAATACTCGGGAAGCAGTTCTTGGCTGTTTAGAGGTCACAATGGATAAACAATTGAATATGAGTTCCCCATGTGATGCTCTCACTAAAGGGGCTAATATGACCCTAGGATGTATAAATGGGAGTATTGAGTGGTAGGGGAAATGTATTAGCTCTATATCTGACATTAATGAGACAAAAATAGTCCAGTCCAGCTGTCAGCACTTAAAAATAGTGTTGAAAAACTGAGAACGATTGGGAGAAGAGCTGTAAGACTGATCGAAAGCATATCTTACAATAATCCAAAGGAGCACATTTATATTATCAAAGAGGAGTAAAAGAGATTAATTGATCAAGATCTGTAAGTATCTATACATGGAGAAGGAATGCAGTATCAGAGGATTACTTAATCTGCAGACAAAGGCACATAAACCAGGAAGAGAGTGGAGCTAAAAAAAAAATATCAAGTTGAAAACGAGGCACATTTTTCTCCTTAATGGCCTTGTAATTAACCACTGGAGGAGCTGACACGGGATATGGTAGATTCTCCATCACCCAAAAAGATCTTTAAATTAAGCATGGATGTCTTTCTGCATGATGTAGTTCATGTATCGGTGTGGGAATTGCTGGGCGAAGCTCCATGATCTGCATTATGTAGGAAGGCAGAGGAATCCACCATGGTGGTGCCTTCTGGCTGTGAAATCTATGAAACTATCAAAGTGATGAGGTCTGTATATCACATCCCTGCAGCACCCAGCCTGTTTATGCAACATATGTTATGAAAAGACTCTTTTAGCGATATTTAGAGAGCTTTAAATATTTTATTAGGGTTTTTTTTATAGACTCTTCCTGTAAAACCAGATAGGTGAAATAAACCTTTAAAAAAAAAAAAATATCCTGAAATAGATTTCCTATACCCCCAAATCTCAGTATTAAAGACCAATATCTCAGGATACTCTGGGCTTTCAGCGTGATGCTCCAAGGACTCAGCCCTTCATCGTGGTTTAAAGCTCCTATTTCACAGATTTATAGATGCTAAACTCAGAAGGGACTGCTGTGATTATCTAATCTAACCTTGTGCATATCGGAGGCCACAGGGCATCCCTCAATTACTTCCAGGCTACGCTGAAGCCTTCCAGACTCTTCCTTCATACCATAGCTGTGACACAGCCCTTCCCCTCCATCCACACAGCTAAACTTCACATCAGCTCAAGTCTCACCGCAACATCCTTCCTTCCACCTCTGACAAATGAAATGTTTCCTGGCACATGTCTATTCAAATTGCTGCTGCAAAGATCATTTGCCATTCCTGTGTCTCCTTGCCTGCCTTGCTGGCTCTCCCTTCTGCCTGTCCATCAACACATCTCCTGTCCCTCACAGCCTGGTCCCCACCTCTGCCTCTTCATCACATTTGGTACCAGCTCATTCCTGTCTCTCATGGCCCACTTTGTTGACTCTTTTTTTTTTTTTTTTAAATCCCCTTCTTTTTTTCTGAACAAGGCTCATGTGGTGTAGCACCAGTTCATGGGGAGGTTCCCTAAGACACATTCATGCTAGTAAATAAAAAGATGCTGGGAGCATTTGCACCCATCAGACTAGGTTAAGCCACATGTGCTTCTAAGCTGTGACCATTTCATGTCACTGAACGGATGCTCAGAAGCAATCTACTGCCTTCACTGCTTCTGCTCTGTGGAAAAATGATAAATATCCTCTTTTACAAAGCCTCAGTGCTCAGAATTTTTTAATCTAATACTGCTATACACAACTGCACAAGGGGTCTCCATCTGAATTCACAACGGTTACCTTATTTTGTGTTAAGAGCAGAGTTTAATCCTTCTGAAGCCAAACTGCATAAAATTTTCAGAAGCTGACACACATCTCCGTTCAGCGTTGCCTATTGACGAGCAGACACCCCTGGCCAAACTGAGAGGAAAACGTCTGTCAGGAGGTGTTAATGAGACCATAGCATGCAGCAGGCAAGACCCAACCAGGTCAGCAAGATCAGACAAAATTCGTGTTCTCATCAGGTGATCACAGCTATCTACAGTGGCACTCAGCCGTCAGGGGATGACTCGCACACATCCTTCCTTACACAGATATTTTATGAATTTTAGAGTTAGCAGGATGCAAATCTGACCTTTCAAGCTCATCTGTCAAAGCAGAGCTTTGGCCGGTACCTCGCGGGCGCTTGTGCAGGAAAACGCAGTGGTATTAAAGAATGTCACAGGTGTCCTTCTCTCTGAGCCAGCACAGTTCAAACATTGGGCGGGAAGTACCTTTTTAGCAGTGATGTAAAACTAAATGCCCCGTTGCTTGTAACTAGTCCTGGTACCATGTTGATTTTGCAGCAAGCCATGGGCAGCTCCAATCTTCATACCTAATAACGGTCCTGAGTGAAATGCTGCTGCTGGAAGAGGTGTGGGGCATGATTTCAGGATTAGGTGAAGGGATCATGCCTTTGAAAAGTGATGAGTCAAAGCAGAAGGAAGGGAGGGGAGAGGGGAGGCAGTAATTCACAGAGAAAATTTTCATTTAATTAACTGATTATTTACATCTCACTGTACAAATCAGAGCTAAGTACATCCATCCAAGCCAATGTATATGATTCACAGTTTGTCAAATAGATATTCTGGAAGTGAGAAGTTACAGAAATAAAAGTCATGAATCATCAGTTGTTCTTTTATGCTCGTGGACAGCATCTTTTATTACACGTAAATTCAATTTATAACCATGGCAAACAGAAAAAATAGCTAAAGTCAAGTTTGGATGGATAGAAAAATGACACGTCTTTGAGAACAAGAAATTGTGAATCTAAAGATGAATTGTGCCCAGTTGTTTTAGTGGGATACGCCTGACCAGCAGTAAACATCTGCAATGTCTGTTCACGGGCTCTGCATTCTCCATCCCAGTCTAAACCAGGCAGCTACAATGACTATGTGCACCCTAAAAGCTGCTGTTTCCCTCTGACCATCAGAGGAAGTTCAGATAAAGACTAACTAAAAAGTTAGGTGAGATGAACCCTACTCGCTAACGTTCCTTGAAGCCAAATTCAAAGACAAGTCCCTAACAATTTTGAGAATTTCAGACAAGATACCTGGTTTGATGCACGAGCCCTTCTCTGCAGCCTGCTGAGCTCCTGCTGTGCTACCTACGAAGATAAAAGCTGCAAATACCTCTCCACACACACGATTAAAAGTCATGTTGCAGAATCTGAGCTGAACAGCCAAAAAGAAATGGCTCTCTTATAACAAGAAGTCTGTCTTGCACCCATTCCACAGGACAGGCACCCACTACTGTGTGAAGTCCACTGTGGGCATAATTCAGCCCCTCTTGAGATCCACCTCATGCTTTTGCTGTGCCTTGCTGGGAGGACAGACACGGTTTAGTCTGCAGAGGTAGTAAGCACATATCTTGATGTTTCTTTGGACACGTCACAAAATGTTAAGGGTTTGCACAGTGGGAAGAAGAGTCCCATCCCAAAACATCTCAGGTGGGCTGCCCTTGCGGAGGCAGCTCCTGTCCCCTGTCTCTCTTTTCTAAAAATGCACCAAACAGGAGGACTATGCTATATTTTTGTTTCTCTGGAGCACATCTATAGAGGCACCAAACAGGTGGATATAAAACTAGCTGTTTAACTGCCTCGACTGTTTAGAAATATAACAAACAAATGTAAATACAACTAAGGGTCTGGAAATCAGTGTTTTCCTTTCTGTCTGAGACAGGCAAAATGAACTGAGAGCAATATCCAAGCACTGAAAGTTAGCAGACTAGGGACAAAAATATACCAGTTGCTAGGAGATGGCATTTAATCTAGAATTTTAGGCAATAAATAAAAACGAAGTTATAAGAAAAAATATTGTTTAGGGCAGAAATCAACCCAAAGCAAGTGGTTGTTTATGAGAGGGAGCAAAGCTGCTGTGGCTGCAGAGGAGCGAGGATGCTGCCCCACGTCACGGCGCGGGGACAGAGGGGAAGGGGAAGGTTATCACTTGACCATGGGAACAAAACCCCTGCCAGTGAAAGACACCCCGGGCAAAACTCTTTCCTAGTTGAAGTTGCCAGGAAATGTGGCACTAAAGTAAACAAGGGCTGTACTTCAACCTGCAAATATCACCTTTGTGATGGAAGCCCAACCAAAAGCGAAAATGTTGTGAAACTCGGCTTTCTCCCTCCGGTCATGAAAATTACAGGAAAACACAGCAAAAGTAAATTGCTTGTGAAGTCAAATACCAAATCCACCAGAATCTGCTGGGTTCTTTCCCCACTGAGAGCCCTACTTTCTTAATAGAATTAAAATTGATAAATGCTACTTTTTAAGACTAGAACATCTTGTGAAACCAAAGGGGCTTTAATGGCAAGGCCAGCAGGGAGTGGGCTTGGCTCTCCCTACAGCAGCCCAGCCCTCGGTGGGATTTGCCCAAGTGGGATTTTAGTTCTGCTGAAATCAAGGGCAAAATTGCAATATATCTCAAAAGGCCATTTCCTCCTCCAGACACACAGGTGAAAGTTTGCGTGTACTCTAGCCCAGCTCATGGTAATCACCTGCACCTTGTGAGGAGGCAACTCTCCGTGGTTCATTTAGAAAGTAACTATATGCAGGCCTTAGAAACAGTGTTTGTTTCAACACTGCCCCTGGGTGATTTCCAGCTCTGACATCCCCTTGACCCAGGCTTGTAAGCACTTCTACAATATTTGGTCACGGTGATTACATTAATTAGTAGGACTGAACAGTAAGGGCACAAGTGCAAGATGGAAATTCAGACCTTTCATAACTTTGATATTACCTGAAATCCTGAACGCTGGCACACTACTTGTTTAGACTTGCTTAGGATAGTGCTTGTCGGAGTGACTAATAGTTTTCTCTGGGCAGCAGCCAAAAATCAGAGTCCATGCTGATGCCTGCAATCCACCAGCAGGCTTAGATATCGTCAACAGGGTATAGTCGAGCCTGAAGAACCGCTGATTGAGAGGATACGTATTCCTCGCTCAGAAGATCCAGAGGACCATCCTCTCTGCTGGTTCAGGTTGTCTTCTGAAGGATAACTGCTGATTTCTGTCACCTCTGCAGACCTACAGGTGCTGCCAGGGAGGCACTAACATGCATGCTATGTTACATTCATGCTGCTGAGGGCAATGGCATTTCCTCTTCATGCAATCCGGACAGCACAGTTAGTACCATCACATCTGGATCTGCACACTTGCAGATCGTTTGCAGGGAAGAAGGGTTGGACAAGGACTGGTTGGTTGTTGCTAGATCCTTCTGATTAATCCCATCAGCTGGGTAGGAGAGTATTAGCCAGGGAGGATTGGCTGCATTTTTGTTATTACATGTGACTAAGAGTCCAACCGCCATGAGCCAGCAGTGTGCCCAAGTGGCCAACAAGGCCAACAGGAACTGGGCTCGTTTGGCCTGGAGAAAAGGAGGCTGAGGGGAGACCTTATTGCTCTCTACAACTACCTGAAAGGAGGCTGTAGCCAGGTGGGGGTTGATCTCCCCAGTAATAAGCGATAAGACAAAAAGAAATGGCCTCAAGTTGCACCAGGGGAGGTTTAAATTGCATATTAGGAAAAATTTCTACACTGACAGGGTTGTCAAGCATTGGAACAGGCTGCCCAGAGAAGCAGTTGAGTCACTACCCCTGGAGGTATTTAAAAGACGTTTAGATGTGGCACTTGGGGATATGGTTTAGTGATGGACTTGGCAGTGCTAGGTTAATGGTTGGACTTGGTGATCTTAAAGGTCTTTTCCAACCTAAATGACTCTATGATTCAATGATTCTATGATGACATGGCCATTCTGGGCTTCAGTGGGCTTTTCTCCCAGAATGGCTGGAACTGTCTTTGCTTCTGCCAGCAGTGAGCACAGATTTATCAGCAGGTGACAGAGGCAGTAACCTCCATCCCTGCCATGTGAGGTGGGAAGGGCCGGCTGCCCACACTGTCCATCTGTCCACACTGTGGCTGAGCCTGGGGCTCCCTTCAGCCCAATGTAGGGTTTGAATGAAGATCAGAAAGAAAATTTAAAAGAAGCTTGTGGGATTTGAACTATTTTTTTCAGGTTATTTTTAAAAGAGTGTGTTCCTGGGCTTCCAAGGGCCAGCAAGGGAATTTTGTACATATGAAGATGATAATAAATGAGGAGAGAGGAGCCCAGAATATCCTTACTGTTCAGTTCATAATAATTTGCAATGACTACAGACTGGCAAAGTGAGCCAAAGCAAATCTTAGCCTGGGCTGCATAAGAAGCAGCATGGCCAGCAGGTGATGCAGGATGTGATTCGGCCCTTCTACTCTCCTCTGGTGACACCCCACCCGGAGTACTGCGTCCAGCTCCAGGGCTTCCAGCACAGCAAAGACATGGACCTGTTGGAGCAGGTCTAGAGGAGGGTCACAAGAATGAACAGGGAGCTGGAGCACCTCTCCTATGAGGACAGGCTGAAGGAGTTGGGGTTGTTCAGCCTGGAGAAGAGGAGGCTCTGGGGAGACCTTATTGCAGCCTTCCAGTACCTAAAGGGGGCTTGTAAGAAAGACAGAGAGGGACTTCTAACCAGGGCCTGCAGTGACAGAAGAAGGGACAACGCTTTTAAACTCAAAGAGGGTAGATTTAGACTAGATATAAGGAAGGATGTTTTTACGATGAGGGTGGTGAGGCACTGGAACAAATTGCCCAGAGAAGCTGTAGATGCCCCATCCCTGGAAGTGCTCAACGTCAGGTTGGACAGGGTTTTGAGCTTTTGAGCAACCTGCTCTAGTGCAGGGGTTTGGTCTAGATGATCTTTTAATGTCCCTTCTAACCCAAACCTTTCTGTGGTTCTATAATTTGACTTTCAAGCCCTATGTTCTGATTTGGGGACACTTGGCAAACCTACTAAGTCAGCAACACAATTCCTAAGAGGTCTGAGAAGAAACTTCTCCTCCTTTCCTGAGATCTAGGGCTGAAAATAAAGAGCCGCTTGGTGAGATAAGTACCCTCCAAATCCGGGGACTGGCACACAGACCAGTCAGCGAAACCAGCATCCACATGGCTTCTCTGATGGAGCTCACCACTGAGCAGCAGCTCTCAAACACTAACAGCGATGTTGATCTGCCTTGGGAGAAGCTCCCTTCCCACATCCATGGACTGCGTGCGAGTCAGGCCTGTCTGCTTGTCTCTTGATACAATCAATACACAAGGCCTGCCTTATGCAAACTTAATTAAGCTGAAGCTTAATTTCTATTTCAGTATCAGCTGAAGAAGGAAGTAAAACCACAGGGCACTGCTGGGGATCCAATGCCAGCACTGTGTGAAGGGTAAAAAATACGAAAGGGGGATACAGTCTCTTAACATTTTCCCTCAACTTTCCTATTAATCTTTTAAGATTAAAGGTAGATGTGATACATCATGCCGTAACCTCAGCTGTAACTCAACATGCAGGTCTGGGGAAACGAGGGGAGAAGCTGGGCTGCTTTTTATGTGTGTAAAAGAAGGCAGGGAAGCCAGGGCAAAATATTTCTGAGGTCCACTCACGGCTCAGTGGGGATCCCGAACACTACCCTTCTCACTGGCTTAAAGCCACAGAAGGTAGAAGTGCACACTCTGAAGGGACCGAGGTCATGCCAATGAACAGAAGTGACTGCTGAAGGGTCCCTCACTGCAGCAGCATGGCTCACAAGACCTGGGGAGTCTGGAGAGCTGAGCCCGAGCTGAGCCCAACCCAGCCCAGGGATTCTCCACTTCCCCAGCTGAGCTTAAGGATTCTTCTTATTTCCTCAGCAGCTGCTCTGGGTTTACACTCAACACCTACCTATGGAAATGGGAATGGGGACTCACACCCACTTACTCCGTGCAGCAGAGCAGGCTGCGTGGAGAAGATGGATAACTTTCATCGTTGTGATTGTGTTTTACCTTTTCATACCCTGGATGTTTATTCCTGTATCATGCATTAATTATTGGCATTCTCTAGGCTTCCTTCTGTCTTAATCTGATTTAAAACAGACATTTGCATTTGAAAAGTAGCTAGCATGTATAGCAAATCCTTTCCCTTGGTTTGCTATTAATGCAGCCAGCTTGATGTATTATATTAATGCTGTTTGCCAGGGGTGAAATTAGCACCACCACCTATGGAGAGGCACTTCCTTGATGCACCTACTGCTTTTACCCACAGGCAAAGAATCTGCCTCCCCTGGTGCAAAACCTGGATCCTGACTGCAGCAGCATGATCACACAACTGCTCCTCTCCCCACTGCCTTTGGGCTGGATTTAGGGGAGGTCCAGAGGCTCTGCATCCTGCCCACAGCGTGGGATGCTGCGTGAATAGCTTGACCTGCCAACCAGCTGCTGGGGGAGGGAGAATTTACAGGAGAAGAATTAGACATCTCTTGCAATGGAGGATGTGAGAGCTCAACACGATGGTGCACCAAAGCAGCAGTTGAGGCTTGTGCAGGGAACGAGGCAGGTGAATGCAGAGGAAAGTGTGGTGAGAAGAGGACTGGGTGAGGTCAGGATTTGTCTAATGGTCTTCACAAGGGTGTAAGCACAGAGGCTGAAATGCATGAGTGCTTCAAAATTATCTAAACTTTCCATTGCAATACCTTGGCCGGCAGGGGAATAGAATAAACCATTCCTCTGGAGAGTTCAGTACCATAGCTCCTTTTTTTCCCCTTTTTTTTTTTTGGTTGCTTACACAATTCAGGCCTTTTGGGAAGTTGCCCTGAGGCTGATCGATCTGTTTAAATCGGTGCAAAGGGCGCATGGAGCCACTGGTGTAACTCGCTCAAGTTGGTCTACCCGCAGCGATGAGGTGGTGGGCAGGGGACCGGGTGACCAAAGGTGCAGTGTCAGGCTCGCTGACATGACGGTACCTGAGCTGGCCCAAGTCACCATCCTCAACCCACCAGGGCTGCTCATGCAGGCTTTCCCTGCGCTCTGCTGAGGTCTGGCACTCAAACTGCCCGAAGCAGCCTCTCCTTGCACTACTCCAGCACAATATTCCAGGTCAGCTGAGACCCCTTGAATGGGAGGGTTCTCTCATGTGGCTCCTGCTGTTGGGACTGGGTGAGGAGCAGTATTTCTGTGTGGCAGAGCGGGGGAGGGGGTGGCCTTTGGCTAGAAGTAGCACCGAGCAGCAGGGGCTGGAAACCAGGCTCTCCCAGAACAGCATGTCTGATCACCACGTTAGTTGATCAGGAACAGCTTGAACTGAATGTGTTTCTCCCTAAATGTCTGCACAGAGTTTTGCACCAGGTTGAGTTAGTTTTAAAGCATGGATATTAAATTATTACAACTTCTGTCTGTGGACGAGACTCAAAGCAGCTTCTAGAGCTCATTTACAAAAGGGGTTGGAAAAGTTATTTCAAGTTAACAGCCTACATTACAGTAGTAGTTATTTGAACAGGTGGGGACTGAGGGAAGTAGGGACATTAGCCAAATCATGAATCATAAGCTAATCAGATTGCCACCCATGTTTGCACCAAAAGGAAAAAAAAGCAGTGTATGAAAATACCACAGGTCGCCAGCTACAGAAGTGACTCAGCAACGACCCAAACTTTTGTTGGGGTTTGCCAGGGTGAGTGGCTACACTTCTGCTTGGTACAGGCATGGTCTCTCTCTGTAAACCACCAGAGGCTGGTTCTCCTCTGACTCCACCACCTCTGGAATCCTGGGGCTTGTTTGTATTCTTTGCTCCCCACCACGTTTCTGCTCTGTCCAAGCAGGGGTGAATTTGGGGCCCTCTGCTCTTTACATTTACTCTTTGTGGGGGTCTGTTCTACTATGGCAACCATCCTGTGGGTTTGAGCCTCTTCCTGCAGGGGACCTGGCAAAGCAAGGAGGTGCCCAGGAAGGTACCTCAGGCCACCTGCAGCCTCCGCCTCCTCCATGATGCTGCAAGCTCCTCTCGCTGGTGCAGGAGGATGTGTTTGGCTCTCTGGGAAGCACTGGCTCACAAAGCTGTTCCTTCACCCTCCCAAAGCCCAGCTGAAGGGCTGTGCAGAACCACACCGTGGCCCAGCTCTGCCAGGCAGCAAGGGCTGCTGCGGGTCTGCACTGCCCATGTCCCACAGGGGGGTTTCCCTCCACTGAGGAGTCCCTGGGGTAAAAGAAATATGGAGATGTAACCAGATTGAAAATAACATAAAATAAAGACTACACTGTTGAAACTCTGTTGATGTCACTGGGATTCCTCGTGTCTTACACCAGCGAGCAGAAAATCAGATCTGAAGTGCTGAGGCTGCTGGCAGATGCTTGCCTGTTTGTGTGTGCAGTGGAGAAAAGTGCTTGTTTGGTGCTGATTGCAGACTACGGAATAAGAGCAATTTCTCATCCCACCTCCACAGAAGCTATTTAAATAGTTCTACACCCACTTTGAAAGATGCTCAGTTAGAAAGGGAGTAAATCTGGAAGTTATTACTCCTCGAAGGAAGAGGCACCAGTAAAGAGGCTGCCGGCGCTCTCGGGGACAGCACCAGCCCGGGAGCTCCAGCTCCCCCCGCCAGCCGCCCTTCCCGGGAACAGCTTTTATGAGGCAGCCCGCAGAGAAAGGACACGCTGTGGGACAGAGCCCCGCGGCTCGTGTCTGAGGAGCCCTTTGGGCCGACTCTCTGTCCCAGTGAAGCCACGGGCCCAAGCCCAGCCGGCCACGTGCAGGCGCCTCGCAGGCGGCACAAGCCACCAGCACAGGAGGAGAGGGAACGGCCAGCAGAAGCCAAGGACACTCGAGGCGAGAGGCAGAGTGCTAATTAAAAAAGCCCTTATGAAACACAAGGGATAGGGTTGTGCTGTGTGCGAGTCGTTAAATGCCTCCCTTTCCCCTCCTTGGGGACTCCCGGCCACGAACTCACTGGCAAAGCGAGCAGAGCAGCATTTGCCTGTTCTTTCCCAAAATGAGGGGTGGAGATTTAACCCACGGCGCAGCACCTCTGCGGGGCCACCGGTGGGACGCTGCCTGCTGCCTGGCTGCTCTCTCAGCCACCCACGTCCCATGCCATCTCCCTCTTTGATAACCCTCCTGCCCAGCGGGCTGGTGCAAACCAGCGGAGGTCCTTCCCCAGAGCGGCTGCTAAGTGTCTTCCTGGAGGGTATCACGGGAAAAGTTAAACCCAGGTGGGGAAGCAGGCCACCAGCTCTGTGCAGGGGGAGCCAGGTGTGAGACCTTGCCGCTGGTGGCTCCCAAGCCATCTGCAATGCTGGTCACGCCTCAGAACAGAGGCTCAGGCAGCCAGGGAGCTCTGCCAGTCCCACCATGTTAGATGCTTGTGGATTTAAGGTGTTTCTGAATTACACTGCACCCAAAGAGAGATTTTTATGAATTTACATGCTTAAAATAGCCACAGAGTACCTAAATCCCCTAATGAGTCTCCTACAATGCTGCTGTCAGAGCCGGCTGCTCATATTTATACCCTCTCAGCACAGTCATCCTGCTCCATAACGCAGCACGCCGGGATCCTGACCCTCCAGTGAGTTCCAGGCAAAGCCTTATTTGTCTCCAGCCTTCCCCAACAGAGCTATACTGTGAGATTAAGATCTTAATATTTATAAGCCTCTGGTTTTACTATCCATTTAATGTCATGGTAAATCAGGTGCCTACACCGCTATCCCTCCATCCCACCTGAAACCTTCACCTTATTAGCAAAGGTCAGTTATGTTTTTCCTTAAAAATAAACTAATTATAAAACCACAGTGATTTTCTCACATTTAAATAGCCTCTGTAACAACCAATTATTTCTGCGGACATGAGAAACAGCTGTTGCAATGCCGAAGCTCAAACAGCTACATCTCAGCTATTTGAATGGATAAGAGTTGTTTTTTTTATTCCCATGTGATATTACCAAGATGTGATAAACAACCATAGCGTTAGTATTAATTTGTGGAGCAAAGATCACTTTAATTTGCTCCGAGCTGAGGAATAGTTTTAGCAGAGTATTACTGTTCCACAACTATTTGAAAGCCTGTTCAGCCTTTCCCTCCCTTTTTTCCCCTCTTCCTTTTGTTTTTGATAAAACAACACAACCCTGGGCAAGGGCTATTTGAAGGCAGAGATCGTTTGTGAGCCAGCCTTAAGTCCTTACAGACTGGGGAGTGGACTGCAAAAAATGCTTTCCAAAATATAATCTGACACTGTTGACTACTACATAAAAGGAGAGAACAGACTTTGCCTCCCACCGACCTTCTCAGCTCCCACTAGAAGGTGGGCAAATACCACACAGGAGTTTGTGCCTCTCCTGCAGCCTTGAGGTGAGGACTTCTACTAAAAGCTCTCTTCAATCTGGGTGCGATCTAGGTGGACTTGGCATCTGGGGAAACTGAGCTGCCTTTATTTAGACTTGGAAAGCTCCAGGCTGCTGGCTCTGCAAGGTTTTGCTCAATTCTTTGGAAATCCTTGCTGCACTTAGCCATGGAGATGTGAGTCCACAGCACAAAGAATGGCAGCTTGAGCTAATTAAGAAACAGGGTAACATATTTTTAACCGTACATGTGCCTGTCACCAAGCCCTTCCAAACATCTTAGCTGTGCTATGTTTTTATGCTGCTTTTCTCCCTGGGATCATGACACACTTGACAACGGTGATAAATCAGCTCTCGGGCTGTCCTATTAGCCAGAAAAGCATTATCAAGCCCATTTAGCTGGAAATCTGAGGCCCACAGGTAATCTAATACAGTGATTACCCCAGATAGTTACCAAAAACCAAGCTGGTCTTATGAGGGGAGCCCCACTCCACCCGCTCTGGGAGGATGCTCTCCTGGAAGGCACGAAGGTAATTCTAAGTCTCCTACTTATGGAAACATTTCAACCACAGAGTTACCAGACCAAAAAAACAAGGGGGTTAGGAACAGGTGAGCATGTGACAGCATTTTCTCTTATGTTTTATCTGGATTTCAATCCAAGCACATTTTGAGGGTCATGCTTGGACCCTATAAGCAAAGCAGATGGAGGAACACCCAGTGGGTCACTCAAAGGCATTACTCAACATCATCAAAACTAAGGTGTATCCAAGTATGCAAAGCACTAGGAAATTTTTCACATAAATAAAAAGCAGAAGATACCATGGACTTCATGCTCCTCCAGAGTTAGGTGGCAGCTGAGTAGGGAACTCTGGGGATTTAAACTTTGGAGACATCTAAAGTGCACCCTGAGCGAGTTTGCAGATGACACCAAGCTGAGTGGTGGAGCTGATGTGCCTGAGGGATGGGATGCCATCCAGAGGGACCTGGACAAACTCAAGAAGTGGACCTGTGTGAACCTTGTGAGATTCAACAAGGCCAAGTGCAGGGTCCTGCACCTGGGTTGGGGCAACCCCTGCTGCCTATACAGGCTGGGGGATGAAGGGATTGAGTGTAGCCCTGCCGAGAAGGACTTGGTGGTACTGGTAGATGAAAAGTGGACATGAGATGACAATGTGCACTCACAGCCCAGAAAGTCAACCATATCCTGGGCTGCCTCAAAGAACTGTGACCAGCAGGTCGAGGGAAGTGATTCTGCCCCTCTATTCTGCCCTGGTGAGACCCAACCTGGAGTACTATGTCCAGCTCTGGAGCCCTCAGCACAGGAAAGACATGGACCTGTTGGAGCAGGTCCAGAGGAGGGCCACAAAAGTGATCAGAGGTATGGAACACCTCTCCTATAGGAACACGCTGAGAGAGTTGGGGTTGTTTAGCCTGGAGAAGAGAAAGCTCCAGGGACAACTTATTGCAGCCTTTCAGTACTTAAATGGGCAGCCAAAGGAAGGATGGGAACAACCTTTTTAGCAGAACCTGTTGCGATGGGACAAGAGGTAACGGTGAAACATTGGAACAGGTTGCCCAGAGAGGTGGTAGATGCCCCATCCCTGGAAACATTCAAGGTCAGGTTGGACAGGGCTCTGAGCAACCTGGTCTAGGGGAAAGTGCCCCTGCTCATTGCAGAGGGTTGGACTAGATAACTTTTAAAGGTCCCTTCCAACCCAAACCATTCTGTGATTCTAAAGCTACAGCTGGACACCAAGAGAAAGACCCAAAACGAGGAGTCTGCACAAATCCACCTATTAAAAAATCTGGCCCCAAGTGACTCGCCACAGATTGGGCAGGTGTTAAGTTGCAAAGCCAGAAATAGAAAACCGATTCCCTCTCCTGGCCTTTCATTTGAGGCCTTGGACAGATTCCCAGACAACTGCCAGCCATATGAAGATGTAAATTATTTGGAAGAGTGCAAAAGGTAATGCAGCAGGGTCAAAAGCCACCTGCAAGCCTGCAGACCCTTAGCAGGCACCAGTGGCCGGAGCAAACCTGGGGGTTATGACTCATGCATTTGCCACGTGCACACATTGAAATACCCTTTCACCACCGATTCTTCCCTTCCTCCAGGCAGAATTTCTATTGTAGGCTGGTTTGTGCTCCAGCATCCACCTGCCTGGTGGCAGATGCAGGCAGATTTATGACCGCAGAGAAAGGTAGGCTGCCATCTCTGGAGCGCTCTGCATCCAGCGCCCGCCCAGGCTGTGGATCACTCCCCGGCTGGAGAGCCCGAGGCAGGCTGCGTGATTCCTGCCGTGGTGCCCACTGGGCTCCAGCAATGAAACGGGCTGGAGGCAGGCTGAGTTCTTTCTGTTATGGAGGAAAATTACCAACAGCGGGTGGTAGCCGTTTTAGAAAGGTCGTCTTCAAAAAGGCAACCGATTGCCATAGCCCCTCTGCCCCCAGTTAGGGGCACGCACGCTCCTCCTTAAGTCTTGCCCAACACAACGGGATCTGTCCGGACCAATCGTACCACAACCTGGGAATCCTATGGCTAAAGCCTGGCAGCAGCGATCTGCAGAGGTCTATTTCTCAGTGCTCTAACATGACCCCCTAGCTGCCTTTCTCTGGATTCAAATGTTTGAAAGCTTAAGCAGTCACTGCTGCTGAGAAGCGGGCAGCAGCGGGGTACCTCAAGCGTGGGGCCAGTCAGCTGGAACCCCAACAGCTTTCGCTTCCCTCCCACACTTCCCCATTGCGGTGAGCAGCACTTTCGTGCCACGGGCTCATCAGCACCCCATCCTCAAAATCTGCTCACAACATCTACCGCCCTTGGCACCGGCAGCAAAGCTCACAGGCTTCCTCTTCTGTTTGAAACCAGTCCCCAGAGGCTTAATTTGCAGACGGTAATGGGATTCCACCTTCCTGTGCCTGACAGAAGGTGCCTCTGTGAGCAGCCTTGGTTCACCTTTCAAGAAGCTGACCTCTTTTTTCTTGAACAGCATCCCAGTTTTGCTATGTGGGCTGTGACAAATGTTTCAGGGAAGGATTACAGGGTTAATTAACACATTAATATTTAATCCTGCTTCCCAACTATAGGGTCATTGGCCAAAATTTCTGCCCCCTGGACCCAAATCTGCACCAGCCATAAATATGACTTTCTTCTCAGAATCTGACTTTTTCTTATTATTATTCCCAATTCCTTTCTTCTGCCTCAAGCCCAGACTGCCTTTCTTCAACAGTCCTCTCTACCAACAAATTATTTTGGAAGGGAATTACCTTCTCTCGGCTCCAACTACAAGACTGAACCTCATTTACTGTCAGCAATGCGCCCTTCCATGGTCGGGTCTCCCCTCTTTCGTTGAGGAGGCACAGTGTCTTCACACACATTATCCTTACATTTCTCTTCATCAACTCTGCAGAAGTGAGGGAGAAGAGGAAAGGACTCCAGAGGAGCTGAAGCTCACTTTCAGGATGGGCGTGGAAGAGCATGGGGATGGAAGCTTTTGGCCAAGACAGGGTTTCTGTTTCTCAGCTGGTGTGAGACACCTCTGGATGTGGCAGCAGGAGGGTGGGAGGTGGGATCACAGCACGGGAAAGCAAATCCATTACAGCTTTAAAGCTGGATACGAGCAGCAGGGAAAGCACGTTGGCACAGGCTTTAGCACGGGGTAGTTTCTTGACATACAGTGTCTTGCGCAACCAGCTTGAAGCCTGTCCCATTCAGTTTCCTTGGTTTTTTTTTTTTTGCTGAGCTAGCAGGACTGGAACACAAACACCCACCCATGGTGCGATCACCTCTTCCAGTGTCACATGTGCCAGAGCAAGTCAGGGCTCCAGCCATGCTCCTACCACCCCTCCAGACAGGCCCTGCCCCGGGTTTCCCACACAGACCAGCCTGCACAAGAGACCAGGGCTCTTCCCAGTAACTCAGGCCCTCCCCAGTAACACAGGCTACCGGGGATGGAGTTGAATGCCAAGGAGCAGATGGGACAAAGCACAAACATGTAGCTGCAGGGACAGTTCAGTGCTGCAGCAGCTCCCTACAGCCTACTCATTGATCAGCGTTTTCTTGGCATCTGCCAGCCCCCGAGGATCTACCTCTGGGGCACACAGGGCCTGCTCCCCTGGGATGTCGACCACAGGGCACCCCGGCCAGTACCTGCGGGGTTGGGCAGCACTGGGTGCCCCCGGATTCAAGAGCAGATCACGTCCTCTCCTCTGCCTGCCCCACCAGCGAGATGGAGGGCAGACATGGCAGCCACAGCCACACCATGAAGGATGCACCTCATCATTAGCTTTCTTTTTCGGATTTCCCCCCATTTTTGGGTAGCTGTGTCCCTTCCTCCCGGGACGCACCCAGCCCAGCCGCGCTCCCTGGGCAGCTCCATGGCGGCGGCAAGCCCAGCCGGGCCGGGCCGAACAGAACCGGGCTGCCTCCGGCTTGGGGCTGCACCGGACGAGACCAGATCGGAGGACATCCCCTCGCCTCCACTAAGCGCTAGGCCGGGCCTCGCCGGCTCTCGGCCCAGGGGGCGGTGGGCGCTCTGGTGCCGGTGCCGCCGGACAGGAACCACGACCAACAAATGGGATAGGGGGGACCGTCAGTGGTGGCGCCCCCCGCCCGCCGGGTTATGAATGGGTGCAGCGGAAGCCCCGCCCTCCCGGACGTGACGCCCCGCCAATGGGGGCGCGGGGCTGCGTGGCTGGATGATGAGGTCAGCGCGGCGGGGCCGGGGCGGGGGTGGCGCGCGGGGGGCCGGGTGAGGCGCGCGGGGGGTCGCGGCCCGCGGGCGGGCAGGGCAGGGCAGGGCAGGGCAGCGCGCGGGGCGGGCGGCGCGCGGGGCAGGGCGGGCGGCGCGCGGGGGCTCGGCTGCCGCCGCGGCCCGGGGGAGGCGGGGAAGGGAGGAGGGGCGAGAGAGAGGGGGAGGAGGAGGAGAGGGAGGAGGAGGAGGGTCCTCGCCGCCGCCGCCGCTCCGTGCCGGGGGGCTATTCAGCGGGAGCGCGGCGAGGAGCAGAGCGGCGCCGGGTGGCGGGCGGGCGGTCGCCGGGCGATGCGGGGCTTCGTCAGGCTGCGGCGCGGCGGCGGCGGCGGTGGGCTGTGAGGCGGGCCGGGCTTGGGCCGTGCCGTGCCGTGCCGGGCTGGCGGCGAGGGGAGGGGCGGGAAGGCGGGAGCGTGGCGGAGGAGAGGGCAGGCAGCGGCGGGAAGGCGGGAGCGGGGCTGCCCCGGTGCCCGCCCCGCGGCGGGGGGCCGGCCCCTGAGTGCATGCGGGGCGCCCCGCCGGGCCGCCGCCGGCCCGCCGCCGCCGCCTCCCGCCGCCCCTGAGAGACCGGCGGAGGAGAAAAGTTGCGGCGGTCGCCCACATGCGCGGCCCCGGCCGGCGGCTTGGGGAACGGCGCCGAGCGGAGGTGGGCGAAGAGAGTTTGAAGCGCTCGCCGGCGGGAAGATGGCGGAGCGGAGCTGAGAGCGGCGCCCGGCGAGCTCGGGCCGCCCCCGCCTTCCTCCGCAGCCCCCCGGACCCCCCGCCGGACACATGCAGGCCAAAAAGCGCTACCTGACGCTGCTCTCCGCCGGCACCTGTCTCGCCCTGCTGCTATACCTGGGGGGCGTGCGGCTGCGGGCGGCCCGGCACCCGCCGCCCGGCACCCGGCATGGCCCCCCCCCGCGCCCCGGCGCCGAGCGGCCCTGGCCCCGCTTCCCCGACGCCCTGCGGCCCTTCGCCCCCGCCGAGCGGCCGGGCCCCGAGGGCGCTGGAGGCGGCGGCGGCGGGGGGCGCGTCTCCCCCCGGCAGCGGCGGGACGCCAGCGCCGGCCTCTACCGCGGGCGCCGGTGCCGCATGGAGTCCTGCTTCGACTTCGGCCAGTGCCGGAAAAACGGCTTCAAGGTCTACGTCTACCCGCAGCAGAAGGGGGAGAAGATCGCCGAGAGCTACCAGAACGTCCTGGCTGCCATCGAGGGCTCCCGCTTCTACACCTCCGACCCCGGGCAGGCCTGCCTCTTCGTCCTCAGCCTGGACACGCTGGACCGGGACCAGCTCTCCCCCCAGTACGTGCACAACCTCCGCTCCAAGGTGCAGAGCCTCCACCTGTGGAACAACGGCAGAAACCACCTGATTTTTAATTTATACTCCGGCACCTGGCCCGACTACACGGAGGATGTGGGGTTCGACATTGGCCAGGCCATGCTGGCCAAAGCTAGCATCAGTACTGAAAACTTCAGACCCAACTTTGACGTTTCTATCCCGCTCTTTTCTAAGGATCATCCTAGGACAGGAGGGGAGAAGGGATTTTTGAGGTTTAACACCATCCCTCCTCTCAGGAAGTACATGTTGGTATTCAAGGGGAAAAGGTACCTGACGGGGATAGGGTCAGACACCAGGAATGCCTTATATCACGTCCATAACGGAGAGGATGTTGTCCTCCTGACCACCTGCAAGCATGGCAAAGACTGGCAAAAGCACAAGGATTCGCGTTGCGATCGAGACAACGCCGAATACGAAAAGTAAGTGAGCGGCGTCCCCTTCCCCGTGCGTGTGTCCCCAGAGGCATGCTGGCGTGCCCTGGCTGCCGGGCAGATGTGAGCAGATGTGTGCTGAGACGCTGGCGGCTGCTTGCCAGGCAGAGGGAAGTCACGATCTCTCCTTTGGGTGGGTGGGTCGCTCCCCATGTCCCCGCCGAGGCTGCCAGCAGGGAGGTGTCCCACAGCCCCGGGGACAAATGACCTGTATCCACAGCCCTTTGGCTCCGCAAACACGACCGGCGGCAAAGATGCTGCCAGAGGATGCTCTGGCATCTGGCACTGCCCTTTGTTCCCCCCGGTGCCTGGCAGGGTCGATACCCTGTGCCTTCCCAGACAAAGTTTGTGTCAGTCCTCAGCCCCCTTTGGGTGTGCCTGTGAGCCCGGCTCCCGCGGTGGGTTGGTTGCTGGGATGCTTTCTCCAAAAATCCCTGTTGGGTGTCTGGCCGGTTGGTGTCTGTGTATCTCCACAGGCAGGGCAGTAACTTGCCAGTCTTTTTCCTCTCTGTTCAAACCGGCACAGCATCAGCAAAGAAAGGAGGAAAAAGAAAGGCTGAGTGTGTTCACGTCCTGTGTCTGAGTTTCTGATTTTCACATGTGAGAGGGTACATGGGTGCTGCCAGCAGAGCGTGCATTTTCGGTGAATGCTTGGGTTCTTGGCTTGCCCCGAGTTTTTTTTTTTATTTGTTGGTAATATCTCTGTGTAGCCCAATTTTGTGTCGCTGTGGTGCTGCCCTTGTCTTCCAGTCTGCTTTTCAGGTTTGTATATACAGCTGCCGGGAAAAATCGCTTCCTGGGAATTGCCTCCAGGACGGCGATGCTGACTAAGCCGTTTGCAACTGACTAGTTCATTTAAATGCCGACCACCGCTATGTTGGCTGTAGAGTAGGTATCTATATATGAAATTTTTTGCATGAGAATGTTTCCCGTGTAGCTGGAGTTAGAGGCTGAATTAAAACAGACCAGGCGTGTGGTGGAGCTGCACCGAGAGCTGCCAATGGCTGGAGGGGTTTGCGATGCACAGGGGAATGTGGGTGGAAAAATACTCCTGGAGAGCAGTCGGGAATGGTGGCATTAATGCTGATCGAAATTTCCAGCTGGCTGCCTGTTTCTCCACCGAAACTGTCCACAGGGGGTTGGGGAGAGACCGGGAAGGTCGGCACCGCAGCGCCGGGAAGCCTGTCTGTGCCTGGGCGGACTCCGTTTACTGTAAATCTGCTGCAGAGGGGGAGGAAGCAGCCGTGCAAATACTCGGTGGACTTCTAGTCCCATTCACTTTCAGAAAACTGATGGGCAAGTGGTGAAATGATGCACATGTGGAAGTGATACAGTGGCAGTCTCCAGTCACCAGTAGAGATATGAAGCTAAGCTCATGTTATTCATGACCTGGGGGTCCATTTGGCTTGTGATCTCCTTTAGGGAATATTTTTTGGGGGTGGGGGGGGGAAGAAGGGAGAGCTGACAATCATAGCCTTGTGGGCTGTGCTGGTTTTTGGCAGAGAGTTGAGCAATTGGAGCTAATGTACAGATAGATAAAGTCCTGGGTATTTGCTGTCTTCTACAGCATGTATGCTACCACGTTGTCATAAAACCAAATATACCCTCCCATGGTTTGATGCGAGTAGGGCCATAATCACTTTTTTACAGCTGTGCCATTTGGTTTGACAAAAGATTGACTAGTCCTCATAAGTTCTGCCCCTCCTGAAATGTCTTTGCCACTTATTTTGTAGCAAGGGTATACACAGCTCTCAAGGGGATATGGAAGTGTGAACCCGACTGGTACCCACTGCTGTTCATACAAAGCATGCTTGCCGCGAAGATGCAGCCGTGTCTGGAGTGGGGTATGGGGACTTAAACATTTGTTGCCACGCCGCTGTTAAAGGCAGGAAGTTAAAAAAAAAAAAAAAAAGATTGCAAGAAAGTAAGATTACTCCAAGAATTGGGGCTGAGTCTGTGGTTGGGCTGCTGAGACGAGCAGGCTCTCTGGCGAACAACAGTAAATGCTGAGGCTCTTTAACCCGGCGTTTCACCGGAGCGAGCACACCTGCCTGCCGGAGCCCGCTGCCGCCCCTTCCCGCGCCGTGCCGATGCACAGCAAAGTATGCCATCTGCTGATCTCCCTGCACGGCGGCCGGCGGTGGCCTGCCTTCTCCTCTCCCCGGCAAACACACACCGTGCCTGGCGCTCCCCTCCCTGTATGAAATCCCCCAAGGTCACATCCCCAGGGAAGCTTGTCGGCGGTCAGCTGGTTTGAAATGCTTCTCTGCCGGTGTGTAGCCCAGGTGTGATGGCTGCAGGAGGGACCCCGCTGTTCACCCCACCCAAAGCAGCATCCCACCACGAACGAGGCTGTAGTGCTTGGGAAGGAAATATCTCCAGATAAAGCTGGGCCTTGAAAACTGCTCGCAGAGCTGCTCTTGTGGGGCTTTGAGGGCTCAGATTTAACAATGTGTCCTCAAGGTTTTCATCAAATAGGAGAAAAATGTATTCTCCAAGATACGTATATTTGCGTGTCCATTCAGAGTTGGGCAGGTTGCACATCGTGCTCTTCCGTGCTGGTTTTCCCATCCTCTGCCATGACGCTTAGGCTGTTTCACTTGGTGTGAAAGGCAGGAGCACAGTGCCTTGGCTGTGGAGAGCCGGTCCCGAGGTACCAGTCCTTGCCAGGGCGAAATGTGAAGGATTGGCTCTACGTGGGGCCTTGCCGAGCCGGGTAAAGTAGGTGACCAGATTTTTAAAACATGGTAATCTGGTGTCAACAGGGTGGTAGTGTTGTGTTACGCTTGGTGCCAGTGCACACTGCTGGTCAGTTGTGATGGGGTTTCATCTATGGGGCAACATGCGGTGTTGGATTTGAACCAGGACCACCTGTCCAGAGGATGTGTTGTTTCCTCTCCAGGAGACTGAAAAAGCCAGGAAAGGTCACTTTGTGGAAAATGCATAGAATTTATTATTTCATTTGGAGGAAGGAGGGAGGGGCGTGTGCGTATTTGACTGTCTCCTGGAATTGTATTGAAAGATCCATCTGTGTGTTATAGCTAATTAATTTGCATCCCAGTTACGCATCTCAGCAGATAAAGCTGATACAGAGCAAAATGAATTGCACGATCATGATTAGACTAGTAGCAAACAGGATATAAGGGAAAACAAAGAAAAACTCTAGTTTCTTTACGGTGTGCTTGACTGTCAGAGTTGGCCTTTGTCACCCAGCGCTGGGTCAGGTGGGCTTTCTGAATCCCTCCATGGTAGGATTTTGACATCGAGCTTTCAGTTTCACAAAGGGTTAAGCAAATAAATAGTGCTGCTGCTGAAGTTTGAAGACAGCCTCTTAAATATTTAATGACAGTCTAAATATATACATATGTACAATGTGTTTTAAACAAAGGCAGAATTCATGTACAGGCTTAACTGGTTCCAAATAATTACTTTTTGGAAGGTAATATAAATGACTATGGATACTGAAAGAAATGGAGGAATGCGGTGTTCTAGTAAAGCCAGATGCAGAGAATAGATTTGCACTAAAACGGGCATCTTTCTAGGAAAGTAAATAATGTCTGCAGTGTATCCCCTGATCAGCAACAGCCTTCCCCTTGGAAGATGGAGAGAGTGATGGTATCCAAAGATGTAAGGTCTTGTCAGAAGCCCATTTGAGGAAGCTTTTTGCTCATACCCGTGCCGGATAGCTGAAGTTAATGATGGTGATGAAACAAAGGGGTAAAACAAATAATGAACTGGGTTGAAGAGAGTAGGATGGAGAAGACGAAGAGAGCAAAAAATGTGGTTTTGGAGAAATATGAACTTACGGTGGAGAACAACCAGTGTAGCGAAGTGTTTATAGATTTAATAAATTTTTCAACCACTTGGTGCTCAGAAAGCCTGTGTGATCAAGACTGAACTGAGAAAGGCAGGCAAAACACGCAGGACCTCACAAGGTGGGACTAGTTCTGGCGGAGGAGGTTGGAAGAGAGCAGCTGAGGAGGAGCCTGCGAAAGGAGCTATGCAGGGATCCATCTACATGGGACTGCTGGGCACTGGTGGAAGGGGGAGAGAGCAGCAGCACACCGGGTGCTTGTGCCTGTGAGACGTCTCTGCAGGGCACACGACAGCACTCGGCAGGTGACAATACCCAGCCGAACATTTTCATTGATCTCTGGTAGGTTTACCTGGTGTGCACCGAAGCGCTGGAACGTGTGTCAATCAGAGCTGCACCTCCTACCTGTGAGAATGCTGTCCTGAGTAAAGGCTAGAGTCGTGCAATAAGCACAGAATGGGAAGAAAAGGAACATTTAGTTTTGCTTCCTTCCCACCAGGAATAAAATATGCATATAAAAAAAAGAAGTGGTAGAATTAGGCAGTAGAATGACTTTGCTGCTCACAAGATCGGCACGAAAATGTGCAGTAAGGCTTAGGCATGCCCATCCAGCATGCGATGATAATCCAGACACTGCATACGCGTGTATGTGCATGTTCTGAACAAAGCTGAAATTCTTGTATTTTCAACTTACTGAGCTTCAGCGTATCATATTAAAACACAAATATAAACACCACGCTTAATCACTTACTGGATTACTTTTGGAATTATTTAAAAGCCTTCACAAGTCAGCTCCTTTGCAGCTGTTTAGGACAGGGCTGAGAAGTCCCCCAGGTTCATGGTGGCTGTTTGGGACATCTGAACTGAGATGGGAACCAGCCTTGTGTATCACCAGGCTGCTGCGGGAGCTTGGATGAAACTCAAGAACTACTGAGAGAGCTTGGGCATTTTCCCAGAGTGTCTTGGCTCCTGCAGAGACCTATCCCCACCAGACTGCTTTTTTATTTTAATATCAATTTTCAAGAAACTGGAAATTTGCCTGGTTTACAAATGCGTTCGTTCCAAGCAAGCAGGTAAATAACAAAGCTTTAACGTATGTCCGAGAAATATGGGATTTGCTCTATCACGTTCTTCTTCCTGCTCTATGTATTGCAAAGTGCCCTTATGTGCCTTTTAAAAGATGATTTATTGCAAGTAGTGCCCAGGGGCAGGAGCAGGGGCTCCCACCTGGGAGGCTCTGGGCTGATGCCCTGGCAGGAGTTGGGAGCCAAAGGAGCACCCTGCTTCCGCGGCCGGTGGTTGCGATCTTCAGCCTGGCTGTTTGCACCAGGCTCTTCCCTCTCGGAAAAGGGGTGGAAGAGGGTGGACGCGTGGGCAGGAGCGTGTTTGCCCGTGCCAGCGGTGCTGAGCGCCGCGGCGTGTGTGGCCGGGTGTGTGGGGTCAGGCACTGGCAGTGGAGCCCGCCCTGCCCGCCAGCATCAAACCAGGCGCCCTCCTAACCTCAAGTAATTAAGTTTTCTTGTGGGGCGAGTTATTATTATAATTGCTCGCCCCAGGCTTTTCTGCGTCTCTCTGCGAAGCATCTCATACGAGGCTCTGGGGTGACAAAGCATTACAGTAGATGGCTGATCTGGTCCGGAGCAGGCGTTTTTTGTATGCAGAAACAGAGGAGAGTGCTGCTTTCACAGCCGGAGGGGCTCTGCTTTTATTTTTCCTGCCTAGGAAAATTGTTCTGGGATAATTTATTGACAAATAATTATCACTGAAGAGATGCTTGGCAATAGAACAGAACTTAAACAAAAAAATTATTTGAGTCGTCATTTTAATTTCAAGCAGAATTAATCCTGAAACGGGTGGTTTGAAGGGTTTGTTGAAGCCAGATCAGAACTGAGCTAAAAGCAATGTTTCCAGCTACCCGTGTCCCCAGCGAGGTGCCCTGAGCAAGAAGGAGCTGCAGATCTTCCTGTGGTGCCCCCACTTTCTCACCCACCATGGCTGGGCATTTCACAGGGCAAACCCTGACTTGTGCAGGACTTTTTGTGCCTGCCTAAGATGACCTTCACCAAAAACTGCTTCTAAGGGAAGAGGGATGGCCAAATTTGGGGTTTTCCTGTGCTGCTGATGGCTGCTCACTGCTGCATTGAGGGTGTTCCCAGCCATGGACTTTTTTGCATCTGGGCAACTCTGCAGTGGTGCATCTCCCCAGGAGGATGGGATTGAATGAGAGGAGTTTCAGCAAACCCAAGCGAAAAAGGCCACTGGTCTGACACTGCTGGAAATAATCCTTTTGCCCCACATACAGCCCTGGAATAGTGCACTGGAAAGTAAACCGGCATCTGCTTGCGGGAGAAGGAGGTAAATGAAACTGGTCGGCACAAAGCACTTATTTACCCAACAGATGTGAGTCAAGAGAACGTGCTGTAATCTGATGATTTCTGGAGTATTATCTGTGATTGTTTTCCCTCTCTCTCTGCAGGGTTTCTTTCAGAAAATCCACAGAGTTTTGTGGTCTGGGGTAAACAAACTGTTTTGCTAACCAGAGAAAAATAATCAGTAGGTACGTGGATAAGTGTCTGGCCTGTGAAGGGAGTTAAATGCCGTGCTCCGTGCTGCTGGAGTGACTGACTTCTCAAGGACTTGGCTATATCGAGAGGATGATGCAAGATATATACTCCTCTCCCATGTTGTATGGAGATTAGTTCAGCATGTGGGAATGTGTGAGTATAACTTCAGGTTATATTTAAGGTTCTGCAGCTTTCCACATTGCCAAGTATTTTGGGTCGTATAGGTTTCAAAACTTTCTCGTGGTTTCCACTGAGCAGTAGATTTCTTCCTCCTCTTCTGTTCATCCAGCTATGCTGTTGCTGTCACATAAGGGTTTGTGTTGCTCTTTTTTAATCCAAATTTTAGGAGGAAATGGGACATACATCATTACTCTCTTGCCTTTAATTTAGGAGCCTCCTCAATCAACTGGAGGGAGCATCCATGCTACACAGTGCTGCTGGTAACTCATCTCCATGTCTCTGGGGCAGGAGGGGATGTGGCACCAGGTGTGTGTGGGGGGGTAAAGATCTGGGCCAGAGGGTGGGGGGAGTCATTATTTCTTTCACTTGCGGAGCAAATTATCCTTTATAACAGTTGACACCCGTGCACTGGAAGGAACGAAGGAGCATGCTCAGAGCAGTCCCTGTCCTGGTGTAGCAGTGTGGGCACCATGGGCCGGGGAGGTGGTTCTGAGGCAGGGATATCAGCCCGCTTTGGGAGAAACTGGTTTAAAGAATGAATTGCAAGTGAGAACAAAAGAGAGGAGATGTGTTTCACGTGAGAAAAGGGGAGTAATACTTTCACAAATAAAGGCCCTATCTCAGCAAAACATTGTTCCTGACTGCTTTGCTGGGAAAGAACCAGTGCGGGTGCTGCCACTCTGATGGCTTGCCAAATGCAATCCGACTTCCTAAAATGTTGCTATTTCTTGGAATAAGAAAACGTAACTTTAAGCCAGTCGAGGGGATTAGGCCTCCTCTTAACAAGAGAGAGAAACAATTGTGTTTTCCTCACTTGTTTCTCCCTCTGCCTCTCGCTGAGATTTAACCGCAGTTTTTCAGGTGGTGTAGTGCTGTCTCCTGGCCAAGGATGCAGAAGGGGTGCTAAGCAGGTGTTCCCTGAAAGGCGGTAGAGTTGGGGTGTTTTATGTTGGCTAAATCGGGCTCCCATTTCATATTCCAGTAAGACAGACTTCTCCATGCTCCTGCAGTCCCTGGGTGAAGTGTGGTGCTGGCAGGGCTGTTCCAGGACCTCCTGTCTTCTGCTGCTTGGTAGCACATGTAGTCTCGGGGCTGCAGTCCGACAGTCAGGATTGGCACTGGCCAATCACCCTTGTTACGTTGCCATATGCCTTTAAAATGGGGAATAACACTTTGCTTTCCCTAAGCACTTTTTGGGGCTACGTTAGTGTTTTATGATGTTTTAGTGAAAGTGCTACATGAAATCAAAATGTTATTAAATAATATTTTCTGTGTCCGCCTTCTCAGGAAGCATCAGTGAGTGTAGGTTGAAATTATGACTTTCTGATAAAAGGTGATAGTTGTCAGAAGCAGCATAAAGCAGCTCTTTTCTGTGTGTATGGTGGGGGAAATCCCCACAAAAGCTTCTCTGGGGCTTGATCCTTTTTCTAGGTTGGGATACATGGTCACATTTGCTGTATGAGCCGTTTAACTCTGTGTTTCACTCAGACGCTCCCAAAGGCCACCACTTTTCCAGGCACTGAAGCACTGCTGTTTCTGATCACTCCTCCAAGGCCCCTTGCCACACAGTGAGCAAATTTGGTAAAGCTCTTCTGCCTTTAGTTGACTTTTTTCCCCATGATGGTTTCTAGTCCAGCAATACATGAAAATGAAATAACTCCTGGGTTCCTAAGTGAATTTCCCGTTGGTTCACTTTTTCCCTCTAATATACTCTTTGTGTTTGTGAATAGAACAGAATTAGGGCTAATTTAGTTGATTGGCTGCAAAACAAAAGTATTCAGTGCTAAGAATGGGAAATGAGAAGGCCTTTCTGAAATGTTAGTTCTTTGCATAATTGTAATAGATTATAATTATACAGTCTGGTGTTTAGCAGTGGATTTGCTGTAAACACGGTCATGGGAAGTGTCTCGTTGCTCACTTGTGTCAGTTCGAGTCCCGGTGCGGTCCCGTCGATGGCAGTACGGGCATCTCTAAATGACATTTTCTCTTTGAGCAGGATGGTCTCTTACAGAAAATGCTATATCCAGTTCCCCTCCGAGCTCCTCCCAGAAAATTACCGCCAGTCGATGTGGCCATGTCAGACCGTTGACACAAATCAATAAGATCAATCATTCTTCAGCTCCTAAACAAAATTGAGAGCGTGATGCTGACAGGCTGCACGTAGCAACACTGGCAGCGATTCCTAAATGCAAAATGCGTACTGTAACACTTGCAAAGTGTATGGGGGGGACCTTGTCCGGTTAATAATTAGTTCTCTCAGGCTATAAAAAGGAGGATGGTGTAAAGCGTTTCCTACAACTGCAGTATGTGTTATGACCCCTACAGCCCTCAGGCTGATGGACATCGCCTGCCCAACAGCAGTGCTTGGAGAGGGGGGAGCATGGCAGAGTTTGGTTAGGAATCCTGATTTTCTCCTAGAAGACCTCATTCTCCTAGAAGACCTCAGCTTTTTCTGATACTGTTATTTTTGCCCCATGAATAACTGCAGACATTTTATGGCAATACTGGAATTCGTGGTGCGATTGGGTAGTTCAGGGTGTAACTACTAGAACACCCATCAAAATTGTAGTTGTTGTAGTCTGCAAGAATAAAATCAGGGGCTGCTTCTAAACATCAGAACCTTTATCTGAAGGCCAAGTCTTTATCTGAAGGACAAGTCTTTGTTTAGAATGTCTGAATTTATATATCTGAAGGCTTGTTTGGGTGTGTCTGCTTATAGACTCAGCTGGTTCAGGAAGATAAACACATAAATGTTTCATCTCCTCGATTTGCCACCAACCATTGTGCTGGGTGCTAGCAGATTTTTCTTTTAATTAATTATAATTTATCTAATCCTAATGGGAAACATAATTATAGGATTTATTTTTTAATACTGTGATTTCGGAATTACTTTATAAAGAAGAGTAACATTTCCCCCTTAAGGGCTGTTTAAAAATGAGCAAACAAAATAGAAAAACAAAGTACACTTTGCTAAAAGTAATAAATCTCAGGCAGGAAGCAAAAAAAAAAAAAAGCATCTGATATGTTGGAGCTGCAATAAAGCTGAAAATTAATGATCAGTAAGTTGGTGCTGCAAGAGAGTGAATGCATTATGGATTTGAGGAGACACCTATAGCTTAATAAATGTCAGCAAATTTTAGCATAAGCAGTAGAAAACCCTGATCAGGAAATATAAAACGGTGCAACCTGCAGTTGGAAGATCCAGTGGGATGTGGGAACCATGTGTACATTTGAAATGTAAGAAAGTGCTTTGCAAGATCAAGGTCTGAAATGGCATGGTAAACTCCTTTAGTTTCTGATGGGATGGATTTAAACGTTTCAGTAAGGCATGACTGTAGTCCCGAGGAGGGATTTATTGTACTGTAAAACCTTTGCACGAGAAGGTTTGTATGACTATTTAAAATAATTTAAAACAAATAGCATCCCTTCACCCTCCCACTCTCTCCCACGCTTTTTTTCCTAAACCCGAAAGGTAAGGCTACTACTTGAATTGTAATGGAATAATATATCAAGTGAGTGATCACATCAGGCATGGACACTTACCAAATCACAGCGAGATAACTGTGAATAACTCTCTAGTTTCAACAATTTGCATGGCCATTAACAATTGATGGGTTTCCCTTAGAACCGCATTATCTATGGCAGCAGGATCTATTCCAGCACACTGCTCCTGCATACTAAGTGCCAGAGAGATTCTCAAAAGTGAGGGTTCTAAAAAATCTGACAGCAGCAAGGTGAATGAAGCAGGTAGGAATTTCAAGGCGACATTTTCTGAAGGTGGGGAAATATATCAGGCGATCGTGCGTTTTCCTGTCTGTTCCCCCCGCTCCCGTTCCCTGCCTGTTTTTTTAACTATGGTACTGCAAGTTTTAGTTCAAGCTGGTGTTTGGTTTCCCTTCACTGCTTGGTGTCGTCTCTGGTTTGATGGTCGGTCTGGCATGTGGATCAGTTTAAGCAAGATTTTAGAATAAGTTTTGTTTTAGTTTTGGATTGGACACACGTCTCAAGGAGCTTTTAAGCATATTCGACAGAGGATCAAACCAATGCTAAATTTAGCAGTCCGAGATTGCCGGGTAGCTCTTTTACAGGAGGGCTTTCAAGGAGGTGTCAAAGCTGTGCTTTCCTTATGAGAATCATGCCACCGTCTTCGTAAACATGCGACATATCCCTTATTTCTAGCGCTTTCATCTTGCTGACGACACGTCAGGTCTTTCCAGATTCCTCCATCAAGTTGACTTTTTCATCCCCAAATCTCTTTGGTCTCTCTCTCTCTCCTCTTTTTATTTTCTCTTTCTCTCCCTCTTCCCTCTCCCCCTTTCTTTTCACGGTGCTGTTGTTGTGGCAAGATTAAAGCGACGGAGGGAGGCGGTGGCCGGGAAAGCTCGGATAATCAAAGCGTGTGAGCGGCTGGAGCTGTGTGGAGGCGGTGGGCGACACATCAAAGCCGGTGGGTAGAGGCACTCGCTGCTCTCGCCTCGCCTCGTAAATGACCCCCCTGCCGTAAACAGAGTTCCTGGGGTTAATTTGTGAGCTCACACGTACACAAATGTGACTGCTTTTCTACGCCCTTTCTAAAATTTAATTGCAGAGAACAGTAATAAAGCCTTCGCTTTGTTCCTTGGAAGATGGCTTCTGTAGGCATGGTGTGTTAGGAAATAAGTACCCAAGGTATAGATGGCGGGAGGTTCACTTTCACCTAAGAACAGCCTTATTGTCCCATAACAACCTTATTGTCCCATTTGGCAATGCTGTTTCTGGGTTGCTGTAGATTGGGTGAGGAGAACTGGAAGATCTGAGCAGTGCCTGGTTGCCCCCAGCTGGGTCTTGCGTGTGCAGAGACCCAGCGTGTCCTCTCCTGGCCAGAGCCCCCACGGCCTGGGCAGGCAGCCGCCCCTCACCCAGCCACACAGAGGTCCTGCTCCACACCCAGCACCATGGCTTCAAGTGCCCTCAACTGACAGAATTATTTTGGATGGAAGAGACCTTTAAGATCATCAATGCCAACTGTTAACCTGGCACTGCCAAGTCCACCAGTAAACTCAGCTGCCGCTTCAGCCCACGTTGTCCTCTCCCCAAACCCTGCTTTGTCTTTGCTGTGGAGCTCGGAGGTTGAGCGCCCCACGGTGTGGATGGACTCTTGCTCTGTATTCATGCCAAGGGATCCTGGTTCTTGTAACTTTTTGAAGGTGTTGAAAAATCATTGCACTTTGCACCTGCCGTCTTTCTCAGGGCTCTCCCTCACTGCCCCCAGCCTGCTGGTGTCCCTCTGGTTACTGCTGCCGAGAACCAAAATAACCAGTGGAGCCGTCAGGACACGGGTCTCTTGGCTTACCTTGGTCGACACCTCACTGAGCCGCGGCGAGGACAGGTTTTCAGCTTTTGTTCTCTTGGCTCTTTCTGGCAACCTGTGATAATAGTCCTTTCTAGCAAAATGGTTTTTTACTCTTCTTTCATTTTTAATGAAAAATCTTTCTGACACAGGTCATGGTAAAATAATTAATGGTGAGATTGTCTGTGTTGTTTGACTATAAAACTGGAGATCTAAGGATTTAGAGGTATTAGTATGATCCCAGGTTGCCTTCTTGGTTTGGTTACTGGTTATAGCAATAGTTCTCATTTACTTTAACTTCGGTCTCAGGGTAACCATGTTTCGCAATAATCAATGCACTGATTACTATAATTGCATTTTGTGGTACCATGGTCTTATAAGTAACTGACTGGGCTAATAAAGCATGGAATCTAATGAATATTTGTAAACAAACTTCATTAGGAAGTAGGTTGAGAAAGTGCACTGGTGGAGGATGATAGAGAGGACCTGTCCTCAATTTTAATAATTGCGATAGATGGAAACCTGGAAATGAACAGCAAAGCACAGGAACCATCCCACTGCTACTTCCACTGCTGCACCGGGTCTTTAAAATCTCTTTTTATAAAAAAAATCTTTCTAGAAAAAGGCTCCCCACTGCAATGAGATCCTGCGCACACAATTTCAGTCTCTTTTGCAGAACATTAAAGCATTATCATGCACGATGGTGAAAACCAGATTTACAATGTAGGGCTGGTATCGGCCCTAAGTAAGAAGTGTCTGTTCTCACCCCGTGATTGGATCTTGATGCAATTAAAATGAAAACGGAAACCACCATTGAAAACGGGAAATGGATTTCCTACTGGTGCCTCTTGGGGGGTGGATGGCTGACATCTGGCTGTTGCTGGGAAGATGGCTGTGTTTTACTGTCTGTAAGGAACTGTGTCCCATTTTTGCTGTCGTGCTGGGCGTGCTGTGTGTGCCTGCCTCCCTCCGGTTGTGTCCCTGCGTTTTGGATGTGTATTCCTTGTGTCAGGTGTGGGGTCTGGTCCTGCACACTGTCAGGCCATTTCCGAGCATGGTGTGTGAGTCTGGCAAATTAACAGTTGAAGGATCTGGCCCATTTTGGATGGTTGCTTTATTTTAGGGTCGCCAGAAACCCCTTCACACCTCCTTGCCATCTCTCCCCTCTTGCCCCATCTTTGAGCTTCTTGAGTCTTGGTTTCAGGTTTTCCTGGCTGAGTCTGTGTGTCTCTCTAACAGAAGTAGCATTGAATCCTGCTGTCTCCCACTGCTTTTTTTTAAAGCTTTTTGTTATCTGCAAAGTTTGGTATTAATTTTTCAGGGAAATGCATATCTAACGAGCTTTGCTCAGAGAGCACCAACCCCAAGCAGTAGGGAAGAGGGTCTTTCGGCAGCTACAGTCCGTGCATTTGCTTCCTACCTGCTGGTTTCAAACAGTATTAATTTTTATGCATTTATAGTGTTTAATTAAAAGCAGGGCTGCTTGCAGCAGTGCTCACAGAGGTTCCTCCTCCTCCCCCCCGTCAAATGCAACAAATAGGCATCTGGTATTTGTTTTGTATAACACAATCCTCATAAAACGAAGAGTAATAAAACATAATTATCTGTAAAGGCTTGTTTTATAAGTCTAAGAATGAGCTCGTTTCTGCCTTGTTTTGGTCTATTTGTGAGATAAAGGATGCCTTTGTATGGTTTTAGCCTGTCTCCAAATTAGTAGAGAATCTGTTATTACAGTGTTTTCAGCCCTGGTGTGTAAGGGTGTAAAGGTAGTGTGAGTGCATGCAGAGGACAGTACCCATGGATCTCTAAAGGTGGAGAAGAGTCTTTTTGTGTTCCTTTTGGAACATTTTCCCTTCCAAACAATGGGTTTTATTCGAACGCTTTGGTAAAGTAAGAGGAAGAAAAACCTGTGGGCTACACGGCCAAGGTCAGCGTTTCTGGACTGTGGGCCTTAGAGCTGGGCTTGAACCCCTTCTGTCAGCACAAAGGACAATGACGTGCACACATCCTAGCACACAGGTGGATGTAAGGACTGTTTGATTTGGCCCTTTTGTTGCTTTTCTGGCTGACCTTGACTGCTGCCTTATCTTCGTCTCTTTGAGGCGTTGCTGGCTTGGTTCACCTCCAGTTCAGTTATCGGGACTCCCCGTGACAGGTTCAGCAGCTTAGAACAGCTAATTACACTCATCTCACTTTAGATTTGCTGTTTGCTATTTGTTGGGCAGTATGACTTTTTTCTTCCCTTCGGCTTGCTGTAATCCTGCAAATGCTCTTCCTGCCACCATGTGCTAGTGGGTTTTTTTTCTGGGAAAAAGTGGAACTAGATCATTTAAGCCAATTTGATATTAAAGTGAGACATGCAAGTGGCTTACAACTATTCTAAAGGTAAAGTGTGAAAACCAAATCCTCTTAGAAAACTCACAGTCTAAGCCTATTGTTTGTTTATTTTTCTTTAAAATAGTAGTAAGCAAAAATTCACTTTTTCATAATGAAAACAAAGAACTGTGGGGCTACAAGGCACCTTCAACTCCAGTTAGCTTTGGAATACATTTACTTTGACCCTATTCTTCTTTGCACAATTAATTAAAGTGATAGAAGAGGAAATACCGCTTCGCTCGGCTTTTATGTGAATTGTAGCTTTCTCAAAAGCAGATACGACGTAGGTATTGCTTTCTCTCTGCAAGGTGAGCCTTGTAATTCTGAATCTTGATTAGCAGCTGCTTTTGTTCTTCCGTGAGTCTCGGAAACAATGGGGTTGGGAGCATGTAACAAATGGCTAAACGATACCCCGGCAGAGAGAGAAATCTCCCCCTCTTGCAGCACCTCGCTCCCCGCATCCTCCGTTCCACAAAGCAGCTGCGATGGTGCGTCCCTGGGTTCTGGGGCTAGGAGATGCTCTCCCAGCGAGCCCTGGCCAGCAGTGCCCAGCATGGCCACAGGCTGAGCTGCCCCTGCCCTGCCTTGGACTCATTTCCTTGAAATATGTTTTCCTGGAAATCTGCTTATCTTGTCACTTTGTCTGGGGATTCTAGCGTTAGTTGTTTAGGAGCGCTGTTGTGGCTGCTCTGGGTCTGCAGGCAGCGGGTGGCCAGGTATGGCCAGGATGGCAGGTGGAGTGTTAGGAGGCACCCGCTGCCTTATGTGAGCTTACATTATTTTCCGTGGCCAAAAGTCTTCAATCCATTCAAATAGAAGCCTGCCTTCCTCCAGAGCAGCAGAGGATGGATGCCAGATTGCAGGCTGATGTGTAAATGTGTCCTTTGGCAGCGAAGTCTCCTGTCACACGTGAGCTAAATGTGCCATGTATGTCAGAGCCTGCAGAGTTCGGCTGCGAGTCAAATGGTCCAAGATGTTTGACACCCCAACACACCATATAACGCTTTGCTTAGTTTTTTTTTTTTATTTTATATGAGGTCTGGAATGCATTTTTCTTTGTTTTGTTGTTTTGGACTTTTTTTTCCTTGAGTTTTTTTTTTTTTTTTCCTGGGATATCACTTCCCTCATGTATTGGGAGGCATCTCCCTGGAAAGTCCTTAATTAAGTCATGTCTGTGAGATGTTCCAAGACCAGAGTTGCTTTGCATTCACAATGACAGAATTGTTTATAAAAGTTTGGATAGCTTCTGGTTCCGACTCCTCATTTCTCCAGAATAAATGGGTTTTACTTCTCAGTGTAAATGTGTGTGTGGGAAATGACCCCCCTGAAGCCATTAGCTTCAGTCGTGCTCACGTGGACTCATCATTTGTTCTCTTTCCCATTGTCTGCAGAGTGGTAGCATCGGGTGCATTTTCTTTTAAATGTGACATATAGTGAAATGCTGTTGTTTGCACACATTCTGTGGTACTTGTCTTCAAAGTATCTAGGCAACCTTTATGTAGATGACACTTTAACACAAAATCTTCCATCATTGAGTGTGGTCCTGGGAAGAGAGAAGTAGTGTGAAAAGGGGAGGGAAGAAAGAATTGGCTTGAACTCATGTTGGGCAACTTGAGTCACTTGTGAGGCCCTTTGTAGGAAATGCAATCCACTGAAGATCTCTGCTCCCGTACACTTAAACCCTCTACTTCAAACTCTTCCATGTTTTTCCTTTGAGCTTGGGCAGGTGAGGGATCTCCTGGCTCTGCTTGAGCTGACAGTAGAGCTGTCGGAAAGGGGGATTTCAGGGCTTCTACGATCTGGTGTCAAGCGATGGATCTTGTGTGGTTCTCCACTCCAGGCTCAGGGGGATGAGTGCTCCAGAACATCTGCAGCTGAAGCCCTGGGCGGTATGTGTTTTCAGAAAGGTTTTGAGTTCAGCTATGCTTTCCAGAAAACAAGAGCTGAACGGGCGGCTCAGAAGACTTGAAGAGGAAGCCACCATTGCTCTGTTAGTTTGCTTTCAACACCCCCAAGGAGGAAGTGAAGATTACTCAGAGGAAATTCTTCGAATAAAGGCATTTCTGTGGGGTTAGGTGTGACCATGGCACATCAATAGATCAGATAAAACAGGCATCAGTAGTGCAATGATGATCTCTGGTTGAGAAGTGGTCTCTGGATCCAAAGCCGCTCAGATAAGCTGCACAGGGAGCGATGTTGCCCCAGACTTTGTGGCAAGCTGGGTGTCATCTCTTAGAACAGGCCTGGCTTTGTTAGATGGAGCAAGCATCCTCCAGGCAGGAAGCAAGGTTATCTCGTTACCTTCCCTCGAGGATGAGGCAAGCCTTGTGTCCCTGGACCATGCCCCCAGGCTGCCTGGGAAGCCGGTGCAGAACAGATTGCCAGATGCCCTTCCCCATCCTCGTGCCACCCCTCTGAGCCTGGGCATCTAGCAGTAGCAGGTGAGTGGGTGCAGCTGTTTCTTAGGGAATGCTGGAAGGGAGAAGTTGGGAATGGCCTAGACAAATATTTAAAGTGTGGAGAGGAAGAAACCAGATTTCTGTGTTTGCACGCTTTGGGTGGTAAAGGAGAGCTTCCTGTGGCAAGGCAAGACAACTAGGTTTGTAGCCAGGGGTTGGTTTGGGTGGTTTTTTTCTGCTGTGCAGAACAGTGTGATTCCTTGTGAGGCTCGTGGGGGCAGCGAGCAGGAATCGCGTGCACTAAACCGAAAATCGTACTGTAATTGGATACGGTGCATGGCGTTGCCAGTAATGTATAGCTAAATAGGGACTCCAGCACTCAGCTCTTTGGTGGAAGACAGGCCTTCTATATTTATCAGGTTTTGCTATTTTCGTAAGATGCCGTGTTACACTGTTGTTAAAAAAAAAAAATCCATATTGGTTTCCAAGTATTATTGTTGCCTCATTCCAGGATCGATTGTACCGGACCTTTCTCATTGACTCTGACCTCACGGCATTTAAATAGCTGGAAATTACAAGTATTTCTTGTCTACAGGAGCCCAGAAGTGGTGACATCCGAGTTACTGTTGATGGTCTCCTTTTCTGTAGGATTGCTTTCCTCTGCTTGGAGGAGGTTCTCCATTTCCTACTGAAGTCACCAGGAGCATCTGCCACTATGGATTCCCTATTGGACCAGGACAAGAGTCTTCAAGGAGGACTTGCTGGCAGAGGCAGAGGGTGGCTCCCCCACTTGCTGTGCAGCTTGACTGATTGCGGTGAAGCTGGCAGGGTCAATTAGCAGAACAATAAGGCTTTGGAGTCTGAGGAAATAGAATATATGCTTCCAAAAATGCACTCTTTTAAAATAGTACCTACCCCATAAAAGGGTGAAAATAGGACAGAGCACCCAAGTTAAAAAGGAAAAAAACAATCTTCTATGCCGTGCAGGGTAGTAAGCAGAGCTGAGGGTTTTGTTTTCTCCAGGTCCGTTTCAGCTGAGCAATTTTGCTGTACATTAGCTTCTTTGTCTGCAAGATGGGATTACTGAATTTTTAGATGTGCTTCATGATCCTCAGATTAAAGGTATCACATAAAGCTACTTCTGTTCCTAACTGGGGGCTTCGGCTTAGCTTTTGGTAATATTTAGTATATGTAAAGCTGTGCTCCTGCATGTGGAAAAAATAGAGCGGGATATTTCCCATTGGAAAAATAGCATAGAATATTTTCTGTTCCTTTTTTCAGATGAGGTTTTTTTCTTTCTATGGCTGTGTCCAGAGCCATTCACAAGTAGCCTTTGTGGTTACTTAGGAAATGGTGAAAGTCTAGATTTTTTTCTACACTTCCAGGCAGACTAAGTATTTCAAGTTAAGGGACTTAGTTAACAGTAAAGCAGGGTTCATGAGACAGAAAGGGAATGCTTGGTAAGTCTTATTATTTATATGTTATTACATACAGATCAGCTGTATATATAATCTTGACTTGCTTCTCTACTACAAAAGGTAAGGCCACCATCTTGGACCTCATGATTAATGACATATTTGCCTGTAATGAGGATGCTGCTGGTAAGTATTCCCCGTGCAGTGATGCATCTTTATTTGACCTCATGTCCGTGGTTTGGTCGTGAAAGCCGAGATGGATATTGACTACTATAATCGTGACTATATGCTTAATTACAGGGCAGTAAGAGTCAAGTGGATAGCATTTCGGGTAGTTGGTGTGGAGAATAAAGTGACATGGTAAACTGAGCCCCAGTAGTTCACTTGGGACAGCGCAGTGGGTTGTTATTACATTATGGTGGGAGAAGCTGCCAAGCGAATACTACTGTACAATTAAGTGGGACTGTTAACGGCATGACTGAGGCAATTCATTAATGACAATGGTGTATTCTTGTATCTGCTTTCCCTTACAACTGCTGGGTGAAGATCCTCAGGGGAAACAAGACCAGTGGGAAGAAGGGAGGAGGAAAGGAGACTCTGAAGATCTGGTGCAGATGCAGTGATTTTCTTTAAGCCTTTGTTCCCTGAGTCATCTGAAACTCAGCCGTTTCCCAGACGGGTTTTATGGAAACGTGGCAGTTCACTGTCAGAGCACTGTACTCCTGACAAAACATCTGCACATAGATGCTGTTTCTGTGCATCTGCTTGTTTGGTGGGTTGGAAAGGAGTGGAAGAAAGAATGGAGCTACTTCTGTCAGGTGCAAGATTCTGTGCAAAGGGACTGTATCAAGGCAATGGGTGTCCTTTGGCAGAGGATATTCTCAGTTACTGGTGTTTTCACAGGCAAATAGGAGTAAACTGCAGAGGTGTTTGAGATAGAGAAATGCATAGACAAAGGTGCCATCTTTGGGAATTCAGAGGAAAGCCAAAATGAAGAGTTGGAGGCTGCAGGCACTGCAGTATCTCCTTAAGTATAGACAAAGCTGTTGTCTGATGCATTTCTGTTTATGATTATCAGCATCTTTGTTAGGAATTAGTCCGTTGCTGGACCTTATAATTTTTGGAGTTAGGGGAAGATAATAAGACCCTAAAGCAACCTGCTGCTAGGAAGTATTAGCATGAGCAGCTTAGAAAAAAAATATTTTGTTTTAAACAGTAAAATACACCCTGTAGTAGGGGCTATATTCACAACTAAGGATATGAAGGTCTGAGCTTCTACTGTGAAAAATAAAAAAGGTCTCTAGTTGAGCCATGCCAGGGTGTGCAAGGTGGCCTCTGCCCTGCTGGGATGGATGGAGAACCTCAGCTCCAGGGATGGATGTCCCATGTGGGACATCTGATGGGCATCGAGAGAAGCAGGGTGAGCTTCAAGGAGATATACGTTGTGTGTGAAGGCCCAAGGAGGGAAAGACAGGGAGAATTAAGAGTTGGCAAAGCAGCACTGTATCTTTCAGTGCAACAGCTTTTTCTTCCCTCCAAGCTCTGTTTCTTCCCATGTGTGTTTCTTGAAGTAGGGTTACGCTGTTTTGGTTTGGGTAATGAGGAGGTGAGGAGGTTAGTCTCTCTTTTTAATGTGAGATATAAATTGTAAACCAAATAGTTGAAACAAACACACCTGCAGCAGAGATGCTCACCATGGCTTGAAACACATCCCCGCTGACCTGCATTTGTGTCTGGCACCTCGATTCAAAACCAAACCAAATCTGAGAGCTGCCAGTGCCGGATGGTGCACCACAAGCACATGATTTCAAAGCACAAACCTGGTGTGAACTCACTCCACTCATCCAAATTTCCTTAGAAACCAAAACAAAGCACCAAAGTGTGATGATTTGAGGTAGATCTGGGAGGGTTTGTGCTGGGCCAGCTATCTACTAGGGTATCCCAGTTCCTATCAGGTGCTGTTTCATCTTCTGAAACTGGTGTGAAACCAGAATGGAGGGACCAGAGGGACCACAGCTGTCAGGGAGATGCCTTCCTCACCGCAGGCTCCCTAGGCATTGCAGCTGGGGCTTGGGGAAAGCCCAGGGCTGACAGGGCCCTGAACTTTAGCAAATGACTCTGGTTTAAAGAATGTGATTTTCTTTTCAATGTGGTGGTAAAAGTGGTGTGTGAGATGTGTGTTTAAATAGAGTATGTTTGTCTCACGTCCCTTCGGCAGACAGTTTATGTAACCACTTAAGTTAAATTGTCTTATTTTCTATCTCCCTCATGTTATGCAAATTTTATATTATGTACTTACGTGCTTTAGAGATGTTTTTGTACAAAGAATCAGATGCGGTTGCATTGGTGTGCATTGGTTGCCAGCCGGCAGAGAGCTCCAGGAAGCCGCTTGCTCACCCTGCCTAGAATGGCTGGAGGAAAGAATCAGAAGAGTAAAAGTGACAAAAAACTCGTGGGTTGACATAAAGCCAGTTTAATGGGTAAAGGAAAAGCCACGCGTGCAAGCGAAGCAAAAAATAAATAAAATTTATTCACCACTTCCCATCAGCAGGCTGGTGTTCAGCCATTTCTGGGAAAGCAGGGCTACATCAGGCCTAACGTAACTCTGAATGTCTCCCTCTTCCTCCTTCTTCCCCCAGCTTTATATGGTCTGGGATATCCTTTTGGTCAGTTGGGGTCAGCTTGCTGGCAGGGCAGTGCGAGGAGTAGAAAGGCCTTGAGAGCTTAGAATCATAGAATTGTCTAGGTTGGAAGGGACTTTTAAGATCATCAAGTCCGACCATCAACCTAACACTTCCAAGTCCACCACCAAACCCATGTCCCTCAGCACCACATCTAGACTTCTTTTAAATACCTCCAGGGATGGCAATTCCACCACTTCTCTGGGCAGCCTGCCTCTGGGCTTAGGAGCATCTAAACCACTAAAACCACCAGTATGCTATCAAAAATGTTTCTTATCCCAAATCCAAAACATACCAGCTGCTAATAGAAAACTCTATCCCTACTGAAACCGTGCCAATTGGGAAGCAGTTGTTTTGGTGATATTTGAGACACTTTGCTGCCAGGTAGGATGGGAGATGCCTGCAGGGAAGTGGAGGCAGAGCTGGTACAGGCAGAGAAGAGGTGCCCGGGATGGTCCTCAGTGTGCCAGTCAACGTGGCTGCACCAATAGTCTAATGGTGCTTGAAGCTTTGCTGTGAATGATGCCTTGGATGGAAGGTGTAAAAGATGAGGCATTGCTGCTTTTGTTCCCTGTGCAAGGGATCCAGTCAGGCAGCAGCCCCAGCCTCAGCTTCCAGAGACTGACGCATCCAAAGGATGTCATCTTCTATGGTATTGAAATGCAGTGTTTGAAAGTGTCTCACAACAAACACCAAGGATTGTTCAAGGCTACAGGTGGAGGGCGCTGGGAAGTGCTGAGGTGAGTCTGTGTTTGAGTAACGGAGCATAAATGGGATGCTTTCTAAATGATTTTTTTTTTTTTTTCTCCTCTCCTTTATGGGGCCAGCATGTGCATGTGTGTGTAAGTACTTGTTACTGAAATAAACTCTGAGGCATGTTTGGATGCCATGTCTGACAAACAGTGACTTTTTTTTTCTTCCTAATTGCAAATTCTGTCTGCGTTTTCACTCCACACTTTTTTCTTCCTTTTTTTTTTTCCTCTGTAGTATCACAATGGCTGATCTGACATGCAGTGCACGTTTTCACTGTTAAATTAT
Source organism: Gallinago undulata (assembly GCA_026546715.1). NCBI lineage: Eukaryota > Metazoa > Chordata > Aves > Charadriiformes > Scolopacidae > Gallinago > Gallinago undulata. Next base: position 138,538,796 of record JAOTQQ010000012.1, on the reverse strand, counting down.
GCCCTGGAAGTTTTGACCTCTAGCATTTCATAGTAGCTTGTAAATTATGTATGGAAATGTTCTGTATTGTTACCATATGAACTCCACAGAGATGGGGTGTCTTGAGTTGCTGGATTTGGTACCGAGCTTGGGAATGTTTCCCTGTTCCTCCCAAAACTCGCAGCATCAAACTATTTGACACTCACTTATTGTATTGAAGATAACTTTTGTCTGTGCATGCAGAAAACCTGGAATTGCTCTTAGCCAGATTAAAATAATGGATCACTTGAAAGAATATTTCCTAGTATTTATTGCTGCTCACCAGAGGATAATTTCAATAAGAATTTATCATATTTATACAGCAGCAGCCTAATAAATTCAGATTTGTTTAAACAAAGACTTGAGGAAGAACCTGCTAAATGCTTACGGTTATATTCATTGCAGGCTTAAGCTACTCCATTTCACTCAATGTACTTGTACCTGCTTGTGTCACCTATTAATTTGGCTCTTAATATCTTATTTTTGGCTCTTTACTTTCTTTCCTCTGGGTATTGCAAGTCATGTTCATCCCTGATGTAAGTCTGTTGATGCTTTCTGGCTTTGGATGGGTTTGATTTGTTGTTGTGGCAAAGTCTAGAGAAAGAAAAACACTATTGCAGGAAAGAGTGATCTAATGTGCTGGACTCAAGTCCGGGAAGGTCTTGAATATGAATTCTCCTGTGCTGTATTTGTGGCTTTGAATAGTTGACCCGGTCTGTCTCTTTTCCCTTGCTTAAAACCAGGCTCGATGCTTACCACGTGAAAGGTTCTGCCATTTACTGTCTGTACAGTGTTTGTGTTAGGAAAGTGTGTGCAAGTCCATTAATAATTTGAGATGTCTGTGGGGAGATGTTCTAAAAATGAAGAAGTTGGAAGGGGGATCAGTGGCCAGACGATGACTGGGAGCACACCTGGGACATGTGAGGGGTACGTATTGGCATAACACGGGCGTAAGACAGCATGGTCTTCTTGCATGCCCTGCTCTGCTTGTGATGGGGGTCGCTTCAGGAAGCCAAATGGATGCTCTTAGAAATAAACGCTCTTAAAAATAAAACCTTTCACCCAAACCAAAATTTCCTGCACCAAAGTTCAATTTGCAAAGCAGCATCCTCTGTGGGAAGGGGGACAGTCTGAGTCGGCAGAGTAAAGTATGTGGCATCTGTGTTCTCTGTTATGGGGGTGCTCTCTGTGTTTCTCTGCGTGTTCAAAACTGAGGTATAGACCATGTTTTACATGCACATGCACATTTTTAATGGAATTCCACATGCTGACTTTCTCTGGTTTGGTGGTTGCCGTTCTGTCAACTCACTCTTCTTCCTTTGTGTTTGATCGTCTTTATAATTAGGCCACTTGCAAACTCTTGGAAATAACACGCTCCTCAGATGTTAGCCGTGAAAACCAACCAACCGCACATGGGTGGAAGAGTTGCTGTACAGAGCACTGGCTCCACGAACAGAAAGTTCAGCACATGAAACATGTTGGGTTTTGCAGGTTTTATTCACAACCCTTTTGTAATTCCATTCATCAAGGCCGATCCCTAGCAGTGAGAGGAGTGGAATAACCCAACCCAACCCAAGAGTCCCTTTTCCCTTTCTGTGCTGGGCAGGGTTTAACCAGGGCTTGTCCTCTCAGGAGAGTTCAGGGTTGACAAAAGTCTGTGACAGTTTGGAAAGCTCTCTAACAATGAACGTCTGGTGTTTGGACCTGCAGAATACGGAGGGTTAATCATGTTCAGGCGGAAAATGTGATGGTGATCTTTTCTACGTAAAATAAAGCCGAGGAATGCCACGGGTGTTAACCTGAAAAGGCCCACAAACAGTTGTTGGCTTTCTAGGAAATGTTTGCATGTATTGGTTTGTTTTTTTTTCCATCACAAATGGATTTTTCTGTGTCCTGGGAACGAATCACAATTATATTTTTTTTCCACTCTGTTTTTAATTAAAAAGTAAAAGAGGGGAAACCTTTTTATACAAGTGGCTTGAAAGCAGACCATAGGAGATAAATAAACCGTACAGATTAATTGAACCAAGCAATGGAGTGGCAGATTCCTGTGCCTTCAAATCCCTGACAAAAATTTATTAATATTAGTAATATGTTGGTTTCTTAATGTGATCTACTCTTGCATTGCAAATGATTTTATGTGGGCACTATGCTTCCCGAAATCGAGAGTAAAACAAATCAATCGGTGTCTTGATCCGTGCTGTTACAGGTAGTACTAGAAATGCAGTGGTGATACAGCAGGAGCTGCATACAAATTAAAATTATCGGCCAACAGGGAGAGCAATTTGGGCAATTTTTTTATACCTTAAAGTTTTCCTATATACATTTAAAACAGCTGGGCGTGCCTTTGCTGTCCCTGGGCTGTGAGCAGTTCTGTGCCTGGTGACCTTCTGCTGGCAGTGCTTACCTGGCAGCCTCAGAGTTGCCAGCCTGGTTAGTATTCGTAACGTAGATGTTACAGGTTTTTAATTGCTTTTGTGTCTGGATTGGTGGCGGGGCCCTGCAATATGTCATCCTTATTATTTGCACGGCATTAGTGCTGGAAGGCTGGCGTCAGAACAGGAGTGCTGTTGTGCTGGGGCTCCTGGATGTGTAGATGCTAGGGGATGGGGCTCCTCACAGAAGGCTGCTGCCCGCTGCATCCTCGGGTCTGGAAAAAAAGAGAGGCAAGAGTCAACATGCGGTGTTAAAAAACTGGTGCTTTTTATTCCAGCTGATGTGATACTGCAGGACTGCAGGCGGTGTTCTCTGTTAAAATAGCTGGAGGTGGTTTTAAATGGAGCTCTCCTGCATTGTCAACAGGGAGCGAGCCACAGCACTGAGCTCAGTCACCTGGAAATACCCACTGCCTCCCTCTGCGCTGCTGGTGGAGAAACTGGAGTGTGGTGGGAGAAGCTGGAGCTTGGCTGGGCACTGCTGCAGCTCCTACTCCACCACAGAAACCCAGGTGTTCCTCTGCATGGCCTGCAGTGGGGTGGGATGGGAGGCTGATCTTCTTTGCTGTTCAGAATAAAATAGTGATGGAAACTGCAAAAATCAGAGTCTGAGTTTATTGACTTGCGGTAACTGGTTTATTTTGAGGATGACGGCAAGGAACAGAACTGGGCCCTCTGGCAAACTGCAATTGTGCTGATCTGGCCTTGAAGCATCAGGTGTTTTGCTGTCTTTTCTAAATAAAAATGTAGGGGTTTCGAGTTCTGTGTGTGACTTCGTTACAAAATTGAGATAGCGAAGCCAAGGAGTTCCTCTAGAGATGTTCTGTTCACTCCCTACATCTGAGCCTTGCTGCAGGTGGAGATTATGGCAGTGTGTGGATTTTGGCCCTTGCCTCTTGGCGTGGGGCAGGGGAAGGTGGCACTGATGTGTACCACTGTCCTTGGGCCTGGCTGCCTCCTTTCTGCCGAAAACCAGAATCTGGTGTTGGGATCATAAGGGGAGGGAGGTTTTAATGGCTGAGCAGCCAGCTACCAGGAGCACTGTTAATGAGTGTTTATGACCCTTTCTGGTGCCTTCAGTGGTTTTGGTGAAATAAATGGACACCTTTTTAGTGCTGATTTGAAAAGGGACAAACTATTTTTGTTCAATTGCTCCTGTTCTGCTCCAAGCTTACCGTGACCTCTTCCGGTCTCCGTGCATTAACAAACTTCTTAAAGATTTTACGGACACTTTCCATTAGCCACGCTGTAGCTGTTGCCATGAATATTTAATGTGAAGAGCGGTACTTTTTATTATTATTCTTTTTTTGGTCACTCTGTTTTGACAAAAGTGGATACTCTCCCTCAGACCAGGCAGTGGCTGGTGCACCTTGCACACCCCTCTTTCACCTTCCTCTTCACCTCTTTCTCCCCTTTTTTATTCCTTTTTTTGGCTGTAGCTCTGAGAAAGTTTACCCTAATGTGGTAGTGAAGTGGTTTTATTTTTCAATTGTTGATATGTAATTTTTTTAATTTTTATTTTTCCCCCATCCTTTTTATGTGCAGTTCAGCAAGAGCCTGAACTTCTCCTCCTCCCCCTAGCCCTCCTCCACAGCCCCCCCGGGAGTGGTGCCATTTCTGATGGGGTTTGTGGTTGAACCTCACTGGAGCACAATAGCTGTCCCACGCCTCGCCTGGGCACCAGGGGACGAGTGCCCCATGCTTCATGTGTCGCTGGCCCCTCTTTATCTGTGGCAGAAACGGAGGAATGCCTGCAAGGCAGAGCTGCTTCAGGATCTGCCGTGTCTGGGGCACCCCCCGAGTGTTTTTTGCGTAATTCTTTGCTGACAAAAATGTGATGTTCTGATTTGTAGCCCAAGTCCTGTTTGTTGGTAATTTATTTGATGAATGTTTATTCCCTTGTCATCTTTTGATGTCTGCGTTGTTTCCTGTCCCCCACTTCTTGTGCACGACCACAGTCTGTGCTCTACCTTTTGCCCTCAAGGAAGGCTCTTAGTTCTTCCAGGAGGAAGAGGAAGGCTTGCCCAGGATACCCAGCTGTACGTGGCAAGGATGGTGTGTTTTGGCATTAGAGTAAGTTTTGCTAAACGGTGTGTGGTGTCTGCTTTGATACATTTGAACATTTCCTCATCGCTGATGCAGAACAGCCCAGCCGTTGCTGTAGGGTAGGGATTTACATTCCCTGCTGGCCAGGTGGAGTTGCGGGATGGATGATGGGATTTGTCGGAGCCACACAGCGTCTCCCTGTCAGAGCCAGGGCCAGGACATGGGGCTCCTTGGTGGCTGTCCGATGGTGGGTGTTTTTCCAAGGCCTTGCTCGTGCTCTGAATGAGACTTGTGGCTACCGGCAGGATCAGCTGCAGAGCAGGGATTTCTGGTGGTGGCATGCAGTCATGCCAGACAGTCATTGACAGGTTTTGGGCGAGAGTTTTCGATGCATCTGTGCTTCAGAGAGCTGCTGCCATGTCCTCCTCCAGAAAGCAGGTGCTGTAGCAATCTCTACACCTCTGAGGAGACCTCCTTGGTTTTATTTGATGATGTTCCTACCTGAAAAATGAAAACATACCATAATCTAAATTAAAGTCCGATTGAAGTCAATGCCCATTGCAACCAAGTTACAAATATTTACTTTTCAGTGGTGAGATGATTGATTGTCTGTCCCCGTTTTAGTTTTCACCAAATGGGATCCACTTTCAAGTTTTTAGGTGATCCTAACACCACCCATGGAGTTTTGCATGGGTTTAAGTTGCCATCAGCCAACAGGAAGAGTGTGCCCCTGTGTTAAAATTGTTTTATGAGGGTTTTTTAGGTGGAACCTCCAAAAATAATAAAGTGGAAGCTCATCAATGCATTATCTGTGCTGAACACACCTCTCAGTTATATCCCATTATGAGCTTGTTTAATTGATTTGTATACCAGGTATACCCCCCTAAATCAGATGCCTCATTGTTCCCGAGTCTTTTGAGGAGCTTGTAACAGAGCGCCCTGGAAACACATCAAGGCTGTGAGTCGCTACGTACGAAGGGCAAAACAGCCACCATTGGTTTCGGCCTTTGGTGTATATCTCCTTTAATGCAAGCTTGGGGGTGAAGCCCCTGAGTTCAGTTTACAGGAACCGTGGTTGCTAATTAATTGATTTTTCATGTGCATGCTGGTGCTGGGTGATGCATAGGTGGCCAAATCTGTCTGAAAGCCCCAGTGAGCCCTTCCTGCAGAAGCAGGTTTCCACTGCTGCCATGCTGTGCTGATGTGCTTTAGCAGCCTGTGGCGCACGTTCTGGTTTCCGAGGTTTGGCAGAAAGTGAACTGCACACTGTAGCTGATGGGCACACAGTTATCTCAGCTGTGGTCCACGCTGCCGAGAACGCAGGTAGGATGCTGTGCCCATTGTCTGTTTTGAGAAGCCTCGTGCTGGTTGAAGGCGTCTAAAAAACAAGTAAGTCTTGTTTTTTAATTGTTAGTCAAGCTATAATTTAGTCTTCATGCAGCCAACCACGCATTTCAGATCAGTTTTTATGTCAGCTCTTAGTTTCAGGGTGGGATTGGGGGATTGAAGCAGATTTTTCTGATGGCAGGAGGAGCTTTTGGAGGCAAGAGGCTTTTCCCTTCACCATTGTTTCTGTGACGGGAGCAGCCACAGTGCTTTGTTCTGCAAAGCCTCCTGCAAATACTCTTCCTTTGGTCACTGTACTTTTTAAGTCTTAACTTAACCTGATCCATGGAGAGTTTGAAAACTCTTGCTTTTCAAATTAGTTCCTGAAGCCTGCGATGGCAGTTGTGACATTATGGGTGTTGTAACTGTGGGGCCCCATCTGCCCAACGTCTCTCCCCGGGCTGATTTTTGGGGATGTGAAAATTGAAATGTTCGGCTCTGGACGCAGGTGCCAAGGGGTGGTTGGGGCTGGGGATGGAGAGGCCAGAGCTTTTCCCATCACAGCCTCCCCAGGTGATGCTGGGTCGTGGCAGGGGTGAGGCTGGGCTTTGCAAAACCTACTTAAAATTTCATAATTTGCTCCACAGGTAAGTAATGGCTACAAGGCAGCAAATGCATTTGTTCTAACTCCCTGGCATCCAAATTAGTTCCTGTTCATGCAGACCTGCCAGGCCAGCAGCTGCTCATGGGGCTGCGGGGTGTACAGGGCTGCTGGGGTGCTGCTCTGCCCGGCCCCCTTTTGCTGGGGAGGGAGAAAGGGAGAGGAAGACTCTGCAAGACCTTTTTTGGGAGGGCACAGAAAGGCTGCTGGTGTTCTGCAGTCATCGAGAAGTGTGCAGAAGGCTAGAGGAATGTAAGCTGTATTGTCAGTGAATATTTAACCATGGGTTCCTGTTTTTCTTTCTAAGGAAGAAGAAGAAAATGTTTCTTGGGTGGAGAATTGTAAAACCGTGTAAAGCAGTACTGGAAAGCAAGTGGTGGTTGTATAGAGCTAAAGCTGACTTGCTTTCCCATGCAAAAAGCCTTTGTTTCCTTGCAGGTATCCCCATTCACCCATGGTATGCTTCTGTGCCAGATTAAACTGATGTAAATCATCTTATTTCCTTGGATTTAGGGAGTGAGAACCTGTGATTGATCACTGCCTCCCTCTCTGTGCTGAGGAAGGGACAGGAACTGTTTTCCTGGAGGTGAGCCGGGCTGCCTTCCTCCCAGCACAGAGCTTTTAACCTGCGGGCTCTGAATTGGACATGCATAACAAAAATGCACTAACAAGCTCCTCTGTTCTTAATTACCTTGATATGACGTGCATTGGAAACACCGAGGCTTTCCCACTCTTCCCTGTCCTGTCCCTGGGGGAAAAATGTCTCTGATTGCTTAAACTTGGTTTTCCCTAAATGAGAGTTTACAAGCAATTGGGATGCTTCCATCATTGCTGTAGCCTTTTATTCAAGATAATACTAAGAGACATCATAACATCACAGTGTCAGAGCAAACAAAGCGCTATGTAATTTTATCCCGTATTAATGCAGAGTGTCGCAGATGGTGCTATCATTAGACAGCAATCTATAAAAATGGCCCATGAGACAAAGCCCTGGCACAATTATTTATTCTTCAATTATTTATTCAGCCCTTTAGGATGTGTAATACTGACAGACAGCACAGAATGTACTGCCTACCAATTTGCAGATCTTGACTGACTGAATCTTCCATCACCGATGGAATAAAGCATGTATTGGGGGGAGGGTGATACGGCACGGCCTCGGTTTATTTTTCGCCCGTTTTCCTGTTTGCTGCGTGGCTTTAAGGCTACTCTTTTTAGGCAACCTTCTCCACCCTGATGTTTATCTTTTTATTTCAGTTAATTGCGAGGAAGACTAGTTGCTTTGCCATCAAGATGATGTCACTGCCATCAAAAGCAGCACATCTGCCTCTGACTGTACCTTTGCCTCCCCTGTGATAAGACAAATGTTTCTGTGGTTGCCCAGTGAACCAGAATTGGGAATTGATCTGGTTTAAAGCTGATGACTGGTTTAGGCTTAGGCTTCGAGTGACTATGAAACTGCTTAAGTGTCATTTGTCCAAAATGACTCGCATTCATCTGGAAAAATCCACATAAGTAACTGTGTTATATTAATGGTAATTTTAATTCTGTAGGGTTTTAGAATCCCAATAAAATGCAAATTTATCAGTCACCAGTGTCACCTTTCTCTTCCCAGTGTATGTTGGATAGATTCATCCTTTTGGCATTTGTATTTTCAAAGTTCCTGCCTCTGTACCAAAGCACACCTGAAACTACTGCCCCAAACGTATCCTTTTGTATTGTTGTGTTGTTTTTTTTTATAAAATAAATCCGTAACCTTCCTTTGGAAAGCCTCCCTTGCCTTCCCCATAACACTTCTTTTCATACCCTTGATAAAAATGAACAATGGCCCTTTCACTCAGAAACACAATTTCAGTTATTTATAGATTATATTAACTACATGTTTTTAAAACTGTAAAATCCAACCCTGCCCTTTTATTTGATGTTGAGGCTTTCTGGTAAGTCCTTTGTATAAAGCTGGTAAATTGTGGCCTAGTGTAAGTAACCTCCCATTTTTTTAATTTACTGGTAAATCTATAACAAGTGGCTTGTAACTGACAAGATAAAGTCTCTAATTAGATTAATTTGTAATTTCTAAAGTGCCTGTTTAGAGAGCTAAGTTACCTAGTATTCTTCCTGATGAGATAGGATCTCTTGGCCATTCATTGTCCTTTAAGTCATTTCTTAAATTTGCTAACAGCCTTGGTGTGGATGTCAGAAGGGGATGAAGAAAATCTGGAGCGGGCTGTACCATACCCTTCCCTCTATCTCAGCTGTCAGGGCAGCTGTAGCTGCCATTGCTTGATGGGACATTTACATTGCGTGGAAAGGAGCAGGTTTTGGTTCAGAGTTGGGGGCTGCTGTGCTGTCACTGAGCCCCAAGCTTGGTGTTTAACCCAGGCAGCCTCCTCCAGCTCCCCGCTTCCACCTGGCTTCCCTTTCTTCCCCTTTTCCAGCTGGCATGATGGAGACATCGCCTGCTTCAGTGTTCCTGAGACAGCAGCTCCTGACCTGAGCTCTGTGTGTGTGTGGTGATGGTGTTTTTGTGTGCCAGACCCCAGGGACCCACTGGGGCTGTCATGCCCAGTGCTGGGCACGTGCAGTCTGTGGTGGGAGCCACAGCAAAGCTGGTGGGGAGGGGGGAAAGCTGGTGATGGGTGAGCCGTCCTGCAGAAGTGGGCTCACCTGCTGGGGTGGTTCCACAATTTAACCCGATTCAAGCTGCCCCGCCGTTGTGTGACTGAAATTAAATCACACAACCCGAAATTAAATGGTTTTAAATCACAAGAGGGTAGATTTATATTAGATATTAGGAAGAAATTCCTTACTGTGAGGGTGCTGAGACACTGGAACAGGTTGCCCAGGGAAGTTATGGATCCCCCATCCCTGGAGGTGTTCAAGGCCAGGCTGGATGGGGCTTTGGGCAACCTGGTCTAGTGGGAGGTGTCCTTGCCCATGGCAGGGGTTGGAACTAGATGACCTTTAAGGTCTCTTCCAACCCAAACCTTTCTATGATTCTATGAAATGGGTGAAATCCTCACCTCCTTATTGCTCTGGGTATTTTTTCCCCTGCCCCGCAGTATTTTTAGGTTAGAGAAGCCCCTGGAGGGCCTGGGGCAGCAGGGGAGAGGGGAGGGCATCAGCCATGGCTGCGTCCACCTGTAGCCAGCCCAGGCCCACCGCTGCCATCAGGATGGAGATTTTACCCTTTCTGGGAAGTCACTTTCCAGTAAACTCTCCCAAAGCTTCCTGTCCTCACCCTCCTATTTAACGATCAACTTAATGAATTCAGTGGGAGTGGGTGAAGGAGCCAAGGCTCAGTTCCCCTGCTCTGTTTTTGGCATCTCCCCCAGGAGCGTTCTGCCACGGCTAATCCCCAGGGTCTTCCTCCCACCCACCTTCCTGGGCCCAGGGGGAAGCCAAAGCCGGATCCTTGGCATGTGACACTGCTCTGAAATACCCATTGCTACGGTTACCCAGGTCTGTCAGCTCTATTCAGTGCCGCTTAATCCCCTTTTGTGTCCACTTTGGAACGACCGGCTGGGATTTTACAAGTTGGTTCATGCCGTATCCACAGCCCCTGGGGAGAACGAAGGTGAAACCACCCATGGGAAGGCATGGGATGTGTGTGTGCGCGCAGAGGTGTGCCTCAACTTCATGAGGTGTTCGTATAATGTTAAGAGGAATATTTCCGAGTGATGTGAGCAGCTTGACTTAAGCAAAAAAATTTGTGGTGAAGCCTGAAAAATCTCTGCTGACATGCAGGCTTTAACCCAGGCAGTTGTGCCAAAAGATCCAGAAAAGGCTTAATGGCAGGAGATAATGCTGCTGTGTCAGCACACATTTTCAGCCCTCTCTGTGAATTTCCTGGCTTTTGTGTACTTGAGTTAAACCCTGATGTTAGTCGCCCATTACCCCCTCCACATAAGTACCCTCAAACAAAGAGAGAATCAAATCCCAGCAGTTTGCTGCTTAGTGGGGGAGACTGGTGGTTAATAACGTGTTCGGAGGCATGAACCTGATGACCAGGGAGAGCGATGTTACAGTCCTCGGGCCACCTATTAAACCTGCAGTAGTTTGGGTCAGTATGGACATTCCTGGCCAAATGTTCCCAGAAAAATACATTTAGTTTGTGGATCGATAGCTATAGCTAACAAGTCCTTGGGACCCAGAGGTGCAGTCAGCAGTAAGATTTGTGCTGTTGCCAATAGCAAAACATACGCGTGTGCTAAAAAAAATATAAGTATCTTTCTTAAACAATTGTTTGGTTGCACTTCTTTTAATGAATGCAGGCGGCAATGAAACACTTTGATATTCACAATGACTGTATACGTAATCTAATTCCTGTAGGCTTACCTATGGCTTTTTTGCATTGTGCTGTTTAGTCCTTGCACCCGGGAGTTCCCAGGCAGGAGCCTGTGCTGCAATAACCCCTGCTATGTCCCAGGCGCTGGAGATGCCATAGGAGCTCCTGCAGTGGAGCACCCGGGACACTGGCGTGCTAAGGAGACACGGTCGTTCTGACAGCACCAGAACAAGGAGACAGATATTGGAAAGAATAACAGCATTTCAGCGACAGCGGGATTTCATTGTGAGACTCTGATTCTGTGCTGGAATCCATTAGGTCTGATCCCCAGGTGTCCTACTCCCTCAGTCTCCTCTAACGTGAAACGTTCAAGAGGAAGGAAAGGGAAATCTCTCTCTTGAACTTGAAGCTGTAATTGCTGTGCGAGTGAATCCACCCAAGCCCTTCTCGGTGTCTACAGTGAGAAAACACACAAAAGCGTAATGTTCTTGGTAATCCATCCCGTGTGCCTGCCTTGAGGCAGCCTGGGACAGCTGTGCATCGTGTGTAGTGTATTCACGCCGCTTGCAGCCTGTCTGAGCTCAGCCGTCCTGCCGGGCCCTTCCCCGGGCGCTGGGAGGGAGCAGAGGACTGGTGAGTCTGAGGGCCTGGTGCCAACCAGCTGCATCCCGACACAGGTAGATACTTATGGTGACCAGTGTGGAGGCTTAGTGTGGTCAGAAGCACGGCCTTGGGGGTATCAGTTCTGCATTCTGAATAAGCTGGACACGTGAAATGAAATGGCAGATATGTCTTGTGCCAGGTGGGTTGTCTGGGTTTGTGTGATAGTTGCTGGAGAGGAATGTGCACTCCAGGGTGCAGTTCTTCTAATGTGGTATTAAAAAATAGATCAAATGACTCAGGCCCTAAAACTTGACCATGAATGCTGCAGAGAGACTAGACGACTGGCTCAGATTGTAATTACTTGATAAGGATACGACTTGTACCTGGATTAGATGAATATGGGTTTGAGCTTGCGTTTAAAACCAGTCTAAGCAGATGTGGTGCTTTCATGGAAGAATAAATATTTCTATTTCCACTACCTGTGGAAAAGCTACATACTAACTGTGTCTGGAAAATAAACAGCCTTCCCTGTTGCTTGTTTTGGATGTTGTACTGGGGCAAAGTTCAGAGGTGCCATTCTACCTTCTTTTGGCATTAGAAATTTCCTGTGGTCTTCTCGCCTTTGACCTACCCTGGCAGGCAGGCAGGCAATCATACCCATGGGCATGTGGGACCCCCGTTTGCCCTCTCCCTTGGAATTGTCATGGTGCCCTTGCTACTCAGTGGTTTTGTGGCTGATGATCTGTAGGAAATAGAGTGGGGCCATCAATCTGCTGTAAGTCCCAGTTTCTGTGAGGATGTTGATTTGTAGAGCTGATCTCTAACAATTGCTGATGGCTGTGGCTGTGTACTGCAACGAGTAATGCTTGCAGTCCACAGTGAGGAATACAGTACAGGACCCCATGGAATTACAGCTCATGAGATGAATCTGCCTCTTTTTTACCAAGGTTTGAATGGCGTGTGGGGGATCTATGCTATGGATAGTCAGTTCTTTTAAATCACCTTTCCCCTGGATTGCTGAGCGGAGCCTTTGGTCCCACTTCCCTCCTCCATTTTCCCAAGAAAAGAGAATTTCACCTTCCGCAGTTACACCTAGGTTCAGGTAACACCGAGCGTGCACCAGAGCTCGTTAGGATAGCTATGAAGTGACTGCCTTGCTTTAACACTGAAAGTGCTTATTAAAACCCCCTTTTCTGTGCAAAAGCAGCGACTGTGTGCTTTTCCATACATGGCTGATTTGTTCTACAGTAAGTCCATGTGCTCCTTCTGTGGACTCTACGGGTGTCCATGTGCTCCTCCTTCAGACACTTGGTTTGGAGAGGGACTGATGGGGCTGACCCAGCTGTTCAGAGGCTGCTGCAGCTGCCTGCAGGGTTTTGGACTGGAAAACTTCAGTTGCGTTTTACAGAAGGAGGTCACAAGTCTGTAAACTACCAGCATCATCAGGAGCGAAGAAAGAAATAGAGCATCTTCCTCCCCCTTCTTTTTGGGTGAAACTGATACAAACTCATACCTCTTATTTCACCTTTCTGGAAGAAATTAGCAAAATTTAGATGTTGTGTGTGTCTTTGAGTCAAACAATCACCATCTACTTGTTTTGTCCAGTGGGCCTCCAACTTGTGAGTCAAGTGGAGAGTATAGATATTGCACATAGCTGCTATGTAAACATACAGATTGTGTTTTCAGTAAACCCAGAATGCACTAAATTCAAAAGTGAAGTTTATTCCACATTACTCTGCTTATGCCAACTATATATATACTCTGAAAGCACAATTTGGCCCATTCTTTCTTTGATTTTTTTTTCAAGGGGAATATTTACTAACCTTTTACTTTACCTCTTTAGTAGTTGAAATATTACAAATACATGCAACAGCTAGAATAAGGAGGGAGTTTTGTCATTGATTGGTAGGTGTACAAGGTTTAGTTTTTTGCAGAAAAAGAAAGCAGACAAACTGGGTGAAGCTCTTGTCTTTGATGATATTACTGCAGAGTAGTGGTTTTCAGGGTTGGCTTCTATCCTGCGCGGCTCATTTTTCTTTTCTTGGTGGTGGTGGACACAGGCTTTGCCAATTGCTCTGGGCCATGGTAGCCTGCCTGGGAGCCAGCACCAAACTATGTATGCAGTGGGGAATGTGTCATCTAAATATGTAAGTAAATAAAAATAATTAAAAGAAAGTGGGACAGCAAAATAAAATTAAATCTTAAAAAGGGGAGGGGAAGATGCAGCAATGGGGGCACTCTTTTCTCAGTTTCTCCTTCTCTTCAAGGTTCCTTTTGATAAAAAGGATGATTATGGGAACCTTGTAGTGATCCCCAGTGCAGCTTTTCTGCATTGGGCTACAGGTTTTAGAAGGTATGTTGCTGACAGACCCGGAGAAAATTGTAGCTTCTTGAGATGGCATAGGCTGCTTGGAAAAAGTGCCATTTGATGGGGGTAATATTACAGAGCCTTAAGGATGAAGCATGGTGTGTTGTTCAATAGCTGAATTTTTTCAGGCAGATACAAGCCTTCATTTTGGAGAGCAATGCTTCCAGGCCATGCAGAGAAACATCCAATAAAGGTTTTAATCTGTGGGAAGCTGAATTTCCCCTGTGTTGTGTGAGACCCAGATATCACTTAAATCCCATGTATCTGCCAAAATACTTCATACGTGGATTGAAGCAGCATCTCAGCTTCAGGGTGACCCCCTGCGCTGGCGAGGATTTCTTCTCTGGGAACGTCACAAGGAAATCCTGAGGGTGCAGAAATAAGTGTCTTTGTTTCACTTGGTCAGTCACTTGACTCCCTTGCATGAGCTGCAAGAGTTTCATTTTGGGGGAAGTCAGGGTGCTGGAGAAGAGATGTCCATGTGTGGGGGGTGGGTGGGGTGGGAGAGGGAAGCAGGCCAGCGTTTGGGTTTGAGTGGGCTATGAGTAGTGTGATGTTTGCGGGAGGATTACAGCAGTAAAGGGGGCTTCAGTAACTCTGAAACGAGAAAAGAAAGAGTCTGGCGTATTGTGCTTACATTCTTGAATGAAACTATTTTACAGTGGTTCTGCTAAAAGGTTTTAGCACCAGAGAGAAAATGGGAATGTTTCAATTCTCTTTACAAGGATAGTCTATTTGCATTAATTCTTTTGTGTTACATTGAGGGGAATTTCCTGGCAAAATGTCATTTGAAAGGATTATTTCAGAGTTTAAATGTGTCTTGCCAATCCCTTCTTTCTTTTCTTCACCTTCAAGAAGAACAGGGAAATGTATGCAAAAATAAATGTTGGCTTCCTGCTATTTAGGGGCATATGAGTAAAAATTAATTTAAAATAACTTGAGACTTACAGAATGGAAAATATTTGCTCTCGCAGTTCATGGCAACTGAAGAAATAAGTTATATTTACATCTCTATTTTTCAGTTTCTTGTTTGAGGTGCTAGGACACATGTTTATAGCCTGAAAAAAGGTGTGAGCTTGTCTTGGATGGTCATGTTTATTGTATAGCCTTGTCCAGGCCTCCTCCTTTCCCTGTCTACAACCCTTGTGAAGTTGTTTTTATTGAGATTTCGATGTATGTGAATTTTGCAAAGCAGTGATGAATTGAAAGTGAGTAATAATTTAGCACTTGATTTTGAGTAGTACTCTTGACACAGTGAAATTAGAGTTCTATTGCATTCTATTTTTAATATATTTAAAAAAGAAAGGAAGATAATTGACTGTTTCTCACTGAATTTTATAAATGGCTTTATAACTGTTAGTGGTTCCAAAAAGAAATAAGCTTGAGTGAGGCGTAACAGGATCTGCTCTGACTTTTGGCAGAAGATACGTAGTGCTGCATGATGTACTTTTCATAGATGCTGCAGTCTGAACAAAATTTCATCATAGGCCATTCCTAATTTCTCATCTGCTTGTGACCATATTACATTTTTATTGTAATCACTTATGAAGAGATGGAGTGATCAAGAATATTAGTATTTTTTACTGTGACTCAGCAGGTAAGCTTGGTGGGGATTGAATAGCACCTAACCTGTTGGCTCTGTCAACCCAAAGCCATAGTTTGGGAGCTGTACATTCATAGTCAGCTGGGTTTCCATTCTCTCCTTGTATCCCTGCTGATCTTGCAGTTAATTGTTGGGTTTGCCCCTGCCCTCTTTTGCTATATTCAGTAATCAAGGATTGAGGGCATGCCTGAGTAGCACGTTTGGTTCTTGAAAAATATCTTCAGCTTGTTTCTTTATTGATGTTCACCTCTGATTACTTTTCACCTTCTGGTGGAGATGCAGGAGCAATTCTGATGAGAGAAGTGATAGCAGAGAAGCCTTGCACTAGGTAAGGGTCCTTCAGAGCTGAAGCTCCTGTCCTACCAAAAACATCCCCTGGTGGGTAAGTGTGTTGTTCTCACCCAAACAAAATGTATACTCTGCTCCGTGTGGCCATGTTAATAAAAGGTTTTCTGTGTGGGAAACTGCCCGAGAATTTACGTCTGGTCCTGACATTCAGGTAAGGTGTCTCATGCAGGATGGCCAGGCCTCTGCATTGCCAAAATAGATGACTTTGGGACTTTAAGTCAGTTGACAGAACAGTTACTTTGGGTATTTTCTTCTCATGAAATATATCATAATTTCCTCCCCAAAATGAGGACGTCAGCACAAAGTTGCACTTTCTACTGACACAGACATGGGCCTATTGATTAATATCCAGGAGAGAGCACACTCTATTTTCCATGTGATGTTTAGGAAATACTTCCACAGCACAAGGAAAGAGAGTAAAAAACTAGCTTGGGAAGCCTGAAAACCACCCTGACAGGTTGCTGCTCCAGCAGCCACCTTTGCCTAAGCACAAGGCCAAGATTTCTCGGCTCCTGGGTCAGGTCTGTGGAGATTGGTGCTGGGAACCATAAATCAAGGTTATTCAGTAACATGGTGGCTGTTAAACTGCATTTTCTTTTCATTCTGCGTTTATCAGAAAGAGCCATATAGAACTGAATAAACAAAAAAAATTTCCTTAATTTTAGGAGCAATTATTCTCAAAAAAACAAAAAAAGAGGCAAACCAAAGGAAACTGTGCAAAATACATTTTTGTTTCCAAGGGAAACAGTAATGAGAAAGAGTTAGGTCATTGTGGAAAGAAAACCACATAGAAAACCTTTTTTAGCAAGGACATGGAAACAGAGCTTATCTTTTTTGGGCAGCTTTGCCTAATAGATAAGGCCCTGGACTGGAAGAGGGTTCAAATCCCAGCTCTGCTGGAGAAATTTTGTCAACTTGAACCCATCAGTTTGTGTCCTTGCAATTTCTTTTTGCAAAGTGAAGATAATACATTTTGGCCTCTGAAAAGTGTTCAGAGTAAAGATGAGGTGCTTGTGTGGCCCCGGGTATGGGACAGTGCTAGTACCCACCTGTGCAGGTACTCAGGATTTGAGGGTTGCAGTTGTGTGTGACAGGTTGTCCTGCTCGCTTTTACATCCTGACTGAGATACTACTTCATTTTCACCCTCCCTTAAGGACACTGTTGTTAGCAATCAATGGCCGCACTCTCAGAGAACCTGTATGGTATAAAATGCCTTCTCTCCTTACCCCCAGCTTCAGAGAAATCAAGTGACTGTGTTGGACACTTCAATACCTTTGAGCCAGGGCCCAGATGCTAATTAATTAAGCCTCGTAGGAGACTTTTGGAGTGTCTTAAGCATTATCACAGCTTTTCCGGTGGTGAATGAAGCATGGGGAGGTTGACTGGTTTGCTCAGGATTACACAGCCATGTGCACAGCCGAATAACAACCTCAAACCTGGTCTCTTTGGTATTCATTCCTCTGTCCAAGGATGAGGTTGAATGTATTTCACACTACCAAACCCAACCTATAAGACCTGGGTCAGCATTAGAATAAGCGATACCAAAGAGCTGGAGAATTAATTGGAAGAGGTACTGAGGTTTTATGTTACTTGTAACATCAATCACACAAAACCTAGACTTGCTAACACAGTGCAGAGCCAAACCCAAAGTGATGTCTGTCAATGCTCGCTTGTTTTTCAGTTTTCAATATAATGCTGCAGCCTTTGTTTCCTCTTGTTTATGGTATGCAGTGTTTTCTATAAGCTGCAGAACACCTATAGTATTGTGGCACAGTGATGGCAGAAATCTGTGTGCTGACAATGTCACTGGTACAAGTCGTTGAAGTCCATGGTGATGTTGGGAGATACAGTGGAGAACATCTGTTAGAAAAAGGCCAGGCACACACTGGTGGACCTAACTTGTTACCACAATTGCAAACCATGGGAGGGTAAAAATAATTGAATGGCATTGTCTAAGCTTTCGTAAACCCCATTTAACTTCAGCATCCAATGGATTTTTACAAGGAGTGAGCCCAAAGAAATGCAACACCTCAAAGCCTTCAGTTAAACAAAGGTGTCTTTAAGGCTCATGTTTCAGTATTCCGCTGGAGAAAACCAGATTTCTTGTATCTTAGAGTGCGAAGGTAAAAATTAACTGAGAAACCCAGTGTTGCTCCCCTACCCATGAAGTCTTCCAGGCCTACTTTAAATGCCTACTTTAAATCTCCTAAAGGAGCAGAGAAGTATTGGCAATCTGTTGGGGAAAAGAAACCCCAAACAGTTGCTAAAAAAATAAGCTTCCTTTCCAGATATCTTAAGGGTGGTCATTGCATCCACCAGTATTTGTAGCAGCAGAAGCACCTGCCACAGAGTTATCCCTGACCCTACAGCCTCACATTCACTTCATGCATGTGTGCTTAACAAGCTGGAAACCTTAAAGGGTGCCCAGATTCCTGCTGGAGTTTTAACTGTGGTAAGTCAAAGCCAAGCAGAGGCTTTGTGAGCCTCTACTTCAGCATCTTTTAGTTTTCAAGTGGTGGTGCTAGATCGTTGATAGTTACTTTTTGCTGACAGATTTTTTTTTAAAGTGTAATCATTGTTTAATTAGTTTCTAAGTGAGAGAGGTAGTTGAAATCTGCCTGTTCTGAAGAGGGAAAATACTGTGGATTCAACTGTCAGTGAAAACCAACAAAAATGGATATAGTTCCATTTAGGAGCCTGTTAACTCCTTTGTTAACCAGTCCAGTCCCAAACAAAACGGGACCACAACCTTTGTGTTTGTATTGGCCCCAGCTTCTGGTATCATCAAAGTATGGGGAAAAAATATTTCATGCTGACTCTTGTGCCAAAGCCAATGGTTAAGTTGCAGGCAACTTCAAAATGCAGTCACTCCCTACATAAAAAATGTACAGTGGAAAATAGCAGCTCAGCCATGTGGAGAAATAAAGCCAGAAGAGAGAGTATATTTTCGGTAGCAATTTAGTGCATGATTGATCTTACTGATAGCAGTAGTGTAGTGTTCATAGCTGAGTAAGCCCACCAGCAACGACTTGCTTGTAATGTGTGTATTGGAAAAATGCAAAGAAAATAAATTAAGTTTTAAGTAAAATTTACATTTGTATTAGAAAATCAACATGTTAGAGTTTAGCATGCTTAACATTTTATGTGAGCTAATTCCCTTTCCAAAATTGCTCTGCTTATGTGTTTGTTTTGCCTTTTCCTCTGACTCTTTTCTGTTTCTGTCTGTCTTGATATCTTTAGTATATTGTGGTTTTTTAAAGTTAACGCCTGAAAGGCAAAAGCAACGATTTCAGATACAGTTAACTTTGCCCCTTTGTGGTTTTTTTCTTATTAAATTCCCTGTAATGCTTCCCACCAACCTCTCTGATAAGACAGTGGATAAAGTCACGCAGCATTTTTACCTGGGGATGTCCCAAAGCAGTTGGCATCTGCCTGGGTTATGTGGATGAGAAACCATTTAGAGCAGCAAAGACAAAGCATGGTGTGGAAGACTGGTCACACCTATGAAGACACGGGGCCTCTGCGGTGGGGACAGCTCTGAAGAAGGGTGTTTGTTTAAAGGACTACAGGCGCAGGACTTCGGCTGGGTACTGGGGACGTGGTTTTGCTCTAGTCATGCTTTGTGGTTGAGTTCTGACTGGTTTTTGCAAGCACATGCTCGTTCTCCCTGATGATGTGAAAAGAAGCTTTTAAGCTGAAGTCTTTTACCCTGTGGAAATTTGAATATGAAAGCTGTCAAAACCACCTGGCAGTGGGTGAGAGAGATTTCCCTTCTCGCTCTGACCTCTCTTTTACAATAACTAAACTTTCACATATGCTTCTGAACAGCCACAGTAATCATAAAGGTGGTGTTCAGAAAGGGTCTGGCAGAGGTGGGCAGCCTCAATGGATGCCTCTGCTTTTCCAGCCCTCCCTTGAGTGCTTCCCTTTGTAATGAGGGTGCTCGGAGCAACAGGCATCCTTGAGCATTGCATGAACAGCATCTTTATATTGGTTTAGCCTTTTTCCAGTGCACAGCTTTTTTTTGCCATCCAAAACAAAGCAGCAGCTCTTGCCTTCTTTCCCATCACCTGCAAAGAAGAAATTTGAGAACAGTTCTGGTAATAGCACTGAGTCCTGTATCGAGGCAGCAATGATCCACTGTCATGGCCAGTAGTGACCCTTTCCCTCAAGCTCCTCGTGCTGCTCTGGCAGTTCTTTGCTCCTTGTCTACAGACCTCCAGAAATCAGGCCACTGAGCTAAATTTCAGGTCCTAGCTGTTGGCACCTGTGTTCACAAACCTTAATATGGTCTGGCAGGTTGAAGTCTGCAAAATCTGTCTTCTCTTTTGGTTTATCAGTGGTTCTATTTGGCTGAGGGCATGCTGGTGGTTCTCTCATCTCCCTCCTTGGGCTTTTGTACACCACTGAGACTTGGCACATCTTGCTGCAGCCTTTTAAGATGCTACTGCTGTCAGCTGTTTATAGCTCTACTGGAAGACTGGCATGTAGAATGGTTGATGAACCCCTTGTGTGCATCTGTATGGCAGCTGGGCTTCTGGGTTATGTCCTAAATATTAGTGTAACCTGCTTATAAAAATAGGTTTGCCCCCAAATCCAGACAGTAGGATGGAGAGGCTAAGGCACAGCATGCCTTCCCTTCTGCTGGGAGCATGCATGTGTTCAGGCATGGCGTTTGGCTCAGCTCTGAATTCCTAGAAAAAGGCCTGTCCTGCTGCCTTGTAGGTCTCACGAGATCTGGCAGAGGTGCGACTGAGCAAGCTGCAGCCTTCTTGAGCAGATCAGATGGACTAAGCTTTTCTGAAGCAATGGGGTTGGGAGGAACCTGCTCTGCAGCTGGGGTACTGCAGGCAGTGAGGACAGAAAGTGCTCAGGTCACTGGATGGAGGACATGCTTGAGCCTGATCCTTATTTGTAGGTACAACAAAAATTCAAAGCCTGAAGTAATTATGACAATATAACGGAGCACAGAATGGACCTGGTGTTCTCTAGATCCAGACAGCCTTAACTTTGAAACAACCTTCTGTATTTTCCCCATTTGGTTATATCCAGATATTTTTCATCTTACTAAACTTTACTTTTGATCTGTTTTATGCCAGGGTTGGGGTGGGGTTTTTTTGAGTGTCTACAATAGTTATGCTGGGATCTCTAGATTAGTAACACTGCTTTGGTATTTGCATAAGGGCCTTAGATATTTCAGTTCCACTTGGGAGGATGTAGATATCTAGCTTTTGAGCATGTATTAAAATATCATTGTGGGTTATAAATTGTTGTTATAGGCTGTTCACATAGTGCCTTAAGATTTGCATGCCCTAGACTGATAAATGAAATCAGTGATCATATTCTGAGTAAATTCAGGCTCTCTATCTTACTGCTGTTCCTTTGCAGAAGGGCAGACCTGATGTTGCATGTTGGATTTTGCATGCGTGGTGTATGCAGCTAATCTTGTTTCATGATAATTTACTTTAGAGTAATTTTATTGTGAGGTGTTACCTTGTGGCCTGGAAACAGCAGGGTATTTCAGCCTAGTTAGCCTGGTGGCAGTAGTTCTTCAAGACAGCACTTTCAGGTTGGGAATCCATGGTTTACACAATGGGGCTTTGGGCTGTGTTCATTTCTTTTTGTTTTATTTCCTCTCCCTTCTACTCATTCATGACTGCCACATCGTTTTTGCTCTGTGAAGAAGAAAGGGTGAGTTATTTCCATTGGGAGGTATCTTCCTGCACATAAAGAAGTGGCTTTGAGTGTTTCTGTTTCCTGCTGCTACACTTCCATCGCTAGATCAGCTCCTGTTTTGCTTATACAGTCTCTGTTTTCAGATGTGCCAAACAGGGCACTAGTGAGCTGCACAGAATGTTATAGGACATGCTCATATATGCTGTTCCAGTGTATAAAGTAGACTTAAAGCTGCTGCATCTGACTGACAGAGCTGGGTGAATGGTGGCCATGTGCCACTGGCATGTCACAAAAGTGGGGTGCCCTGGTGTGTGCTACTTCCATCAGTAATTTTTTCCAGTATCTGTAAATAAGACGTTCTGAGATCTGTATGTGGAAGTGTATAGCATCTCTGAGATGTATAAATTAGCTGTTTTTAAAGAGTAGTTTGCATTGCTCTGAATTAGTCCTCTGAAACGTGAACACCTCATCCAGGATGGGCAACCAAGCTCCTGTTCTAGGCAGTGAAAAGAGAGAGCAGCTCCAGAGGATGGTCGTGCTTTCCTCAGGTTGGTATCTGCACATTGCTGTGGCCATGGACATATGGAATAAACTGGGGTTTCGGAACACGTACCTTTCTCTTGACTCAGAGACCCTGTATAGCTGATTTAGAGCACTTGGCTTTCAAGTGGCTGAAGTTAGGTGTCAGGAGACCCATCCTGAATGTCTCACTCCAGCAGTGGATCCCTAATGAAGCTCCTGAACTTTAATTCACAACCTTGTCTCTCATCATATTATTTTCAAGTATAAGCTGTGGATATTGTGGTTGTAATTGTGTTTTATTTTGAGGCAATTTTAAGTACCATTCCTCTTGACCACCCTAATTACATCTACATGCATTTGCCCCGTTCAGTGGAGCTTTTCTTAGACAAGCACATGTAGAACGTGTGGAGCTTCTCAGAAAATGAACAGAAGGAGATTCCTGAAACGTCTGTTATGAAGGGAAAGAGGAGCATTTTCTGTGAAGAGTGTAGCAAAAATTAACAGACCTAAAGCAAATTACCATCTGAAATGTGCTGCTTTTGGGAGTTTTCAAAAGACCAAAGGAGATAATGGAAAACAAATCATTCTGCTAATGTAGGACGCAGCTTAGTCCATGAAAGTTACTAGTTTTTGGAAATTTTTTGTAATCATGTTGAACTCCTTACTAAACCATCTGGACCTTTTTTACTTTCTTGGCTTGGTTAGTGTGTGTAGCCTCTTCTGTTTGGCCTGAATAGCACGGGGGCTGATAAAAAAGACTTTCTCCAGAGAAGGCAAAGGAGACCTTTTCCAAAGATCAGTTTCATCAATCATACAATCATAGAATGGTTTCAGTTGGAAGGGACCTTAGAGATTATCTCGTTCTAATACCCCTGCCATGGGCAGGGACGCCTCCCTCTAGATCTGTTTGCTCAAAGCTCCATCCAGCCTGGCCTTGAACACTTCCAGGGATGGGGCATCCACAGCTTCTCTGGGCATCCTGTTCCAGTGTCTCACCACCCTCATAGTGAAAAATTTCATCCTGATACCTAATGTAAATCTACCCTCGTTCAGTTTAAAATTGTTAACCCTTATCTTGTCACTACACTCCCTGGTAAAAAGTCTCTCCCCAGAATTTTTCCCCCCTTTGGGAAATTGCAGAATCTCAAGGAGCTGATGTGGGAAGTAGTGAAGGAACATGAAAGAGTCATGTTAAATCAGATGCAGGTGCAAGAACATAGCTGAACTTTGTCCAGAGCATCGTTTCTATGAGTCATATGTATGTGTCTGCCTCCTAGCAGCCTGAAAAGGAACTTTTAAAACTATTATCTAATTAAGATAACGAAGCATTTGAGGAAGGATCTTTCCCATCTGGATTGTTTTATTGGATCAGGTAAATTGTATGACTTTGTTAGCTGTAGTCTGCCTCGATTGAAAGCTACAGCTGGTGGAAGAAGATGGAAGAGGTGTCCTGGAGTGAACTCCAAATTGCAAAATTCAAATCTGGATCTCTTGCACCTCTGAAATTACAGGAGTCTGGGCACAAGGTGTGTTCTTCTTTTTCCTCCAGTATTATTGACTTGTTGGAGATTCATCTCGCTTTCGAGTGGCTGAGTTCTCTTTTGCAGTTGTCAAATTTCAAGGCAAGAATAATGGAGGGGAAGTTATTGTGTTCCTGAGCTTATATGGATCAAAGCCGTGTGTATGTATGTGAGTGTACATGTTCTTCATTGTCTCCTGAGGAGAAGCCAGATTTCGTGTCACATGGAATAGGAGCGGGGAAGAGGTGCAGCTCGGGGGTGAGAGGCAGCGTATATTAATATGCCCAAATATATACTGACAAATGCATTCGATGTGCCTGTCAGAATAGTCTTCTCCCTGAGATAGAGGGCAGCTGTCTGATGCTGACTTGAGAGGTGTTTATGAGCAAATAAATCTTTGTCGTCTTTCCATCTGCTAATGTGGATGTGCTAAATTGGTGGAAAGAAGTAGGAGGAATGCGCAGGAGCCTACCTGCCAATGACAGTGTTTCTCCCAGATCCTCTTCTCTTCAAAAAGCTACCATCAGAACTGTTTTTTCTTGCCACTTCTAAAATGTTAGTAAAGTACCCGGAAAGGGAAGAATTGTATTTCTAGATACTGAGTCAAAGTATGATCTATGTGGAGTATTTCAGTAGTTGGACTCGATGATCAGAAAGGTCCTTCCAACCTAGACTATTCTATGATTCTGTGATTTTTAAAGTAACATACCTAGTATGGTCCTAGACAGCAATGAAAAGGCTAAGACACTTGCCAAGGAAGATTTTCGCTTGTTTGTCCTGTGGTTTGTGGGTCTGCTAATTAGGTCAGTTGGTTTATTTGAGCTATATAGAGATTTGTTAAAGGGCATGCTTATAAAAGAAGGCACGGCCATCTCCCTGCAACAAGATGGCAATTCTGAGTTGTGTTGTTCTTTGCTGATTCCTGACTGTATTTTTACACAGTGACATGATGCATGTTGGTTCCCTTTGTAGAAGCCTGTGTTACTTTTGATAAATGCCAGAAGTCAGGTGTAGAAGACTAGAAATGAAAATATTCACAAGTTTGCAACTGTTTGTGGATGCAGTGAGGTTCGTTGCTTTCAGCCAGAGGGACAACAGATATTTAATTTATAAGAGATGATTCCGATTAAAATGCTTATTGTTTTGCTTTTCCTTTTATACTGGAAAATGCAGAGCCTGTTCTGTAAAAGTTCCCCACAGCTACTTCAGCACAAATATGTCTATAGTTTTTCCTTCTTCAGAGCTCCTCACCACTAATTATAAATCCCTGGATCACCAGTGTTTGACTAGACCTGCAGTTAAGAATTCATCTGCATTATTCCGGAACTTCTTTTTTTCTCCAGGGTCTAAACTGCCATGGCTTCATCAGATTAGATGGGAAAACTTATAATCGTTAGTGAGGTTTTAAAGTTGAGGACCATGGTCTGGCTACATTCTCTCAGTTCTTCTTTACCCCTACATCTAAACCAAAAATGGGTGCATTCTTGCTAACAGGCAGATTTAATTCCTTGGCTTTCCACAAGGTTCCTTCCTCCCACTGCCGGCTGTTCAGAGAGTAGCCTGCTATTAGGGATGTTCATGCTGTTAAGGATGTTCATGTTATATGGTCCTTAGCTGTGTTACTAATTTCCCATGATCACTTAAGACCAGTGTTGTTGGATTTGGGATGCATAGCTTAAAACATTAAGTAGCCATTCCCTCCAGGGCTGCACGAGAGGGAAAGTGCCGTCCGTGCCCAGTGCTTAGTGTTTATAGGATTGATACTTTGCTGTCAGTGCAAAGGTTTGAAAGTTCCTTTTGTGCTTCATATTTTAGTAATTGAGTCCCTCTATTTTTCTTAAAAACACATGAAGACTTTCTCTTATGCTAATTAAAAACATATTACATGGTTTTAGAACAAGCCAACTGATGCAGCCTTTTAAAATTTGAATATTTTAAAAATTATTTTCAGCTGTTTGCAGGAACGGAAATGGGTAAAAAGGAACTATTCTTTTTTGTAACTTTTTTCTCTCTCATAACTTTTGACTACAGATTTTTAAGTTGTTTTTTTTAAGAAAAAAAAAAAGTAGTAGTTTTGTCTTGGTACAAAAGATTAGTCTATTGTAATTATTAGCCAGAAGTTTGTACAGTGAAGATGTTAACCCATGAGGTAATCTGTTTGGAGATGCTAGAAAGGAATTTGTCTTTTTCTACATCTTCTAGAAAGTAAAGACAGCAGTGAGGGTGTTTGGTGCCTCTTAACTTGTTTTCATGGTCATTAACTTAACCTTAATTCTTTATCTTCTGATAGTACCTTCAAGATGGATTTTAATGTAACATTTTGGTAGCTTTTTACAAAAACCACCCAATATTATAGTTTTGGCGGTAGGTTGCAGATAGGCTGTTCAATATGAATATGTATTGATTTTTGTGCTTTGTGGCTGGTTTAGTTTTCTGATTACGGATTGCCAAAAGCTGAAGTTGATGAAAGTTTGAAGTTCTTGTCACCCCTTAGCCCTTGATGAATTTGAATTTATACGCAAGCTGTATGAATTTCTGAAGCACAAATTTTTCTAGTCCATTTGAGCCTTCTCTGGCTTTCTGAGGGTTCAGCCCTAAGTGAAGTGACTGTGACAAAATCCATCCTATGGGGTTGGGGGTGGGAAGGAGACTGGACTCCTTGTGCAATGAAAGGGAATTCAGTGAGAGGTTCCGATTTCTCTCCAGAATGTTCATTACTTTTCCTAGCAAAGGCCAGATACTTGTTCCTAAAAACTGTTAATTGGATTGAATGTGCTTGCAAACAATCGTGGGGATAGTAACAAAGAACTGGTGGAGTGGATGGACAATGCCTTGTTCTGAGCTTCAGGATAAATGACAGTTCCATGCTCATTATGAACTGATGGGGTGTTTCTCCATAGTTAAGGTTGCAAGTAGTATCCCATTGTATTTTGTTTCATCAGGTTATTTGTTTTCCTGTATGATTAAACTTGGGTTAGAGGATGTCTTTTGTAAGCTAACTTTATTTTTAACAAAGCTTTTCTTGTGTGTTTTCAGTGCTAATTGAGGTCCATCAGTGGCTATATGATTTAATGGTATTAATAGGAATCTATGAGCACAAACAAAACAGAACGCTATAAATCACAGCATGGGCAGAGAAATGTAATTCTCTTTCTGCAGAGAGGTAAAGAGCAAAATTACTGAGCTGTATTATATTGCATACCCTGCAGGTCATCCAAAGAACTGGGATTTGAGATTTATCCACTTTTGTAGAATAATGTCACATAAACAAAGTATAAATACCAGTGACTTCTCTGTTTCCTGTGTGTGGCCATAACCAGGGCTGCTGTTGTCAGGGAGTTATAGCTGCTTACCAGGCTTCTGCCTGCTCACACAGGGGTATACTGACAGTAATTTAGTTGAGTACATTTGGTGGCAAATACTGTTGTAAAATAATTGAAGGTAAGTTGTTTTTCAACTGTCCACCTGCCTGTGATTCCAGTAACCAAGGTAACTTGCCCATGATATATGGAGATGCTGTACTTTTATTGGGACAACCTACTTTTTATTTCATTGTCAAGTAGGTTGCAACTCTGCAGAATTTTTTTCATGAAGACAGTGAGAACTGCTATGCAATTCCTGGTCTTGCTGGGGCATGTGGAATTTTGTTCTATAATCTGATTTATTTCCAACATGCTGTATTTTTGTGTATGGACTATTTAATTGATCTTTTTCTCCTTTTGCTAGCAAGACAAGTTTTAAATTTAAAAAACAGATACAGCAAACTTATTCACAGACATATGCCAGTAATGATTGCATTTGAATAGGTGTTATTTCCCATCTTTTCTCTTTTGACCTTGTTAGCTAGAAAATCTAGGATGTCATTTCAGACTAATTGTACTGCTGGAGTGTATGTGTTTTACCTGGCTGAGGGATGTCTTTTGATGTACATAGAGATTTAATTATCAATATATTTCTTGACAACATTTCAAGAATGGTAGAGAGTAGAAGTGTGCTATTTTTAAAGCTATTGTCAACATCTTCAAAGTCCACAGGATGTTGGTAATCCATAATATTATATAAAATTCCATGGCAGCATATTGAGAACTACTATCAAGACTCAGAATAGGAAAAACAATACTGCAGAAGGAAGGAAAGAAGCTGTGGATAGCAGGTTATTTCTTCTTGAAATAATGTGTCAAAAAATGTGTATTTTATCGTTGTTCTTTGCATCCTCCTTCTGCCTTGTATGCAGAACTACCTACTGTATCTTGTGTGTTACACCTTCCTGAAGAGAAACCCATGCTTTGTGCTAATGGCAGTTGCTGATGGTGGTGAGACACTAACCCATGTTAGTCCATGTGCTGTTTCCTGCTCTGCACTCAGGATTTATGTAAGAGGAAAGCAGTTAGTTGCTCTAATGAGAAACACGCAGAGAGTACCCAGTGTGGGGTGGATGGAACCAAATGTCTAAAGAGCACAGCAGTTCTGGCAGCTGACTGGGATCAGCTCCGAAGACAGTACAGGAGGTGAGCAGGGCTTCCTTTAAAAAAAAAAAAACAAGCAAAAAAACCCCAAACCAACAAAGAACACTGCATCTTCAGGTAGATTGCAAGTCATTTCCTTGAGTTTGTATTTGTAGTAGGAAGAAGTGGAATTTCATATTAATGACATTATAGACATTATAGATTCATATTTGGAATACTTGGGATGGGGGAATGTGGAAGAAACAAGTTAGGAAACCACCAACAAAATAAACTAGGACATTTCTAGTTACTGATGCAAAAGCAGAGCCTAACATTTGAAAACAAAGGAATCACAATTGTGCTTGCTTAAGTGCTCTTTTGGTATGTTGTAATGCCACATGTACAGTCCTTGAAACAAAATGCAGTAAACTTTCTGCCTTGTTTCTTTTGTTCCAATAATGTAAACCATTTAGGATTAACTTTTGTAATCTGGTGCTACTTCCTGGATCGAAGTGTCACTGTGTAAAGTGTACATGTGTGTTTACTGTCATTCCTCATTACTTACATGCAAGCGGCAGTCCTGAGATGTTGGCAGGCAGCTCTGCCTTGCCCTGTTGCCTTGGTGTGGACATGAAGGTTCTCTGCTTCAGTTGCAAATATTTCAGTTTTAAACCACAAAAGCATAGCCCATATTTTTTCACTGAAATGCTTTGATATGGTAATGATCAAAATATGGTGTGATTCCAAATGAGGTATACAAACTTTCTTGTTCTTGGCATGAAAATATTACTCTCTGGAAACACCTTCTGTGTTGAATGATGGATATGTTCCTGTGATTTATGTAAGTGATTGTCAGGAGGTTTTGTGGCTCATCCAATTTTAGCAGTCAAGTACTCTTTCCTTGTCACTTATGACATACTTGATGAATTTTCATGATTAGCTAACGTGCTTTGTAATTGTCAAAACTTTGCAATGGTATTCCTTAGAAATATTGAGAAAAGGGAAGTCAGCTCTACCTCCCAGCTTTTCTGTACAGCCATGCATTTTTTTTTCAGTTCTCTTTTGTTTACCCTGTCTAGTAGCCTTTTGCAAACCTCTCAGTTTGCTTTGGTTAATTATCTCTCAGTTTCATGCTTTGTTTGTCTGTTGCGAACAACTCTGCTATTCTTGACTCAGGTGCAGTAATATCTTAGTGCAGGAATACTCCAGTTGTATTTAACAGGATGGTTTTGGTAGTAAGACACTATGCTGCTGAGGATGCGACACTAGTCCTTTCCATCCCGTGTTTTATCACTTGGGTTTTCTAGAGAAACACTGATAAAAGTGTTTTTTTCCCCTGCACACAACCTTTTCAGATGCCTCCATTTTGAGTCAACATGCACCTTTGTGCCTTGCTGTCCCTGTCGCTAGTGCGGACGCTCGGGAGGCCTGTCGAGTATGTCCTTCCTGTCACCAGAGAGATGCTGTTGTTTATGATGCCTTTTATAAACCTTTAAGTCTGCAAATCAGTAATTTCTGGCTTCGTGACGGGTGAGGCCTGTAATGGCCAACCTCTGCCCCGTGCGGTGTGGTGCCGGGGAAGGACCCCACCATTACCGGCAGCGAGGCCAGCACCTCCCTGCTGCTCTGTGTGTCCCCTGTCACTTATCTGCCTGCCATGGCTGGTGATAATTACAGTGCAGGAAACTGGGAAGGGAGGAAAAATGCAAAGGAGCCTCGCAGCCCCACTTTGGGTCTCTATTGCGCTGGGGAAAAGCAGAGAGGGCATGGCAGGGTTCGCCTGGCTGAGAGGGTGGGCGGCCATGCTGGTGCGTGATGGGTGCCTGTTGTTGTCTATGGTGAGGGGAAGGCCCCAGCTCTTCATGGCAGAACGAGGGTTGCTCCTGCCTCTGAGATGGAGAAACCTCCATGCCTGTTCCTTAAACAAAGCTCCCTCTGAGAGCACAGGATAGCTCCCTAAAGGCAGAAGGATCTGCTGTGTCCCTGTGGCTGGCCAGGCTCACTGGGTGAGTGGTGGCCATGCTGCCTGGCTGAGACGGCTGTCACTCAGAGCTCCTGCCAGCGGATAGTGAGAGATCCCTGTTTGATATACGACTCGTGTTTGAGGTAAGAATGCATAAACTGCACTCTGTAAGCCTCTGAGGCTGTATTTTATCAGTCGTTTTTCCTCCTACCTTCCATTTCAAACCTTTCTGTGAACTCAAACCCGCCTGTTAATTTGCCAGAAGGAAATGCGAGTCCACTCTATTCTTGTCTTTTATTATTGACTCCTTGTTGCAGCAGGAGCGTTTCGCCTTCTGGAGGCCCCGGTGCCTGGTGGAGGATGCTCTGTAGTGCAGGCAGGACTGTGTCCTCCAGCAGCTCTGGCAGAGACCCAGAGGCAAACGCTGCTATCTTTATGTGCTGGACACGGGCCCTCGTCTATGCCAGGGCCACCAAAAAGTTACCGACAGCAGCAATTGGTGCAGGGTTGCCTGTCGCTAAACTAGTGTTATGGGGTTTTCATCTCTTTTGTTTCTTTCTTTTCCTGGGTAAAGTTTTGGAATTGAAGCCTTTGTCCTTGAGAAGTCCCCACAAAAATAAAATCTCTCTGAGATGAGAAACCGGTGGATGTGCTTTCTGAATTGCTTACATAAATAACTAGAAAACTCATTTTCTTGTCTCTTCAAAGTATCGCAATTCAGTATATCAGATGTGGTGCAGTGTTCCGGGCTTTCCCCCAGGGCGTGCAAAGGCCGGTGTGTAATTACGCCAGTCCGTTTGCAGGAAAGTTGTGATGGTGAGGCCTATTAAAATCTTCTGTGAATGAGAGAAAATATTTCTTCTACTGTGTTCTCCACTACTTCTCCCTCTCTTTTCCCTTCCCCAGGAAACACTGTTGTGCAACGCTGGTGACTCTTGTAAAAATGCAAAAGCCCAAACACCAAAAACACCAAAGCCCATCGATCTTGGGGCGAAGTTTCTTGCTTTGGGGAGAAGGGGCACCAAAACATTTCAACTTTGAAAATTAATGCTCAGAATTAAATTTTAAAATGAATATTCATGGGGAACGTTCCTCAGCAGTGCTGCTGTCTAGATGACTGCTGATCAAAGGCTTTGACATTTTTACTGTGGGTTTAAGTAGGGATGAATTCATGTCAGAGATGGCTTCTTTTGTTGTAGGTACATCATTATAGGAGACATAATGTAAAAGTGAAGAGGGAATGGGGAATATTTTAAAGAATGCAAAGCAAATACTAGTGAAAAATAGTGAAGGTTTTCTAAAAACTCATAAATGGAACCCTACTTTTCATATACCTTACTGCAGATACCATTTTAAAAGCTGCTGTTCTGGCAAAGGAAGGACCAAGGCCCCCTCCCTGTAGATGAATTCAGCATCAAAAGTGGTTTTAGATGAACTTGAAATTAAAAAAACTAAAGTAATGTTAAAGAGAAATTTCTCATTTTTCTATTTAAAGGCTTGGCTTCTTAACAGAGTGACCTGTGACAGGTCTGTAGCTCTCAGTAGACCCCCCTTAACGTGTACCCATGCACTGCATCAGAGCCCTCCTGTTTTTCCTGGCCCACGAGCCCCCCCAAGACCAGGAGGAGAAGACCGGCTCCTCCGACGTAGGCATCCATCACTTTGGCATTTAGGCAGGTCACTCACTGCGGCGGAACTTCAGAGGGAGCTTTCTGGTTGCCTCTGCATTCCTGGATAATTCCTAAAAAGCCCACTACCCCCAGCAATTGATCACGGAGCTGCTATTAAGCAAATTCCTGGATGACACCTGGTGTCGGGTTCCCGAACGCCTTTCCTCTCTCTGCCCCAGCAGGAAGGTGTCCGGGGCTGCTCCTGTGCGAACACGCCAGGCTCCCTCTGTGGCCAGTCCCTCTGGCCCAGGGGCAGCTGGTGACCCGTGGCTGTCATGTGGCTCCTCACTAATGCGGAGCTGACAGTCATATTGAGGAGTGGCGGTTGCGTGGAGCTGAAATAGCTGAGCCGGCTAATATTTACAGCTGCGTTAAAGCCCCCAGCCTGAAGCCCGCTCTGCCCTCCCTGCTGCATTTCCACCGCCTTCAGATGCGTTTCCAGCAGTGTGTTGCTGATGTGTTCGTGCCTGTGAGTACATGTGTGCCTGTGCACATATTAATCTCCAAAGAGGTAATTTCCAGTGGAGTCTTAATCTCCAGTTTCCTTTGTAAAGAGCTGTCTGTCTGGAGAGTAAATTCGAGCCTTTTTTCCGGTGGGTCACATGCAGGGCAGGCAGCCAGCGTGGATTTTCCTCATCCTGCTATGCAGGTGACCTAAATCTTTTTACCTGACTGGGTTTTCCTTCTCAGCAGTGACACATCTGTGATCCTTCCCTGCTCAAGCCTAGATTTCGCTCTTGAACAGACATTACCCAATTTGTCTGTGCAGTAGCTTTTGCATTTTTATGCCAGACCTGTTCTGTGGCCCGGACCTTACAGCTCCTCAAGGACTGAGCTGAGATCAGCAGTTCTGTGCTTATTTATTGTCTTCCCTCCAGCAAAGCACTGTGGATGGTGTTTAATCTACAGCTGTTATTCCACTCAGCCATCCCTGTTCTCCTCCTGTTCCTTACTGAGTTTGCTCTTGTATTACATGAATTGCAGTGTATATTAAAATATCTAAATGCTTTATGCTGGCAAGCATTACGTTATGGGCTGTGACCAGAGGGGAAGTTGGAAGTTTCCCTGAACGTTCCCTGAATATAGTGGTGAAACTGGCCCTGGTGTGTGGTTTTGCCCGTCATGGCCACCACAGCAGCTGATAAAACTCTCGTGTAAAATGTAATGAAGATGATAGCATTGTGAAAGGTAGGGTTGTTACAGAATATTCTTTTTCTCAGTTACGTGATACAAAGTGAGATTAAAGCTGAGTGAAATTTCTGGCCAGTATGAAAATGTTGATCAGTGACCAGCTTTTCAGAGCAAGGTTCATTGCTAGAAAATCTGGATAAGCAAAGCCAGTTAGGACTTATGAAAGAAATAAATTAGATTTCTGTAATGTAGATAAAATTAATTTGATTTTTCTAATGTTTACAAAGTCAGCTTCATAGATGATATTAATTGACATTGCAAAGGAAAATCGCTGTTTTCCCAGGAACTAGAGCAGCTCTGACCCAGCCCATGGCACCAACGTCTCCAGTTAAGGGACATGATAAGAGATAGGATGTGAAGAAAGATAAAAGCAGTGCTGTGCTCTTCCAGGTGAGATTCTTATGTTCTTTGTTGAGAGTTGAGCTTGAAGGGGTGATGTGCCTCCTGAGCATGCTTGTAAACAATATCAGGGAGGTTTAATTTTAGTTTTTTAATTTCTAAGGGATAATTATAGTTCCTCTTGTCCCCTCACCTTTTGGTATCTCGAGGTTATTTACCTGCATGCAAGTGTAGTGGGCTGATGTAAAAGCTGTGATGCACAGAACTCAATCTCCATGTTTTGACCAACTGTTGGGTTCAGCAAGTTATATTTTTATCTCCTGTTTATTGTTCAATTGTCTTGAAGGAATATTTTGGATTTCTTTTTTTCATGCAAGTGTTTTTGTTTGTTTGGTGTTGTTTTGGGTTTTTTTTCCTGGATGTGTTGATGAAATCAGTTAAAGTGACATTGTCTTCAGAAGTTTTGAATTCTGCGCTTCCACTAGATTTAAATGTCTCTGTCTTTTGACTGTCACTTGCAAGCTCCTCCTGGCTAACAGGATGGTGTCACCTGGATTTGGCCTGGGGATCCTTGCATGTGAAAGGATCCTTGCTGGTTCCCTTGCTGGGCAGAGCCAACGTGCTTTAAGGACTTCCTCAGTTGGAGCAGCCGGGAAAGTGGAGACAAATCAGCATCCCTCAGTGAAGCCAAAGCTCTTACATTAAAATGTGAATGGTTTCATCCAGGTGTGAAATGGCCTTCAGGAGTGCTGGCAGGGAAGGAAGTGTTGGGAATTTGGTTTCACATTTTGAAGTGTTGTCAGCTAGTGACTTTTAGAAATCTCTCGTAGCTGAAATCTTAACAGGCAATCCTTATCATCCACAAGCTTAATAAATACCTGTTTATGTCACCGAGCTAAATGTATGAAACTTGTGAGTAATAGCAAAAGAGATCTTGGGTCTCTCTGTTAATGGTTATTCAGGGGCTCAGCTTGGAGCTGCTTGATCAGATGCTGAAATGCTGAATTTCAGGCTGGGAGCGACAGTGCTGGGCTGGGTCCCCTGGGTGGTGAAGGGGGTCTGTGCTGCCCAATGGGCTGCAGAGGGCTTGAGCTGGCTGGGGGGTCTCCGGCCCATCAGGGGGACAGCTGGGGTGGTACAGCAGAGCCGTATGATTCGGGCAGTCGGAGTGCCCATCCTGCCGCAAGTTGATGACCATCTGCTAACGAGAAAGGCTCAAGAGGTGGTATCCAGAGTGACAGTTTACATTCAGGAAGTTCTCACCAATTAAGGGCTTTCATTTTAATGAAAGTTTGCTTTTGCACAGTGAATGATTTATGGCAGGGTTTAAAATGTATTGCTTTGACTATGCCAACACAGTTTGAACACTCTAAATAAAATCAGAAACCTTTGAAACAAACTCATAAATATTGGCTGAGCATTCAGAATATATTGCCTTCTGGAGGATGTGTAATGTAGTTTATCACCAAGCAGTTACAGGAAGATACTAAACTATGTAGACATTGTTGCTTAAACCCTTAGTAGTATAATTATTCCATTAGTTACCGAATCCTGAAATAACCTCGAGCCCCTGAAATCTGAAGTAGTTAATGCCGGGGGCATATGTTGTATTTAAACAAAGCAAGCTATTTTAGACAAGGATTAGTTACTTGCCTTTTGTCTTATGCTTTGCAGTTTTGTATTTGAAAAAGAGATTCACATTTTCTGTCTGATCAGATAATCCAGTGAAATTTTCTTACTAGATTTTGGAACCATAATATTTCCTAATGAAACACAGAAAAGGAGAAGCTTCCCCCCCAAGTTATTTGAAGACTTCAGCCCTTTTGTCACAGACAAATATGTCACCCTAAACCAAATCTGGAATGCAGTAGAGCAATCAGCCAGTTCTAGGGTAGAAAACCAGCACTCGTCACCTAACTGATGGACCAGTAGATAGCAAATAATCAGGAGTGTCCACACAAACCAGATTTACTTAATGTAGAATGGATTACTGGGTTGGAGGGTATGTGCCCTGCGAAGCCATGTTCTCAGAATGTAAAGGTAATGTTTTATTTTTTTTTTAAATAAATGAAGAAAGTTGGGTAAGTAGTACAGGAGGAGCTCATGAAGGCTCTGTCGCTGTACTTGCCTGTGGGTGTCTGTTCTGAGCTGTCACAAATGTTTCCTGTGTGTTTGGTGCAGCGTGGAGCAGGGATCTGTAGCTGGGGAGCCTGTGCATGCGTTTCCATTTGTAGCATCAGTATCGCGGCACTGCAAGCGAGTGTGACATCCACAGGCATCCACCTGGGTCCCCTGTGGGGTTTTGATAATTAAGCATTTAGGTGCTTAAGCCCTTGTCTGTGTCCCCAGCAGAGTTTGGTCACGCAGCAGCCGACTGTCTGGAATGGCTAGGACCAGCTGGCAGTCGCTGGCCTGCTCCGGCCCCAGGGTGGTTGCATGAACCCCCTCCAATGATTTTTGATCCTGTTGAGCTGTGTCTGTACATGCTGCAGAATTGGGCCCTCCAGACTTGGCTCCTTCTCTCCTTGACTACACAGGGGCAGGCAATTGGGCCAGAAAACAGCCTGGAAATAGTAACTGGGTAATTGCCTTAGTTCACCTTTGACTTGATTCCTCTGTTTCCATGCTGGTCATTTTTGGTATTTTTTAAGCCACGTAACAGCACTGGAGGGTATAAATATGCTAGAGGACTTAATCTAAAGCTTGGGGGTGAACTATTTTCAGGCTTGTATTTAATAGATGCTCTTTATACTGGGTAATGACAAAACAGTATCCCACATGGGAGTCCTTACAGTGTTTTGTCCGCTAGCCCAAATTAATTATCAATGTAAAAGAAGGGGCAAGAGTAAAGGAGGGCTTATTTCATGTAAGTTATCATCTTCTTAAATATTTTCATTGTAGACTGTAATTTTCTTTTACTTTGAGCACTAAGTAACTTTATATCAAGCATTGATCCTATTTTGTTGTTGAAACATTTGCATGGTCCATTGCTTTTGATTTGTTAAATAGCACATTTGAAGTCCTGTGAAACACACCCATTCAGGAAAGCTGTGCCAGCCAGCCATAATTTTACTTGATATTAAATTGTACATGTTGGCTTTGAAAAAAGCAGCTTGTAGGACTGTGTTCTCAGTTTTTCTTTTGAGGCTCTTCCAGAACTATGGTTTAAAGGTATTTCTGGTTCTACCTGAAATTTAAACTCCATGACATGTATGTTCAAAGTCTGTCAGTAAGAAGAGGGTCCATGTGCTACTGAACATCTGGAAACTAAAGAGTTAATAGCACAGCTCTGTTTCCCTCTAAATTTATGTATCTTTGGGTATTTTGATACCTGGTTCTTAATCAGTTTTGACAAAAGATTGAACACTTCCCAGTAGCTTAGGAGTTACCTTCAATAATTAAAATTTCTGTGTGGCTAACTAAACTGGTTTTGTTTTGGTTTTGTTTACTTTTAAAGGGAAACAATCTGATAAGCAGAGTATAAACAAGTGCCCAGGTGGAGGACAGCTATGTTCTTGTCTTTTTGCATTCTGCTTAGGTATTAAGAGCAAAATTCGCAGGCCTCCAATGTTGGGTATCAGAACATGTATGTGCAAGATACTGCTGGAGGAGACCAAATCAAGACTGGGAACTGTTGCATTGCCAGTTCATTCTTCCTTTGATTCTTTTCTGTCTCTCACCATGTAGACAGAGACATCACTAAATTAAGATGTTGGAGATAAGTATTTCTTTGGCAAGTTTAGAGAAATTAATTTTAAACTTAGAACTGAAACATTCTTATTATACGAATTTCTCTTTATTCTTATTCCACGCTGTGGTCTGTGCCGAACAGCATGATTTTTGTTTTGGCGGTATTTTTAATTTTGCAGTTAGTGCAGCTACTGCAGCTGTGTAATACAGTTTTGCGTATAACCAGAATCTGGCCTTAGTTAGCAAGTGCTTCACGCTCAGTGGTGATGATTTCCTCTCTGCCCAAACTCTTTAAATGCACAAATGCCACACTTTCTGTGCAATTGGAAACCTCTTTTCTAGACTAAAGTGCTTGTGGGTGGGGGTAATGTCAAGACTTGTCAGGAGATGTGGAGTTGTTGCTAAACACTTACTACAGTTTAGGTGTAGAGGGATAAACCATGAGAGAACCACAGTCCTAGAGGAATTAACATATCTTTTCCCAAATTCCTTCTTGTCTTAGTCTCAAAATGTAAAGCCTTTTTTTCAGTAAGAGGAATCTTTCCTTCCTTCTCCACCCTGCTCTGGGCTCTGTCCTTGTTTTTTAAATATTAATCTTAGTAAACGTAATTACAATATACTCTCCTGTTCTTAATAATGCAGGTTTTCTTTCTTTCTGCAAAATATTTCTGCCTCTTGAAATGATGCACACGGTGGCTGGATTTCCTTTTTTTTAAGATGAGACGGTAATTCTCATTTCAAGGCTCAGAGCATCTGCCCATACGAGAGAGAGCTCCTCACACCCCCTGATTTTCCAGGGCTTAACATTCTGTGTGTGAATAATTAAGTATTTCACCAAATTCTGCTTTCGGGATCTCTGACTACCTGCACTGCTTTGCCTGTTGTGTTACAATACACACTATATAGTTATAATCCTTGGTTTGAGAGGTAGTAATTATTGAGCAGATGTAGCATACAATGATAGTGAGGCTTTTAAGCGGCTTACTGATATAGCAGTTTAAAGAATGTTTACCAGCTACAGTAACATTACTTCTGGTTGCCTGTCTTAATTCATTTCAGATTAATCTGTCTTATAGTCGGAAGGAAAATGAATCGAGTCAGTAACTTCAAGAGTTATGTAAAAGCTGTACAGTGCTAAATAATTGTGTGGTTTTATGTATGCTGCCGAAATTGGAATGTCAATTTGACACAAATTCGCCAAAACAGAATGCTAGATGATCTGATCTCTTCCTCAAATAAAAGTCTTGAAACTTCTCTTCATGTACTGCTCAGGAGTTTACCAATATCCTTGTCTTCTTTCAAAAGATGTCTTTGGCATATTTGCTTTTCCATATGGCAATTAACTAAATCTGCCCCCATTTGTGCGTGGGAACGTGGGGGAGTCCGTGTGTGTGTGTGTGAGAACGATGGTCAGAAGAGTATGTGAACATGCACACAAACAGCAAACCCCACTCCCAAATGCTCATGTTGAGCAAATATCAAACTGAATCAGATAAGGATATGACAAACCAGAAATGTGTAATTGTATCAGAAGCAAACAGACTAAAAGTGACTAAATATTTTGGCAGTGAGCCCTACTAAGGAAACTAGATTAAGTCTTTCTGTTACATTATGTGGGTAGGTCTGGATTCTCCCCTGCTCCAAAACTTTTAAGCCCAAAATGTGATTCTTTTTTGACTGTTTTGAGCTGTTGAGCTGTTGAAAAATCGGTCAAAGGCAAGCTAGAACAGGGTGAAGGATGTCAGTGTTGTCTAGAACCTCTGGCTGAATCCTTTTGTCTGTTGAACTTGCTGTGGTTTGTGACTGTTAGTTAATTTTTCCTATTTATTTTAGAAAAGGGCCAGTGGGAAAAGTCTGGGCTCCCCGCCCTAAACAAAATAAATAGTGTTTTCATCATATTTTGGCCTTATCTCTGTTGTTCTGTATTCATTGCAGGCATTCACATCTCTCCTGACTGTTGGTTCTGTTCTTTCACTGCATCCAACTGGAGCTTTGCAAATGTGGGTTAAGGCTGATTTCAATGTATATTGTCAGCTGCTCTGTATCAACGTTCATCCAATTTCCTTAGTTATTTGCTTAGTTCCTTTTAAACTTCTGGCTTTGTAGGTTACTTAGGCATGAGTCTCTTTTTTAAATTTGTTTTTTTTATTTGATTTTTTGGTTAGTTAAGATACCAGAAACAACAGACAATCTGAAATCAGAGGTAATCTTTTGGGTACACTAGAAACGTAGGGTTTTGTGTCCATCACCTTACAGCTGAGCATGGCTTCAGCATGGACAAATGTTTGTGCCTGACTGCTGAATACAAGACAAGTTACTTGATAAATTCATTGAAGTTTTGGTATGCATGGGATATGGGACATAATAATGACCTCTTTTTTTAACATCAGTTACTTTAGTTCTTTTTTTGGGAGAGTGTGTAGTTGAAGTCTATATATCTATCAGTCTTCTCCACTGCCATTTAGATTAAA
Source organism: Gallinago undulata (assembly GCA_026546715.1). Classification (NCBI taxonomy): domain Eukaryota; kingdom Metazoa; phylum Chordata; class Aves; order Charadriiformes; family Scolopacidae; genus Gallinago; species Gallinago undulata. The sequence goes on along the minus strand of JAOTQQ010000012.1, from coordinate 138,499,615 downwards.
CTAAAAGGCAAGCTTCGATGCAGTACATATAACCCAGTGTGCTATGTAGTATCATCAACAAAGAGTAAATGACCAATTTGTCATTCATCTATTACCAGTGACAGTTCACAAGAAAAATTCCTTTACCTCAAAGGCCAAGTGTGTGACTTCATCCTGTGTGCCTTGGGACAACATTTTTCTCTGGTAACTGGATACACAGACACTATTTTGCTCTTAGGAGCTGAATAATTTTGGTAAATGGTGCTTATAGTTGTTTTGCCCCATTGTCTGGTGTGTAACTTGCTGCCTTGACCCTAGTTTCTAAAATAGGATGAATGGTATGAAACATGTTATCTCAGTCTCCAGATGGGAGTCCTGCACCCTCTGAGCTGGAGCCCCGACCAGCTCTGTGTGTGGCAGTGCAGAGCCAGCGGGTGGGGAAAACCCAGGTTTAGGGGTACTCAGAGAGTAAGGGGGGGTGAAGAAGAAAAGAAGGAGCTGTTTGATTTTAGTATTGATCTTGGGAGAGAGGAGGTCGGAGACCATGCTCCTTTGCGACTCCTGGCTTAGTGCAAATGCTGTTTCAGTGTGAACCTGCCTCAAGATCCGACTCTGCCCCCTCCTTGGTTTCTGATGAAACATCACTTGTGCAGCTCCTTCTTCCATGACCTTGACCTCTGCAAGGATCTATGCAGATTGAAAAGAAAAAAGCATTGTGCTTGTTCTTGCCAAAGCTGGATGTTTGCTTGCTTGCAAAAGAAAAATTGTTGAGTAACATGTGCCACCTGGAAAAGAACAGATAGTTTTTTCTCTCTAAGTATGTGCTTGCAAACACAAATAACATATATTATGATAATAATACATCACCCAGAAAGCAACACTTCAGTACTTCTCTGTATCTGCTAGGACCTGAATTAAAGTGAAGCAACAAAGATAGGGCGAGCATCCTGTGGGATGAAAATACAGTGCTTTCTGTCTTTTCACAGGAGACTTGAGATTTACATTTGAAAACATTCAGTTCATCAGCTTTTGTGTCTTCATTTTGCCATTGAAGAAGTAGGTGAAACAGGATAGGTTGGCTGTGAAAAAGCAGGACTACAGTAACAGAGCACAGCCAGTGTTTGTTTCTGGTTTGTTAAAACAGGCCATGCAGATGTCTGCGCAGGAATGCCAAAAGACTAACTCTGGGCAAAGTTTAAAATTTCTAAACTTTCTGACAAACCCTAGCAACTGATTTGATATTACCTTAAGCAGGAAAATTCGCTTTAATGAAGCACCGGTGCCGTTTCCTGTAGTGCTTTCTAACTTTTGTAAAAGCCTTTTCAGTCTGAAGGCTTGTGACCTATCCTGAACCTGCAGAGCTTGCAAAGACCTAATGAGAATGGATGCAATGGGATGTTTGAACGTGGGAGTGATCAGACACGCACAGGTAGGGAGTATGGGGGTGAGATTTGAGCTTCTGAAAGATACAGATTTTTTTGGGTGTTTCTCGGGGATTAGGTCATGAAACCGCCATTAGCGCTAATGGGAATTTGTGTGGCTTAATCTTCATAAACAGCATTAACATGCACCCCGCAATACTTAATGTGTTAACGTATATGAAAACTGGCTTTCAGCTAGCACATTTGAACGAGGCAAGATGGGGTTTTGGAGGTCATTATTACCACACATTAAAGTAAAATTTATGTTGCTCAACTCAAAACTCTCAAACAGATGGAGCTGGAATTGCTCCCAGCATCTGGTCAGAACGCCAGAGCTTCCTCGGGAAGGGGGAGAAGTGGGGTAAGAATTCAAACCAGCCCTCCACTCCTTTTAAGCAAGCCCGAATCATGCAATGTGAGGAAGCTGTGGTACAAAAAAGCTTTCTTTGCTACCTGGCATATCTGATTCTGTCTTTCCTGGGGGATTTAAAAAGAACGGAGGCTGCTTGCTCCTGGGGTGAGGATTTGCAGGGAAGCCGGTGTGCGGTCTGCTCTTGCGGGGATGGGGAGAGGAGCCCTCCAGCCTTGCACTTGCTGCCTGCTGGCGTCTCCTGCCTGCCAGGGGGGCACTGCTGGAACTTAAGGAAATGCAAGGCCTGAGCTTGCTATCGAATAGCAGAAAAGCAGCATCTTGGGCCAAATTAAAGGTGGAGAGGCGCGAGAGGAGTGTAGTTTCAGCTGTAAATCTGAAACCATGCCATTTCTTGCCTGACCTCAAAGGAAGAGGGCTTTGAGGCAAGGTGCTCGCAGAGGTGTTCCCCAGGTTTTTTTCCCTGACTTGAAAGATGTGCTGGGTGCTGTCAGGAATGCGTAAACCCCCGTTAACCTGGGCAGTTGTGTGTTTCTGCCATGAGTTGATACCAGAGGGGTCAGGCTGACTTTTCTTCCAATGAAGGACAGCAAGTCACCTTTCTATGCAAACTCCTGCTTCTGTACCATCTCCCTATGGTATGGCTTTCATGTGGTGAACCCTCTTGTGAAAATAAAAACACTGGGAGAATTACGCCCATGGCATTTTTTAACTTTGAGGTGAGATTACCTTAGCCTTTGCTACACATGATTTAAAATCTTGCCCTTTATGTCTTAATGTACATTTTAACGCCGTTACATTCCCTGCTTGTAGAGAGGATCCTCATGAGGAAGGGCCACAAACATTACCTAATAACCCAGGAATTTTTGTAGTCTGTAAACCACACCGTAAATTTTAACCTGACCATTTAAATAGGAAAGGCCCGCTACCCATAATTAGCACTGTATTTGAAGCCTGTGCTGCTTGCATATTGTTTAAAGAATTTAAGAGAAATGAATTTCATCTGTGAGGCTTTCTTTGTAAGTAAAGGATAAACCAAAAGGAATTTCCTGGGATTGTTGCATGTAGTAGATCTGAAGAGCATTTGGGGTGGTGGTATGTTTAAAATACTGTGAAAAGTGAACCTTAGGCGCAAAAATTGAGGTCATTAGTATTTCTTTGTACTGAGAAATGATTGCATGTGGACCAAAGCAAGGAATTTATCTGGATATCTGCCACTGCCTCCTACTTCACTCTTCACAGAAAGCATTTTCTTCCAAACATAGCAGAATGGGAACTTATAGCTTAAAGTAGCTTGTGGTTTGTATGCCTTTACAATCACCATGCAGACAGGGGAAAAAATGTTTAAAATTCTTAGGTTTTGACCAAGATCCTGTTACGTAATTCAGGGGCTCCTATGTACAGAAAATGTGAAACAGTTTTAAAAATAATAAAAAAAAAATCAGCTGCCAAAGACTGTGTTGTAGTTTTGTCAGGAATGGTACCCTATTCATGAGGGTGAAGGCCAGGGAAGAAACTTTTGGATTGACACAGATTTAATTTGTAAATTTTTTTTTTTGTAAAGGAAGTCTCAGACAGGTAGAAGAGGAGCCTGAGCCAGGGCTGTACTGTTCTTTTACATCTTTACAAGATGCAGGACTTACTGTAATGACAGCAATGATGGCTCTTTTTGTTGAAGTGGCCCATTGCTCTTCCCACTCCTACAATTTTAATGGCATGGGAGGAACCATGTGTACTAGTAGCCTTGAGCTCTTGTTAATTTTGATCTTTGGTGTACTATAAAATATACTTCCATGGGTTATAATTAGTGGAAGCTCCCCCCCAATAATTAAATGGCATCTGCTTTTCATCAGAATCATGGCTTATTTAACCCCAGAGTCATCGTTTTCCACAGGCTCTCTATAGACTCTGAGGATGCTTGGACATGACTGTTTAAATTGCTTGCTGCGGCCCGTCATTGCCCAAGAAGATTAACGGAAATAAAGAGTCCTGAGTTGTCTGGTTTGGCAGTCAAGATGTGGAAAGTGCCATCTGCATAGCAGCTGCTGTTTCTCTGGCCTTGATTAATTTATCTCATATTGCGTAATAGCCAACATTTTTTTCCTTTGTGCAGTATTTGACCTTCTGGGGCCATCATTTTCCGCTGGCATGTGTGGGTGGGTTTTTTTTTCCCCCTTATCTCTTCTTTAACAAGCTTCATTTCAGGCCATGCTTTTAGGTCCTTTTGCAACATTCTGTCACCTTGACCTGGTTTTGCAGAGTCTGAGTGAGTGTGGGCTCGTGGGGAAAGGGGCCTCATGCATGTGGGGATCCCCCATGTCCTGCTCCTCTCACCTCCCTCCCCAGGAGCTTGTTAGACCTCAACCCTCTGGTGGATGGAGAGGGTCTGCCTGAGGCTTCTTTAGAGACACATACAAGGGAGAGAAATAGAAAGCAGCTGTTGATGAATTTATCTTGAAGTGTAAGTGGTCAGTCTTGTTGCTTTGAGGCAATTTTGCACATTTTCATTGCAACTCCTACGAATTTTGTGTGGCCCCAGTGGTTTTTAGTCCTATCAGCTTGTTCCCTAATCAAACAAAAAAAACCCAAAGCAACTCATTTGGACAGAATTACAATTCAGCATCTGTCTGAAAAGTAAACAGTGTTTAGGAATATTATGGTTATGAAATGGTTGCTCCAAAACAAAAACCAAACACAAAACGAAACAAAAGCCCCAGCTTGCAGTTTTGCTCCATAAGTATAGTGTATTTTGGGGAAGAGAAGGGACTAAATCCAGAGGAAAAGGAATGCAGCTTGAAAGTAGCCCACTTCTTCAGTTGAAGAGTTTTTCTCATTAATTTTGCCTAACTGGAAATAGCTTTGAGGATTACATTCACATGATCTACACCAGGTTAATTTAAACTACTTTTTCTAACCAGGTATTTCTTATCCCTGGAAATGAAGTTTATCTTGCAGCTTTCTTGCAGCATGTAGCTATTTTACACAGGGAATATTTGACTGGAATTTACTGAGGAATGCTTTTGGCTTTCTTCCCTTGAGATATGAACGTGGATCTGTCCCAGTCTCTGCCTCCCATCCTTGTTTTTTTCTCTTGGTGGTGGAGAATTACTTAAATTACTTAAACTTTTATTGTACCATGAAACAGATTCTCCTTCACAGCTCCATCCCAAGACTGCTCAGAAGGAAGAACACCATGCACAGAGTGCTACAAGCAGGAGGCAGATAAAAGCTTAATTTTTTGGATTCTCTTGAATTTGCTGAAGAATTGTCATGATTTTGCCACAGATTAAAACCTCTTCCAGCTCCAGAGCCCTCTGTCAGTCCTGATCTGTTGCATAAAAAAAAAAAAAGAGTATATAGATAGGGAGATTTTACTTCTATTTCTTAGGGGTTCTTAGGGGTTTTTTGCATTCATAGGTTATAGGTATTTGTAGCTGGCTTTGAGATGTAAAAAGAAATGTTTTTACTTTGGATCAGAAGATGTACATCCTGTCATTTTAAATACACTGGGGAAATGATATTAAAGTAACATTTCCACATAGGAAAAAATAATCCATCGGGCTATTGATGGATTCTTCAAATGTGCTGAATACTTGTAGATGCTGCTGCTGACTTCAGTAGCACTCGAATACTCTGCAGGTTTAGCAATTAATCCCATTTGTACTTTACCTTTAGCGCTGGTTTTAGAGTTTTATAGCTTATTTGCATAATTTCAGCAAATAGTTCTATTCTCTTGCAAGGCACATGTGGAGGCCAAAGAAAGGTAGCCCCATGTTTCGCAGTAGAGACTTGCTCTGATTTGATGTGAAATGCCCTTGTGGTGCATCTCCTTAGAGCAGGCTGACAGGGAACCTCCTTTTGCTGAGCCCCTGGATAAAGCACAGCACTGGGTTGCTTGCTCTGCCTCTCCCCGGAGGTTTTGGGAGGGGGACGTGCTGTTCCAACCACACAGTGCAAGAGCCCCAAGGGATGGGGAAAGAAGGTCTGAGTGCTTTCAGCATTAGACAGTCTGTTCCTTTTGGGAAGAAAAAATGTGATCTGGTAAGATTATTTTGTGCCGTGTGCTGCTGGAAAATGCAGGACCAGAGTTGGGGCCAAGCCCCACTTTTACTCCCTCATTCCCACCTGATGGTGATCCCTGTTGGGCCGCCTGGTTCCCAAAAGGAGGAGTGGCTGGGCCATGGGTATCCCCTCTGCCCTCTGGCAGGCCTAGGAAGGGAGGCCCTGGCAACTCCTCACTCGCTGCTTGTCTCTACCTCTGGCTGCTGCCTGACACCAGGTAAAAGGGACCGAAAAAATCAGACAAAGCTCCTAGGTTGCCAGCAGCAGAGGAGCAGGAGAAAGAACACTGTGTCCAGAGCGTCTGGCTCATCCACCAGCCTGCAGCAAAGCAATGGGGGGTTGTAGGATTCAACCCCCAGTGAAAACTGAAGGTCCTCCCACATGAAGTTTAATGTCAGAATTTTAAATCCACCTTTTGCTCAGTGGTTTTGAGCCTAGACCTTTTGGTAGGAAGGCAAGGGAATAAAAGTATCTTTGAGTGCAGGTTGTGTTTGCAAAATCAAACACTTCCTCTCCCACTCTCTCTTAAACCAAACAGATCCCTCCCACGAGAAAACTGGCAAATCTCAGAGCTGATCCCAACCCTGTTAAAAGTGTCAGACCAAAATAAAGACTCCCAAAGCAAGTGATAGCGTGAAGAAGGAAGGAAGCAAGAAAGCCCCTGACTTCCATATGAAGCTCTGCTTGAAAGGAAATAGATGTCAGCTTTCACTGGAGACCCAGTTTCTTGCCCCTGCTCTGACTGTAATTTTCTATGCGCTTGATCAAGTAACTTAATTTTTTGCCTGTATTTTTTGCCTTTGTAAAAATATATTTCTTAATATGAACTCCAATGCTTTGGTATTTATTAAGCACTGGTTTTAGCGCCATAGAAAACTACAAATAATGAAGAATTAAGTGTTGTTGTTGTTCTGTTCTATGATAAACAGGTCTAAGAGAAGGGAAGTGTTACTTCATATACACTAAGTCCAACCAGCCAATTGGTATCAAAACTTGAGTATCTCTGAATTGGTGTATTCTGTGAATTATCCTGAAACTGTTATTTTCAGGTGTGGGGATCATTGCCTCCTCTTTCCCTTTGATCAGCAAGGAAAATGGACGCGATTTCTCAAAGCGAACATAAAGTATAATGTAATTGCTACTGTGTTATATTTTCCCAAGGTTTTTTATCTGGGGTCAAGGGGGGGGAGATTAAAGGGGAGAGAGAAAAAATTATGCCAACAGGAGTGAGTCAGAAATTAAGCGTGATTGCTGGGAGTTTGGGTTTTCCATATTAGCAACCGATTCCTCTGTTCTGCTGGGAGAACGAGTCAGTTTTGGAGCTATCTCAGATGCTGGTTAGTCATGTTTTCCAGCAGCAGAGGAAGATTTTCCCAATCTGCTCCCTGTGACTCTATGTGCAACTGTGTGGAGCAGTTTTCCATCCAGGAAAATTTGAAATCAGTCTGGAGAATGTGTGTGTATGGAGGGGGAAGGTGGGTAAGGTGGCCAGGAGAATAGGACAGTCCATCTTCTTGTAGGCAGTGTTGGCACCTAGCAAGACAGTTGCTCCCTTCTGACCAAAGGGCTACAAGGAAACTACATGTTTACAAAATGTTATCCAAATGCAAAATAAAATCAGGGATTTGATCTGATGTGGGTCAGAAGGCTTAAATATGTTTCAGATGGGAACAAATTGTAGAAATTAATTATTTGTATTGGGCAGCTGTCAGCTAAAAAACCCCAAGCCTCTGTGAACTTTCAAAAAATAAGCCAGCTTTCCCAGTATTTCAGTGTATGGGGGGAAAACCTGATTTGCAAGACGAAGAGATATTCTCTGCAGTGCTACTGAAACTGCCTTGCGCTTTGTGTAGGTGCGTCTATTTATTTTTCCTTTATGTATCTTCTGTCATGTAGCATATTTCTAGACAGTCTCTTTCTCTCTCCAAGCCCTGCACAAAAACATTTAATTGAAAATGAATGTAGAAACATCTGATGTTCAGTGGTGTTCAAATTTTGGATTCAGCTCGTCTGCTGAGCTCTGCGTTACGCCAGTGGAAAAATGCTGGCTGTGTTTCATCACATCTGACTGTTGACTAAGTTAGATGCATTTTAGCCGTTGCCAGATGTACAAGATACAGTAAAATGAGCATTTCCTGTAGCAAATTAAGACTTGTTGGCTCTGTGACGATATTGGCTAAAACTGCTTGTTTGCACTGGGGATTTGGCCAGATTGTGCCGGTCAATACAGACAATAAACTGAGTTAGCAGAGGAGATCTCCTGATCCAGCCTAAATTCATCTTACTGTTCTAATTAGTTAAATTTGGGAATTGCAGGCTTCTATTGTCGCTGCTGTGATATCGGTTCTCGATACACCCGCCGATAAGCAAAGCTAAATGCCTTGCAGCACTTCTTAGGCAATCTGAACTGGTGAAGATAAACCTGTCTGGAAGTGGGGGATGCTGGATGAAATGACTGAACAAGCCTGTCTCCTGGGCCAAATCCCGAGCTGTTGTGAACCAAGACACTGTGGAGTCAGGAACGCATCCTATGGCTTTGGCAAAGGGTCTGGCTCATCACCTGAAGGCTTACCGGTTTGCAGATAAAGTGCCCATGGGTTCTGGCCAGGCAGGAGACCCATGACTGACTGCCTTCTGCCTCTAAGCTGCTGAAGGCTGGGGTGCCTACTAGGCTGGATTTTAGGGTCAAATCTAATTCTTCTCAGTGCTCATTGATTCCTAGGTGTGGGAACTGTCTGGACTGTTGGGCGTTAGCAGATCTGGGGTCTCGCAGGGAACTGGGGTTCAGCTCTCTGTGTCCCTGCAAGTGCTTGCCAAAGAGATGCTGCCTGTCCTAAGCAGCAGGTGAGTGGCTGGAGTGGCTGAGGTAGATATGAGAAGGAAACAGGGGAAATTGCCGTGTTAACATGAGGTTGCTGATGGGACGAGTAAGCAAGGATCACAGGATCACAGGGAAAGCAGAAGAGATGAGTTAAGGCAATTCTGTCTCTTGTCCTGTAGCTGACTTGGAATTTACTGCTTAAAAAGCTTTCAAGTGCTCTTAGGGCAGGCAAAAAAAGAAAAAAAAAGGCAAGCAGCTTGTGTACAAGCCCTGGTTATGGTTGAGTATCTGTATCAGAGAGGCCTTAGCAACCTGAGAGGAGCAATGACACTGTAAATACCTGACATTTGCTGAGCTTTACAGGGAAGGTTATCTGCCTCTGGAAGGAAAAAAAATTACTCACAGAGCTACCCAGCTGTGGGAGTAGAGCAAAGGGATTTTGTTTTTTGAGCTGGTGCAACCTTTAGGACATTTAAAAATCTTGCCAACGTAGGAATGGTTTAAAAAATCCCACCCATTCTGTTGGATGCAGTAGGTTGACCTCAACAGTGTCTAACAGTGAATAAGGCCACAAAGTGCCGTACTCCTGCCCTGGCCTGAGGGGGAGGATGGGTCACAGCAAGATGGGCTCATCTCTCCTGAGTTTGAATATCCATGAGAGAAACATGCATATTAATACTCAAGAATCAACTACAGTCAGTGCAGAAACAAGGCGGTCTTTAAGGGAACAGTTTAATCCATGACACCTGTTTTGAGATAGAACAGTCCAAGACCTGGGCTGGACCTGTGAGACCCTGGGCACTGGGACACCCCTTCAAGGATGAAAAAGATTTTGCCACTAAGACAGCAAGTGCGCATACGTGTATGTATAAAAGAAAACCAAGGATCCAACAGGCTGTGTTCCCCACCTCTCCCTGCCCCCAGCCAATGCAGCAGTTGCTGAAAGATGAAGCTGCTGTAGATGTGAAGTTTTGAGCTTCACAGCGTGACAGGAGAGACGCTGAATCCCCCTTTCCCTCTGTGTCGACACTGGTGCTGTCACGTAAAGGGGGAATTCCAGAAAGTGGAAATTCAGAGATTGCAGCTCTACAACTGTCTCTCCTCATGTCATCTTCGGTCTTATTACTGTTGAAGGTAGACTACCCCGCACTAGAGCCACCTTAGCCGCTATGTGGAAGGAAGTGATCTGCCTCACAATGATTATCTTGTCATAAGACAAAGGGGCTACAAAGTAGGTGCCTGTGAAGTGTCTACAGTGACTCTGCAGGGAGCTGAGAGCTTGGAAAGCCTGGGGAGAAAATGCTGCACTAATAATGTATGAGGCATATAAGCTATGCCTTGTTTAAAAACGATGCATGGGTCTCCAAGGAGTGGAGTAAACGGGGCAAAGGGAAGGTCTGGGCCAAGTTGTAGTATTGCTTTATCTGTCTCCTTCAAAAATGCTAACTGGTCTAAAGAAGGCAGACCCTTTGGGAATACCTTAAAGAAATTTAAAAATTCTACAGTTATCTACTATTACCAGATCCCTTGGCTATTCAAAGCAAAGCTTAAGATTTACAATAGTAAATCAACTCTGTTATTTGAAAAATAAGTTAAAAAGCAATTGTATTGTGTAGGGCTGGTGGAGGGAAGATATCTCTCAATCACATTTGGTGACTTGTATTAACACAATGTAAATGACACTCAAAATTCATCCAACTGGAGACCTCATCACCCAAAAGCCCCAAATCCTTAGGGCCAGTCTAGATCCCATTTACCCTTGTAAATAATCCCATGCAAATCAATTTACTTTCATGAGTAGACTAAACAGGATTTGTCTGTAATTAGCATGAAGTGGAACAGATTGCAGGCATGCTTATCTTCTAATATGGAGGTGCCGCCAGCTGAGGTTGGACACTGTGCCACTTCATCTGCGGAGCAGGGCGGCAGGACCAGGGGCTACCAGGAGGTTTGGCTGAAGGGAGGACCGTGGCTCCTTGTCATCGTTCTCTAGTAAATGCTGTGAAAACAAGCAAACCTCAAAGTAAGTTTGCCAGATCAAAACAGTGCAAGATAAAACCTCATGTGGGATTAAAGTCCTTCCATTCTATTTTTCCTCATCACAGCACTGAATTTGGAGATTAATGCCGTCTCGTTTGTTCTTGGTTATGTTGCATTTTTTCAGATTAAAGCAGTGGTACTTCTGGCTAAAATTGTAAAGCACATTTCATCTTTAATTTATTAGTTCTAATACATTATTATTTAATATTTGATCTCCCAATTGGCTTTAAGTAGCTTCTTTCTAATAATTGAATCCTGTGAGTGGTAACAGTTTACTTACTGGGTTATTCTTCATTTGTGTCTCTAATGCTGTCAAAATGAGGAAAACTTTATCATTTGTGACAACAAGCCCTCTTTCAAAGTTTTCTTTAGATGTGCCAGTTCTTCTGCCTGTTGCGTAAGATGTTAAGCAATGATGACCCCACACATGTATCATCATACCAAGTGGGTCACTTTTAACACACTGGTGAATGTCAGCTCCGGATGATGCCCCCAGATGCGTTTGGATTGGTCTCTTTGCCTGCGGTGAAACTTGTTTGTGTCCATAGGATCTGAGAAGGCACGTGGGCACCTTGTGGCCATAGCTCATGTGGGAATGCAGTCTGCGTCCTTAAGTTGGCTTCCTGATGGTGTGTGTTGTATCTGAAATATATTTGGTTACATTCCCTCAGAATGAATGTTTGCTTTCCGTTGTAGGTTAGATTGGTTCTTCTGGTTCATTAAGCATCTCTCAGTTTCATGCTTGCTTTGGCAGGGTGATAACCCCCATGTACAGGGAAGAATTTCCCTCTCATCTGATACAAGTTGGAGGTGTGTTGTGGCCCTTTACACTGGAGGTGTAGAAATGCTTTATTAATCTTTTTTTATATTTATAATGCTTTAATCAAGCCTCCTATGTGATGAATTCCAGCACCTACTCTGATAAGGCCAACATTTGCAAAAAGTAAATCCTGTGTCTCTGAATATACCGTGTACTTGTCCACACGACTTGAACCTGCCAAAGCCAAGTTAGGATAAAAAATAGGAGAGGTCAGTAGAACAGCATTAAATTTACTCATGCAAAACTAACAGGCAAAGCTGGCCTTTACAAAGGTTAGTTTTTGCTAGCAAAGGCACAGGGAGTAGATGGATAATGATAGCATTTTTATGGCACTTTTCACTTTTGATGTTTGGTGAAAACTATAGCTCCAGTATTTAACTTGGGACATAGAAAGCCTTGGACCTTCTCTTACTCTACATGAAATTAGAAGCAAAATAAAATTGAATTTAGTGGAAGTTAAATTTGTTCAGGGATGAGTAAACCTGTTATTTCCATTTCTGATTTGGGAGCTGTTAGCTCTAAAGCTGGGGGGGGGTGTGTGTTAAACAAACAAACAAAAATGGAATGGCAATATTGTGAGATTTATTTGCACTGTATATGCAGTGAGCTGTTAACTAAGTTGGTTGAAGAAAATAAAATTGGATACATTTGATATATTGACATAAATAAATAAAAATGATCTGTTTGATAAATTGAGCACTGGTATTTACATTTACTGTGTGCATGTAAATAGGGGTCTGACAGTATATAGCTTGCGCAGCGTTCCCTGCGGGGCATGAGTCCACCTTGTCCTAACTGATGAAATAAGCTCTTGATAACCTCTGATAGAGAAAGAAAAATATCTAATTGATTTGATGTGATAGCAAGTGTTTTGGGGCAGATTTGTCACTGAGGCAGGAAATGACCCAGCACTTAATATCCGGGTTTGACCTTGGGATTGGTTGTTGGTTTTTCAGTTCTAGTAATAATGAGCACTTAATATTCGCAGCTAAACCTGCAAACAACAGAAAGGAAATTACAGGCAGGTTTCAAATTTGTGTGCAGAAATGAGCAAAACAGAAATTTTTCATGCTTTGTACTGGATAGCATAAATATTTTATTTAGCTTTAAGGAATAACCTTTGAAGTGAAAAGTGACAGCTAACTGAAAAATGGCCTGGAGCATGGAACTGAAAGGCTTCTACCTACAGTAGATTTTAAATTTTTTATTTTTTTTTAAAGTGGGGTCACTTCATAGAATTTTCCACATGCAGACCCTCCTGGTTATATCAGTAGCTGCCAAATACCCGTGCGTTGGTATGGACACCATGTTGTGAGTGTCGCCTGCCGACAGCGAGGCCGTCGGCTCCTTTCAGCAGTTGGGAGCTGCCCCGTGCCAGCTGCGCCCTCCCCTCCCGACACCCCAAAGCACCCAGCTGAAGCTTTTTGGGCTCTGGGCGACCGCCGTCTCCTGCTTAGATTATTCCCTGGGCGTGACAAAAGCAATTTGAAGAGTCTGGTGCAACAATGGAGCCATCCAAAATGAATGCAGGAGCGTGGCCTGCGGGCGAGGGAAGGCCAGATGCCCCCCTTCTGGCTCTGGAAATGGAGGAGCCTGTCCTGAGGGGTGTCTCAGGCATCCGTTTCCTGGTTCTTTTTTTTTTTTACAGCTTCTTGTTGATAATGAATGGCACTGATCTGCCACAGAGAGCTGTCGGAGAGGGAGATGGCAGCCCTGTTGAGTGTGAGCAGATGCTGGGGGGGTGCGAGCTGTGGACCCCAGCCAGAGCTGCCGAGGATCCAGCATGGCGGAGCAGTGGCTGCGAAGCCAGTTGGTTTGTGACTGTGCGTCTAAAGAGTCAGGATCATAGAACTGTCTAGGTTGGAAGGGGTCATCAAGTCCAACCATCAACCTAATACTGACAAAACCATCACTAAACCATGTTGCTAAGCATCACATCTACATGTCTTAAATACCTCCAGGGATGCTGATTCCACCACTTCCCTGGGCAGCCTGTTCCAATGCTTGACAGCCCTTTCAGTGTAGAAATTTTTCCTAACATCCAATATAAACCTCCCCTGGTGCAACTTGAGGCTGTTTCCATTTGTCCCATTGCTTGTTACTTGGGAGAAGAGACCAACTCCCACCTGGTTACAACCTCCTTTCAGGTAGTTTTAGAGAGCAATAAGGTCTCCCCTTAGCGTCCTTTTCTCCAGGCTGAACACCCCTCGTTCCCTCAGCCACTTCTCAAAACACTTGTGCTCTAGAACCTTCACCAGTTTCTCTGAAGTTGCTCCAGAAAGAAAAGGGAAAGGAAGGAAGCCAGCACTTCTCTCCCAGCCATCGTGTGGGAAGAGCAGCCAGTGGGTAAGACTGGACAATCCAGAGGATTGCTTTAAAACTTGCATGGCTTTTGGCAGCGGTCACTGGCTGGCACGTGGAGTGGTTTTCAGGCAGATGACCTTGCCATCTGAGGGACATTGGGGTGCTGCTTACACCCCCAGGGACAGCCTGTCCACATCCCTGTCTGCATCAGCTAAATGTAAACATCAGCAAAAACAACAGCCATGCTGGTCACCTCCCTTGTCTTAGGTATTAGCAATCTCTGCCTTTATTCCAATTATTATTGTGTCTTCTCTGCCATACGGACCTCAGGGCTGTTGCGCTCATCAGTGGCTGACTGACAGGCCTGCTGTAACATTTGATCCGTGGATCAAGAAATCGTGCTTGGTTTGACATATCTGTCAGGTCTAGATTAATTTTATAATTGTTACTGGAGGGTTCAAGACTTCTTATTTTAATTGTATTGAGATGGATGTAAACTTCATTAAGACAGCTGTAAAAGTGTGGCTAAGGCTAGCACTGCTCTGGCTTAGCACAGGAATGGATTTATTTACAGATGCATCTGTTTCTGCTCACGGTGCTTGCTGAATTTGTTGTGTTTTCTCCAAATCCAAAACTGAAGAGCAAAAGAGAAAATTTATGCTTCCACTGTTTCCTCTTGCCTTGTTTCTTGTAGCGTACAGATATGACCACCACAGTTTGCTCCTGCAGCTGGCGGCCAAAAGGCAGTTTGCATGAGAGCGGAGAGGAGAGCTCGGAGGGGATGGGGCTGGAGGAGCAAGTGCCCTGGGTCCGGAAGCATCCTTCAGCGGGGAACCACGTATGGCTGCGCAAGCAGGGCTCAGCGTGTCGTGGTTCCATCCGTAACGAATTTTCCCATCCAGGTTTACAAACCCTTGGAACGGGGTTTAAAAATGGAATTTCTAAACAGCCCCAGCGCTGTATGAACGGCGACTCTGTTATAATAAGAAACTAGCAGACAACTGCTCCTTCTGCCGTTGTGTGCCTCTCTGCATGGGGCTGCCCTCGCAGCAGGACCATGTGTCTGTGCAGGCTATAATGAGACGGAGCTCTGGCTGGTTTTGTTTATGAGTGAAGGGCAGGGCTTGGGAAAAAAAAAGTCCACTTGCTAGGAGTGAGTAAAGCTACGTTGTTTGACCAGAGAGGGAGATTAAGGCATAAATTCACCCTGCTTTTTTTTTTTGTTTTAAGTTTTTAATTAAAAAGAGGAAGGTCTGCCCTTTCTGTGCCAAGACAGCCTTTCAAATTAATTTAAAAGGCATTATTGAGTTCTGCTGAGGTCTACAAGTAGGTGACTCTTCTGTCATCACTGCTACTCATTTGTTTCCCAAGAAGCAAGAAAACTAAACTGATAAAAACTGTGCCATCTGATATAACTTTGAAACCTAGAATTGAATAGGACACTTACTGGGCAAGCCAAAAAAACCAAGAAGTCTTGTTATAACTACAAGATAAACAGCAGTTTCGAATGTGTGTAGGGGCTGTGTGAAGGGTCAGAGGGATAGGAGAGTTGCAACTCAAGCTGGGTTTCCATAGTGGTCACCCAGAAGTTACTCTAAAGAATTGGAAGACCAGCGATGCAATTCTGGCCTTGATTTCTGTCTCGTTTTTAAAAAGCCAATCTAGCTGAAGTGAATAAAGTGATTTCCATGCCAAGGGAGTAGCTCCCAGATCTCCCTTTCTTCCCAGCAGCAGGAAAAAGAGTCATTTTACAAAGACCTTTTCCCTAATAAATAGCGAAGCAATCTCATAAAGAAAGTAATGTGCTTTTTAGGCTCAGTAACCATATTGAATTAAATGTTATGCGCACTGTAATTACATTTGCCTGTCAGTTGTATTAATGTGAATTTCCTTGATTAATTTTTCAAGTTAGTTGGTATTAAGTAGGTAGGAAGTTTAAGATCCCCCTAGACCTTCTCTGTCAGCCCGGCTCAGGAGAGGGCGGGTGAAGCTCAGCACAATCAGTGTTATTTCATTAACTAGACCCCTTTAATAAGCACCTTGGATCTTGGCCTTTCCAGTCATTTGCAGGTGGCCCATACAATACGCTTCAGTGTGGATCCCTGAGCTGCAAGGAGCGGTCCCATCAGGTGTGGGGCACAGCACTCAGAGCAGCATGAATGCCCAAATCCACGTGTGTCGTAGAGTTTTTGCAGCCTGATGCTGGGGCGAGTCTGTGGGGTGCAGCTTTGGCCACGCTGCCTGCGCCATGTTCAGAGCCACACAGTGAGCACACAAGTTCAGTCATCTCCCTGAAATTGCATGGAGTGTGCAATTCCCAAGGATACAGAGCAGCAGTTTGAGAGCAGAGGGGTAAAACAAGATTTACTGAGGTGCACTAACATCCTGCGCACTTCCTAGTTTAAAGCTGATCTCTCCCAGTTATCATCCTAAACGTCAGATCACTACCTTTACCAAAAGCTTTCAATTCATTGTGCTGTGCAGGCTCAGTTTACCTTTTGAGGAATTGAATTCTGGTCTCTGTCACATGGAGAGTATTCATTCCTCAGACAGATACCTGGATAGCTGGGTACTGTACCCAGATATCTCACAACACGCACAACAGACCGCCTTGAAACAAACCAGTGGATGCTGATACCTACGTCTGACCTTTTCTGAATTAATAAAATACTCGAAGCTATTTTAGAGAGGAAGCTGGAGTCATTTGCACAGTGGGGGGGTGTGCATTACAGCTGTGCTTCTTTTTGCTTGGTGTCTGCAAACTTTATATTAAGTCTCTGTTTCTCATTCATCTCTCAAACATCTGTGTTAACTCATGGGACTCGGGGAGTCCTGGTCTAGGTGTGAAGTAGGAATGAACTGGAACAAGCTCACTTAAATAGGGACCCTTCTTCTTGTGTAAATCAGTCTGGATTATAGCGATCCAAAGAAACAATCATTGGGATGCATACATCCTACAGCACTCTGTTACACAGCTCTTGGGAGATGAAAAAAGTCTGTTTAGTATCTACTCAGAGAGAAGAGATGGGAGCAGGGATGTGGAAAAATTCTTAGAGACCGTGAGTCTGTTTCATGTTACAATGGCTTGCCAAATTGTACATGAATCTGTACATGATAGAGAATTTCTTATATGTTGG
Organism: Gallinago undulata; assembly: GCA_026546715.1. Lineage (NCBI taxonomy): Eukaryota > Metazoa > Chordata > Aves > Charadriiformes > Scolopacidae > Gallinago > Gallinago undulata. The sequence continues at coordinate 138,482,661 of JAOTQQ010000012.1, read as the reverse complement.
TGCCGGTACACAGCTGATTGGCAGTTACAACTGTAAAGCCATGGGTTGCACTGTAATTTCATTTCCAATGCATGTAGCTTTTGCTCTTTTATCCCATCTTAAAGAGCAGTATTTTAAAGCAGTTTGGAAAAACAGATAAAGCCAAATGCGCAGGATCAAGTGAAAAGAGATTTGGGAACAACTGGAAGCACTGTGTAGCAAGGTCCAAACATATACAGACTTATTGCCTTAGGAAGGCTTTTTTTACTCTCACCTTCTGGTTCCCCTTCTGGTTTTAGTAGGCAACGGAACATATACTGTAGCAAACCATGTGCTACAAGGAAAGTTCAAAGTACCCTGCTGGGCTGCAAGGCAGTATGGAAAGGTACGGGTTCTCTGTGCTTTGCTTTCTTCTTGCACTTCCAAGCAGTTGGCACATTTTCCAATTTTTAGTTTGTTCTTACTCAAAACAAAACAAAAAACCAGAACCCTCCAACTAACAGTTCTTGAAAGATAAAAAATCATCACCAGTCAGGCTCTTGTCTTCCCTCAGCTTTTAGAGCAAGTGAGAGGAATCCACTGCTTCAGCTGCATTTCAATTACAGGCCCCTCCTCGCTGGACCGAGTCCTTGCCACGCCGTACGCTGGCTGTTCCTTTGGTTGTGAGCAAGTGCTTCTCTTTCCCTGTGACCAGTGGCTCATCAGTTAACAGCAAGTGAGACCCTGGCCTGATTAAATAATACTGTGAACATTGCTGATGAGTTCAGTGGAGCCGTGTTTATACCTGGAGTGGAAGATTACAGAAAATGAATGTGAGCAGGGAAACCTGAATCATTGCACTTAGTTGTTACATGCTCCAGGGTACGAGAAGTAAATATTAGCTGACCCCTAATTTCTTTGCTGTTTTGACAACTTTGTTGTTGACCTGTAGCAAATGAGGCAGTTCACTTTGTCTTTCTGCAGAAGTCTTTTCTTCTGTAAAATGGGAGTGTTCATAAATGTTGCATGAGTCCTGTGGGACAAATTAATTCATTATTGCCTGAACATTGACCAAACGTGTTTTCTTGGTTCGGTCATGTTGGTGCCGAACAATGTGAGCAAAAGTTTTAGTAACCACAGCGTTGAATGTGATGGTATAAGGAAGAGCATGAGCTAAGCCAGCAGACACAAAGAAAGCCCAGATAATCAGGGAAGCAGTTGCATATTTAAAGTTACAGTATTCACATTTGTACATAGTCTGCATCCCTTCTCTACTGTGGATCAGCTTCTGCCTCTTCTCTCTAGGGCAGGAAAGAAGTTGGCCCTGTTCCACTTTGAAGGGGAAGAAACGGTTTTGTGGGGAAATCCACTTGCCCTAGGGCTCTAATGAGTTGAACATATTTTGAAATACTTGTGATTTAGATCATAATGAATAATACTAATGTTTCAAGTTAAAGCCTCTTTTAATGCTTTAAGGAGGTAGGGATATTGGTATGTGTTGCAGATAGTGGTAAGTCGTGTTTGGCAGTCTTCACAGATATTTTCGGTGTTCCCAGAGTGCCTCAATGCTCCTTAGTGAAGAGTGGAGAACAGGCTGGGATTGCTGCAAGCAGCTGAAACCTCTGGCCCTGCCTCGGCAGTCACGTAGGAGTGGGGCAGGGACTGCAGCAGCGAGCTCTGAAAGACACCTTGGTTTTCTGTAGGCCTTGTCTGGATGGAACTTGATAACCTTCTCCAGATCAGACCCAGACCATACCTCTTCTGCTCGCTGCGTGTGAGTAAAGGCTGTTAGAACAGGCCCACTGTAGGAAAACCTGAGTTATTCAGGCAGCAATGTGCCTTAGGAAAAGAGTTGCAGCATTTTCTTGGGGAAAGTCTGATTCATCACTCGTCTGCATGCCTGGACAAGAAAAGGGTCATATATATCTGCTAGACACCGAAGCGGGAGGAGGGGGGAGGGTGTTTCTGACTTGATTTATCAACTAGTAGAGATGAATTAGAACCCTCGGGGGAGGGAAAACTTCACAGAAACCGAAATATTTTTACATTGCAGATGATTGTGGCCTCCAGACTTTTTCTTGTATGGCATTTATGCAAGCACACATTCCAAAACAAAATTAAACAAACAGTCCCTTGAAGACTCCTAATTAGCCACTTTGCTCAATACTCAATTAGAATAACCATGTAGGTAAAATATGACTGCAGTGTAGAGAATTTCATTTGAAGTTGCAGTCCGTAAGTAATGTTTAGGAACAAGTAATAGAGTTCATCAATGAAAGCATTTTGCTCGGAGCAAATTCAGCACTGCAAATGATTGGTAGGAGGGGAGGGTGAGATGCTATAAACCTGATGAAGTCTTGTAATTTAAAGCAGAGGCCTAGAGTTCAGAAGATTTGGAAATATCGTGCCTTTGCCAGAAACCTTGATGTGACCTCAGGCAAGGCACTTCACCTTTCTGTGCCTTATCTGAATAAATATCTCTGTTTCCTATCTGTAAAATGAAGATAATGCTTCATACGTGTTCTGAAAGTCGAGTATTAATAAAGTACACAGAAATCATCAGATAGGAAGTCCTCCTGAAGAACAAATGCTGAGTTGTATACGTTTGTACAGCACTCAATAGCTACTTTTTTTAATTTTGGCCACTTGCAAATGCGTACTCTATTGAGACTTACTTGGCTTATCTTCCTTATGAGGAGGATAGACCTGAACAAGACGTTTGGATTCAAACCCTCTGAATACTTGAGGGATGAAGGGCAGGTGGTTTCTCTGTTCAAACTCAGATCTACAGTGGAATCTTGGATATAGCCATTAGCTGCACAGTGAGTAAAACTTCGCTTTGGAGCCTGACACCACAGCCCAGATAGGATGTGAGATTTTGTGGCTAGACTGTGTTTCTATCAAAGCATGATAACTATCAAAGCATGATAACAAGCACTAAACGAATTCCACTACTTAGAAATTACTATCTCTGCATGTCTGTTTAGTTTTGTTTCCACAAAAGGGCACAACTCTCACAACTAGTAAATTATATACTTTCTATTTATACCGTCTCTACTGTGCTAATAACTAGTGGTTTTAGCTGACTATTCTGCTTTTCGTAGTACAGAGAAAATTACCTGGAAGTGGTAACACCATGGCTTTGTCTTCTCCCATCTCACATCTCCAGCCCCTCTTGTGATTACATTCAAAGGTCTGCTGTATGCTCACTCACACTTTGCTAACTGTTAGGAAAATTTAAGACCTTACTGAGGGACGCCTCCTCAGAAAGACATTTCGTCAAGAGACAATCATGCTCTGAAATGTTATGTCCCAGGTGAGGTGAAGTGCAGAACATTCAAGAAAAGATTAGAGAGGAAAGCCTGGACACTTTTGGAAAAAGGCAGTCAAACTTTGATGCGCTTTTAATGGTGGGTGTTAAAGTCATGGCTTAGCTTTGGTATTGAAGTATTAATAACATAGTATTAAAAGAGTTACCATCATTTCAAGAAGTGCTTTGCCTAAACCAAAAATGTGATGTGTTGATTTATTAAAAACCTAAAAGGAAGTTTTAAAGAGATTTAACTTTTCCGACGTGGTATGCACAAAATTTGGGAAACTGAGTCACTTTGTAGCCCTTTAGCCATTTTTTATGGTAGACAGGAAAGGAGAGGTCACAATTGGTAGCAGTTTGAAATAAAACTATTTAAATATTTCATACTTTTCCTACATCTATTCGTAAAATTCAAATCAGGTATTCTACCTGCAGGGACCTTCAAACAGGTCATTAAAAACAACCCAGCAGTTATGAATCAATTTATTCTAAATTTTAATTTAAAATTGCACTTGCATGATTTTCCAAAAGGGTTTGAGCCTTTGTAAAACTTGCTTCAATCATTTTTATTTTTATTTTTCAAAAGAAGTCAGGTGATATATCTTTACTTATCTTCCTGATTAGATCTCTCCATACTGGAGAGAATTATCATTTCCTTCCCAACCTTCCCTTGTCTTTTGAAAATACCAATAGGTAATTTTACCAACTTAGATAAGGAATTCCATTATAACTGGCAAGCCAATTATTTGTCAAGATGTTGTTGCAATATTATTAGAAAACTGGATACTTAAACAGCAGGTAATTTTTTTTTTATTTTGTATTTCCTGCCTAACTGTCATGCACTCTGTTTTGATTAGATCCTAATGATACCAAGAACATTTTAAACAAATACTCAGCCCGTGCAAATGAAAAACATTTTGCTTCTTCAGTTGCACTTGTGTGGCAATGGTAATTAATACATCTTGGGATATTCAAACTATATCTGATTAAATCACAGTTCACCAAAGAGGGCTTTAGAAATAATTCTTCCATGAATCCTGCTGAGAGATCTAGGAGAAAAAAAGGAAATGTGTTAAACAGAATCATTGTGGTAGACACTGTTGCTTCTACGAACAGTGGAGTTGCATCTATAGATTCCCTTGCCCATAACCAAACTCCTGCCCTGGACCAACCACAGTGAATGGGACCAATTGTTTTTTCATCATTTTTATGATGATAGCAGGCTTTGCAGCCAGGGACCCGGCAGAATGGCTGATTCCTGGCAAACAGTAACTCTGTTAGTTGCTTCACCCCGCAGTGACGTAGCTTGTCCTGGTGGAGGACAACCTCTTCAGAAGAGCAGTCCCAACACCAAAGCACGTGCAGTCTAAGCCATCTCTCCCCAGTATGACCCTCACTAGCTGGTACTAGTCCTGGACTCTAGTACAAGTTTGTTTTACAGCAGTCGACATAAAGGATATGCCAAGGAGTAGTATCTGCTTGGAATAAGCTACCATGATGAGTTGTCTCTTGTGGACCATCGCCAAGCTTAGACAAAAGTAGCCTCCAGGGTTAAAGAACCTTAAATGCACCACTTAATTAATAGTATTGCCAATGTCTTACCTCAGTGATGTAATATTTGCAAGCCAGAGAGAGAAACTTGTTTTGGTTTTGAATTAAACACGTATTAACTTTACCAACACCCTTTCTGAAGGCTGAGATTAAGGCCTCCATGAAGGAAGGGATACATTTTTCAAGGAGCACTGCCAACCTAACAACAGAAAAAAGAGTCCTTGTGTTATTTTGCATGAGATCTGTTTTTCTCTGTTCCTTTTACTGGAATTTGTTGTAACTACATTAATTTAGAGGAAAGCGATCACTGTTTTACAAATGATTTATTTCACATTTTTTATGTCGTCAGCTTCCCCTTGTTGTTTGCATGGCTCTTTCCTATAGCTACAGGAAGCAGGTTTGTAAAAATAGGAAAATGTGATGTTAAAACAGCAAAAAAAATAGGATAGCTAATGAGCAGGGGACACTAGTTAGATTTGAAGGTTTCCACTGTCTCTGTATAAAAGCCGTCCTCTGTTGCTCTCCGTACTGGTTCTTGACTGGATGGTAAGCAGGCGCTAGCCTCGAACACGTGTCATTTGCCAAACCTCATTTTCTGTGTGTGTGTGTTTGGGCATGTCAGCAGGTCTTTGAAGATTTATTAATAACAGATTATACTCTTTTTAAGAGGTATTTTCAATTCCTGGCTTAGATGAGGGAGTGGCCCATTTACCTCTGCAACCACCTATATCTAACTGTCTAAACCAAATCACTCCTAACTCCTTTTATAACATAACCACCAAAAACTGGCACAGCATCCCTCCTTGGTGGAAGGTTGTGCAGAAGAGCATCCATCATGCTCCTTGGCACAGCTCAGTGGTCTCTGTATCAGGTTGGACACGAGCTGATGCTCACAGCCGGGCGGGACCCGCCAACCTGCCTGCTGGGTGCTGGCTGCAGAGCTGAACCTCAGCTGTGTGACAAAGCTTTTGGGTTGGAGACATGGGAGGCAAAGCCCTGGTGTTTTGGCTTTGCTAGACTTTTCTACCTGCCTGTCTGGAACACCAGAAGGGATGCCTTGTGTCTGTGCTTTTCTCCCCCTGCCTTTGAAAACTGGAATTCATTTTGTAAGGGCAAAGAGTTACAGTCAGTCAACATGAGTTGTACTAGAAGGTCTCCCAGTAGACTGGGAAGGGAAGAAACTTGATTCAATCTTAGCAGATTCAGTTTAGATGTAATTTGCTAATTTATTATTTGAGTTAACCACGTAGTATCAGTACTCCTGAATACTCACCCTTCACAAAAAGCAGAGGGAAAAGGAGAAACAGAGTAAAAAGAAGCAGTGCTGAAACACTACAGAAGTGCTGGGGAACCAGCCTCCATTTTGCTCTGCCCGAGCTGTACCTTCTCAGTGCTGGTGCATGAGTTAATGTTTGACACAGAGCATACAAATCTTGGCTCTCTGCAGATTTTCTGTGGGAAAATACTTGGGACCTCAGACATTGACAATTTTTTTAATTATAGCCTGTGGCAATCCCAGCTTTACGGAAGGAATTTCACGGGGAGGTTTGGCTGGAACTGGCATTTCTGTCTGTCAGTGTACTTCATTTACATTTTTTAAAATATTTTGATTGTGGTTAAATAACTGGTAATCATGTGCAGGTGGTAGATTTTGAGTATGATCTTCATTACTTCTGGCAGGGAACAAGAAAGCTATCTTTATGAATAAATACTTCTTTCCTGAAGTTAAATACTGAGATTCCATCTTTGTGGGAAAAAGAGTTTCTTTTCTCAGCCCGTGGTTCAGATCTATGACTTGCCCTTTTTGGGACACACATACTATATACACCTTTAATCTCACAGTATGCCCAGGTGTTCATTTTCTTCTTTTTCTTTCAGTTCTGGAGCTGTAAGTAATTCTGGACTCATTCCATCCACCTGGTTGAGAGCTTTTTTCTATTCTTGATTTCTATTTTCTCCATCTCTTTTCCCCATCTCTCTCGTGTTTCATTTCCTAAGCTTTTCTGCCAGAACAGCTTTTTATTTCAGTCACCTCCGGGAATGGAGTGGACATAATGAATTGGGTGTTTTATTCGGGCACTGTGGGGGAATCAGGTGTGGCAAGAAGCGATATTTGGTATGGTCAAAGCAGGGCTCGGAGCCTGGGCCAGTGGGTGCAGGGCAGCACGGCGCAGCCAAGGGCTGGGAACCTCGGACTTCTTTGCAATCGTCTTTGGTCCGTAAAACAAGCCCGGGCCCATCACACGACTCCCCTGCAGCCTGGTTGGAGAATATTTTGGGAACAGAAACGTAACTGCAGCAGAGATCTGTGCTCTTCCATCCTTGCTAATCAAGATTGCTGATGAAACATTTATTTGTCAGGGTTGGATGTTTAGCTAAATATAGGAATACATTTCTGCAATGTGAAGATGAACATCAAGGTTCTTGGCACGGGATAATGTCAGTGAAATGCAGATGCAATGAATGTCTCCTGTCAAAGAATTATCCTCCCCATGATCTGAAGAGGTGCTGGATGGGTGTGATGCATTTCTGCTCGTTTGTTTGTTTGTTCTGTCCTAAGTTGTTACTACTTGTATTACAGTTCCATCCTCAGCCTCATGCATGGAGCAGGAATCCATAAGAATCCTGAAGCAATGACACACGTTTGCAAGAAATGATCTAGTTTCTGGCACTTGGACAAGAAAAAATCTTGCCCTGATCTCATTTGTCTAAGCTGCTGTTGAAAAGTTCCATGAAGTTAATACCACAGCAGGTTTAGGAAGCTCCTGATCCAGTGTTTCACCACTCTTAATACTGAATTATTTTTCCCTTGGTACCCAACTAAAATGCATTTAGTTGCAATTTGAGATTTTTTGTCCATCCACCATTGGACAGTCATCTTCCACTTTATTTTTTATATTTTAAATTAAATTTTTATTCAGCTTTACAGCTTATGTTTTTACTTTGTAATCCTCTTTTATTTTAGACTTTGTATATCTAATTCCATTATCCTTAAGTCATTGGTTAAATTTCTTAAATCTCTCTGTCTTTTGTTCCTCTATTCAGGGTATGGACTGTTTTAAATTTGTCTGCTGCTGTGTATCTGTCTTAAAATACATTGTCTGAGCCTGGACACAGGAATGTGGCTGAGGTCTCACAAGGGCTGAATAAACACGGCAATTATCTCCCATTTCTTCTGTATGCCACTCCTCTTCCTAAAAATCAAAATTTTGGGGGTTTTGTAACAGCATTACTTTGTTGACTCATGTTTATGTTGTGATTCGCCATGACCCTAAGATTCTTGATCCTTGTTTTGCATTTGTGCGTCAGCATTTGCTTCCAAAGTATATTATTTAGTTTGTTAATTAGCTCTTCTGAGTGTACTAAGGTCTTTGGATTCAAGAGTAGCTCATATTTTCCCGTGTGAAGGGGTTTTTTTCCCTTTATTCTTGCTCTTTCTTCTGTTGCTATGTGAAAGACAACACACAGAAAACAAAGAAACTGCCAGATATTCAAAAGAAACTGAGAAGCCAAGAATATACAAAATAAACAGGGTGAAAAAAGAGGAAATTATTTTTCTTTTTCAGTGGTGGTAATTTTAACTGCGTTCTTAAGAATAGCAGTGAAAACAGATACGAAACGTACAATTTTAAAGAAATAAAGGGTAAAGTGAGAGAACACATTCTAAAAAAAAGTAAAAACCGAGCCACAAGATGGAAGGAACTATTAGATATATTGCTTGGTATTTCTAGGGACAATGTTATGATTTACCCAGCTAGAAATGGCCATTGCAGCTTTTGTAAATATGATGGATAGTGGAATAATTCATGGTTGACTTTCATTTTTCAATTCAAATATGTTTGCACATGAATTACCATTTGTCCTGGGTATATTAAAACATCATCTTACTGGATAAATAGATAGATCAATGCATTCAATGTTAATCATGTCTTCAAATTTATTTTAACTGGGAATCACAAAGCTGAAGCCTCCTAAACATACGCATTTCTCAGTAATTTTGTTTTTTAATTCATCCAGGAAATTGGGAGTTAAAGTGGATTGGTAATACCATTTTATTGGGAAAGGAAAAACTGGGGTGGGATGAGCTGATTTCAGTCCTAACGTTTTGAAATTTACCCAGTGGATGGTGAGCCCTCAGTTTGAACAGTCTGGTACCAGTGTCAGTGTTATTGGCCAATATAAGCTCTTCAAGTGTCTTGTAATGCAAATAAATTCCTTTTACTGGGAGAATTTTAGGAAAGAATAGCTCAGGCTTTTGAGCCAAGGTAAATGTTTCACTTCTATCCTAAATTTGTGATGGAAGTGTTTGTGCTGTCCAAGTTGCTGCTCACACAGCATTGAACTCTCCTCTCCAAATGCAAACCTCTAAAGGCCATCAGGCGGGGGGGAATATTGGCGTTTTGGGAGCGTTTCTGAGATCCCACCAGAAAGCATCCCACTTTACCTCTCTGGGGCCCAGAAGGAAGAGAGCAGGAGATCTTCCTGAATTTGGGCTTCTACTTATCAAGTCTTGACTCTGTTTTCTGTACCCTCCTGAGGCAGTGGGCTAAGCCCAAGGATTAGGAAGGGGCAAGGGGGATGTGGGCTAAGCACAAGGATTAGGAAGGGGCAAGGGGGATGCACAGCCGCTGGTGGATGGTGGAATCTTCTCTAGGCTTGGTGGAGTCTTTGATGGAGATGGTGTATGGTGTGAAAGGTTTGCTGGCCTTGGGGTGTAGGGGATACGGCAGGAGCCAGCTGCTGGGTATCTAGCACCTTAGTTCCTGTATCATCTTTCCCTTTTTATGCTAGTGGTGAAGGGCTACCAAATGAAGCTTGGGTTTTGACCCTTAGCTGCTACTGCTATTCAGCCTTTTGTTACGTTTCATCCTTTCTCTTTGCACCAAGGAAAGAATTTATGGGTGCTTATGAGCTGCGACAGCAAGCATCGGGAAGAGAGGTCATCCAAAGTTTGGAGGGTTACTAATTAGCTTTTTTCTTCATGAATTAGTCAAAGTTAATTAACGTCTGTCTTTGCAGAGGTTCTGATGCAAACACAAGAAGAGAGTAGTTAAGTCAGGAATTTTAAATCACCTTTGTGTTATTAACAGCCCCAGCAGAGGTTAGTCCCCCCCCCCTTTTCAGTTTTTCAGACTTTCCCATGGTGGGTAAGATTTACCTGTTGCCAGACAATGCTGTTGCAATGCTCTGAAGTCAAATAACGCGTCTAAATCACCAGCCAAGCCAGACACAGTAGCAATTCCTTCTGTTTACAACTTGGAGGCAACTTTGCATCTGGAGGAAGGAGTTTGAGGCTCACTGGGGGCTTTCTTTGAACGCTGCCCCATCTCCCCTTGCCCTTTCGCCTCCTGGGCTGACCTGGCTGTAAAAGTGTCAGCCTGGCTGGAGAGCCACAACCAGCCAGACATGATGCATAGCTCCTTGGGCTCTCCGTTGTGTGCCGGTGGCTGTCGAGCTTGTGGAGGCTTTTCGCTGGGTTGCTGATGCAGAAGAGAGGCGTTGCCCTCCCGCTGCCAGCCCCCATGCTTGTTTTTGGGGGGATGTGGACAGAAAATGAATTGATTTCCAGATACTCCTGTTCCGTAGAGCGAGGCTCTGTCGTTGTTCATCAGTGTAAAAGGAAATGAGGATTTATAGCATTCCTGATAAATTTACAGGGGGAAAAAAGATTGTCGGAATTTAAAATTGCTCTGTTGGGAGTATTTTTCCATTTTTAATTATAAATTAGTATGCAAATAGTCCAAAGTCACTTTGGCTGCTGTTGTAAACTGCAACGCATAGAAAAAGCTCCCTACAATAGCTGAAGTGATGAAAGCAGCATGTAGAAAATGCTCAGTAACTGCTAAATGAGGAGGAGGAGAAGGGGAAGAGGGCAGGGGATTGAGCTCATTCACAACTCGGAGGTCTTAGGACACAGCAGATGTCCTCTGTATTTGATTGTCTGGGCCCTTGGGGGAGTCTGCTGCTCGGCATGCTCGGCGTTTGCTGTGCTGCTGCTGGTCTCCCCTGGGGACTCGTTGTGTGCAGCCGGAGTCCAGGCATGGCTCACCGTTGAGGGCACTGGCATCCTTCGTGGGGGGCAGTCAGAAATATTTCCATCCCCGTGCTGGTTAACCTCCCGGTACCCAACAGGTGATGTGCCATCTGAGGTAGAAAACAACTCTGTGCTGCTCCATGAAGCGGGGGCGCAGTGTGATCTCATGTACTGAGCATTGGTGCCAGGAACTCCCAGTTCAGGATCCCTGTGCATCCTGGCACAGACCTCCAGGGATGTTAGCACATCTCTGCTCTGAACTGGGTCTGACTTGACCAAAATCTCCAGAAGCGATCTTGGTTTACCTCAGGGTAGCTGAGATCAGAGTCAGATTTCTATCTGACCTTTTTGTTTAGCACACAAATGTAACAACCCTCCCCTCTCTTTCAGGATTAATTATTGATCACAAAAGCTTTTTTTTTTTACACTCAGAGCATTAATTACTATTACTTTTATATACTGCTCTCCTCCGTCTTCCATCTCGCTCTTGGCTTCCGGACTGTTGCTGTCACAGAGGTTGTCACATCAGGAAGGTGACTGTCTACAGCTGTCAGCTGAGAGAGACTATTTTAATTAATTTTTTTTTTTGCGTTTCAAATTCAAGTCACAGTTCTAGCTATGCTGAGCCTGGCTTCTCAGCACGTGAGCTTGGAGATGGCGTCTGGTAAGCCCGGTGGGGAGCCCCATCCCTTCTGTGGAGGTCCCTCTTTGTTTCCCTCTCCACTAGCGCTGCATAAGGAGCGGGTATAATCCTTTTGATATCCTTGATATTAAAAATTAGCTTTGAGTTCTCTAATGTACTCTTTACTGCCTTGTATTTGTGGTGTTTGAATTGTACCTGTCAATAAAAGGTCTTTTTGTTGGGAAAAGCCAATTTTTAATGAGCAAAAAGTTCGGGAGTGTTAACCTAAGCACCAGATGATCAGGAATATCAGCCTTTCAAGTTCCTCTGCTGCTCTCACTGAATATGCATGACAGTCTCTTAGAAACTTCCTTCAGGTTATTTAATTAATTGAATGGTGTAGTTTCATGTTGGACATTTACCAGTGGGGAGGAGGATTGGACTGGATTGGATCTGAAATGTTTGGTGTGCCATGCTTAAAATTTATGACATGGGAGCTGGCAGTTCAGGTGCAATGGAGTGCAGGCAGCAGGAGAAAAGGCCATGTTGGGGACCATGGGTAGGGCCATTTTGACTCTGGGCTCATCTCTGTGCTGTCTGTGCTGCTCGGTGTCCTGTCCACCTGCAATCTCCCCGCTGGCTTACAGCTCCATGCCCCTGGGGTGGAACTCCCCAGCTTCTTTTTCACAGGTTTCGCTCACATATTGGGCTGGAGCTAAAAGGGCAGGTGCTGATCTCTGAGCCCAGTGTAAATCTGACGTGGTGTTCCCTTTGAAGTCAGCGCTGTTTCCTCTGCATTTGCATCTGTGCAACTGAGATCCGGATCTGGTACAGGGTGATGGGAACTTTTGTTGCCCTTTTTTGTGGTTTTTGTTACTGGAGTGCCTCTACTTACGGAACACGTTCAGTTTCACTGATACCTAAACCAACACAGATGTTTTCCTGAACAGAAATTTCCATTATGGGCTGAAGTTAACACGATTTCATAAGTCAGATACCTCTGAATCATTCTGAGTTTTTCTGTTTACAAGGGATTCTTGCAAAATCATAAGAAATCCCTAGCCACCCCTCCAAGAGACTTTAATAGAGCCGCTTTGTAATATGCTCCTGAGCTTCCCCAACCCTTCTCACCCCCAGCCTCCCAGATCTTAAAACAAGTTCGAGAGCTCTTGATACCTATTTTTAAAGTTACTGTTAAGAATTTATAGTAAGGGCTTTTATTTCCGTGTGTTCTTTTCCTCTCTCTGCCCCGATGAGCTCTCACCGCTCAGTCGGCCGTACTGGAAGGGCATGAGCATCTGCAGGATGAGAGACATTTTGGGGCTGGCACTGTGGCTGGCAAGGTGCCATGAAGAGGCTGCTCTGCCCTGGACTGGCCTGGCTGCTTTGTGGCCGCCTGTTTAGGAAAGCTATTGCTAATAGCTGGTTAAATGGATAAGATCACTTCGGTATCTAATCCCAATAGCCCTATCTTACTGAGACTGGTTTGCAATTATAACGAAACACGTTTCAATGGAAACACGGTTAAGCACGTTAAACCGCTCAGATGTTTTAGTCCCTGAGTGGGAATCCTCTTGGGGGCAGCTTGGAAACTGCCAGCACGTCCTTGCCCCTCGCCCCGCTCCTGGAGCATCCTGGTGCTTAACCTGGAGAGAAAGCCGACAGCTGGGAATATGATATGGAAGGGTGTACATTTGCCCTAATCAAGTGAGGTGGACAGACCCTGCCCCGAGGGACAGCCATCTTGCTTCTCTTAAGGCTGGTTTTGACTTTTTCTGTACAGAAACAGCACTGCTGTAGTTTCATCCCAAGGAAGCAGAGGCAGCGGTGGGGAAGGCAGGCCTGCTGGTTGTCCCAAGATCAGACATGGAGCTGACAACCTCTTGCTGTTTTAAACAGCTCTCTTGCCCCTGGGGGACCATACGGCCATGGGCCCTGCATCCCCCTCCACCACCAGCATGGCTTGGCTGGACGGGATGGTTCACAGCTTGGGCAAAAGGAGGTGATTAATCCCTTCAGCTGCCCAAGTCTAGACAGAAGCAGAAGCATTTTAGGCATGTTCTGGTTTGTTTTGGTTTGGGTTTTTTTGTTTTGTTTTGTTTTGTTTTGTTTTTTTCCTGAGGAGTGTAAGATGAGGCTGCATTCTTTGGTATAAAATTATCGCTGGCTCTCTCTGTCCAAGCAGAGCGAGATGTGAATTCCTTCCTGTAGCTGTGAGAGCCTGGGAGTCACTTTATAAGGCCTGTGGTTTCATGCCCCTTCAGCCCCACGTGGCTTTCAGAAACATGCACCTGACACCATTTTTCAGATTGCTTTGGGCCTTTTTTTAACAGAGCTTTCTGCATGTTCCAGAGTTTTATTCTCTTTTGGGTTTTCTTTTTACCTTTCTGTCTTTGTTTAATGCTTGCATGTCAGACTATAATAGGGAAGACTTAAAGAGCACTTCACGTCCAACCTTCCTGAGAAGTAGATGCTTCTGGGCTGGAACACCATAAACTGATAGGACAGAAGAAGGGAATCTTAGGCCAAAACCAAGGACACAGAAATAAATGGCAACATTCACCGTCCCAGTATGAAAGCATGTCACGCCCTTAAACATTTGTTTAGCTGAGACTTCTGGAGGACATTGTCGAGCTTCAAAATAGACTAGAGGATAAGCTCTTGGGAACGTCATTACCAAAATATCTAGAGAATCCAGTGTTTTCCTCTACAAACTACTGGTTTCTATTTTTCAAGCAAAGGAGGAATCTCTGGGAGGTCCCCAGCAGTGGATCAGGCTCTGAGGCTGGAGGACAATGGCGCGTGTAGGCATTACCCGTCGGTTTGAATGCAGGCTGCAGTACTCCCATCAGACAGCTCTCGAGAGCTGTTTCAGCAGATGCAGTGAAGGGGAACAGCAGCCGAGCTGGAGGGAAGCAGCACCAACAGCGGCGGCTCTAAGGCTCCTGAATTTTCCTCGTTTCTTTCTCTCCCCAGTGCTGTCCCCTTTCCGTGGGTCTCGGGTGCATAAGTGGCCTTTGTGCTTTTGAAATTATCCCTCTTAATCTTTTCCAGTGCAGATCGCCTTATTTAAAGGGCCTCGGCTTCTTATTTGAAAGGCAAATAAGGACCAAATAATGGAAGGCCTTTTCTTTAAATTAAAAAAAGAAAGAAGCTGTGGCTTGTGTGCATGAAAGAAATCACAATGCAGCCTGCCTTGTGCCGTTTATACAACCTGGGTTTAGATCTAAACACTACCCTAGAAGTGTCAGTGACCATAAATGGGGAGGGCTAACGCACATCTGGTTTATGTGGGTAGGTTAAAGCAGAGATCACTGAAGCGAGTCTCATAATCCTGGAAGAAGTGAATGACTAGCAGCTGCTTAAGGCGTTATTCCTATTCATAATGCCTGTGCAAGCGCACTTGAAGTTGGTTACTCTTTTTGGAGACACGAGGCAGAAAATGCATAAACAACAGAGCCCGGGAGAAAATCAGGGATCTTGTTCCCAGTGTCTTGGTCTAAGTTCAAGTGTGATTGCGGGAAAACCGAGCAAGTTTAAATCTATTTGTGGAGGGCGCCTGCCCCTCGCACAAAACCGGCACTGGGGCCACGCGGCAGCACCGCTCAGTATCTGTCTTCTCAGAGGTCAGGTCAAATTTGTAGGAGAAATGAGTACCTGCTCTTGCAGAGACCGAATGCACATTTTGCTGAATACTTCAGAGTCGTTAGTATTTTAATCCTCCCCGGGTAGGGGGAGCTGTGCCGCGGAAGGACTGGAGTCACCGAGTCCCTGCTGGGCCAGCTTCAGGCACAGGTCACGCTGCTGGGTCTCAGAGCTTGCTGCTGGCGGGCCCCCAGCCCAGTGTGCGCTCCTTGGCCCCTTCCCGGGGAAATCTGGGATGCGGAATAGCACTTAGGGAAGGGTCCTGCCTGCCTGGGGGCACGTTGCCGCAGGGGGTGTGCAGAGATGTCGCTGGGGCGGGCAGAGCATCTTTGCCTGCTGGTGCTGTTGCAGCATTCCTGCTGTTCTCCCGTACGCTGCAGAAAGGTCAACGCTTTCTTTTAAATTCGCTTTTTTTTAGTGTGTGTATTTGTTGGGTTTTTTTGGAGATCATTAAATACAAGAAGGAAAAAAGTAAATGTGTGTGAACCCTGGGTTAAAAATAAAGGGGAATGATTTAAGGTTGCATTGCACCATAAAAAGCACAGAAGAGTTTGGAATTGCACTGGTTTTGTAGGTGTGGAAATACAGGGGTTTGTGCTTGTATGTAGATAGTTTCTCACATGGATTTGTGCATATCTTTCTTGTTCAGTGTCGGTATTGTTCATATTGAGAACAATGTGTTCATAGGAGAACATCCTATAAATGTCTTTAATCAATTTGTTTCTTTTCCTATAATAAAACCCAAAATCTTTGCATTAGCTTTCCTTATATCTAGGTTTCTCACAGAGAAACTGTGCTGAACACAATTTAGCCAAATTAAAAAATAAGCTTTGCTTAAGAATGAGGAACTGATGGAGGGCTTGACTCTTTTCTTGCTGGGGGTGATGTAAATCATGAGTAAGTTTATTGGAGCTGATTACATTACAGTGGTGTAAGAGAACAGTGTGTAATGAGATGTGAATCAGGCCCAGAAAGTCCCATGCAGAGATGCCAAATGGCAGCAAGGGATCATCAGAAAATCCCACAGAGCAACTTGAAAGTTAATTATTAGGGACATTTTCTCTTCTGGAGCGAAGTCTGTTGTTTACTGAAGCAGGTTATGAACCTGCACAAATCCTGCTATGCTTATTTGGCCGAGATCACACCACGCCATGCTTTCTTTCTCCCATTTGTTAGTCTTACATCCTATCCTATTTTATGCCTTGTGTTTCCCCTGTGTTTTCCCATCTGGCAGCTTCCACTCGGTGTATCTTTTCAAATAAGGAAGAGGGTGGAAAAGGAAGGTTTTCCCTGGGGATATGGAGAGGGCAATAGGAACATCCCCTGAGTCCTTTCTGCTTGCAAGTAGATAAATAGTTCAGTCCATAAACATCTTCACTGAGCATCTTCAGAGTACATAGTGTATTAGTGCTGCTGCACATGAGAAAAGGCTCCCTTGGCTCACATCTTTACATCAGTTCCTACCAAGAGGAGCAGAGTGATACCATCCTATCTGACTTCAGCAATAGCTTCGGCCATCAGCCAGGGGAGGATTTCCCGTTACAGGACGGGGGGGATGTTTCAGTTGAGCCTTGTTGGTGCTATTTCTAATCCTAAGATAATTAATGAGCAAAATTATACCCCAGAGAGACATTCTGCTATGTTCTTTATAAATTCACACATCCTCATGAGTAAGAAATCATTGTGGTTAAAATTGATCAGAGGAAACTCTTAAAAGGACTGCAGGATGCTTGCATGGTAGAGGTTGTAGATGTCCTTCAGCTTGCGTGTGAGCAATGCTGGAAGATTTGGGAGGACAAAGAAAAAATCATTAAGGACCAGTGCTATCCCAAGAAGGAAACAGTAAAATCTGGAGGAGAATCAGCGGTGACTGCTGTATGGGAGAGTCTATTTGAGTGTTTCCTGCAGAAGGCTGAAGCATTCAGTACCCCTACCCAGTGGGTGTGGGAAAGGTCACGGTCACCAGAATAAATGTGTGTTGCCCTGAGGCTGGGAGCTCTGGGTGCAAGTGCATTGCTATGGACATGTTTTGGAACAGGAGAAATAAAAGGTTTCTACAGGGGGATGATGAACCAATCCAGGATGGCTCACCAGCTCATGTGTCTGGAGGGTTAAGAGGGTTTGTGTGAGAGCATACAACCTGGAGGGAAGGGAGTAACATGATGCTGAGACTCAGACTCAAAGTACAGAGAAAAACTGGTGGGGAAGGTGATGCTTGACAGACCAGACCCCCAAATAAGGGGTGAAACAGAGATGCACAGACCATGGGAGACTGCTGGTGTGAGCTGTGCTCTCTGGTATGCAGTGAGAAGATGACACTCTGCCCCATTTGCTCTCTTTCTCCATGTTTGATGGTCAAAGAAGCACGTGTGTTTCCTCCCCAGTGCTTCTCCTGGGAAAAGGAAGTTTGGGAGTTTTCTCTTCTTGGCGTGATGGCTGACATCCTTTGCGGTCCAGAAGGGACCTCCCTGGACCATGTGAGCATCTCTGTGCTCCCAGCCAGATGCAATATTGCACACGGGGCCATGGCCCGAGGGAGAGCACAGCTCATTCCTTCGGCATGAGGGTCACGAAGCCGAGCTCCCCTTGGGCTTTGCTCCTTTTTAATGTTAAAAAGCAGGGAGAAGGCTCTTGCAAGTACAATGGTTGTACTCCCTGTGTCTGTACCTTTGAAATCAGGCCAGAGGAGAGCTGTGAATTGATTGTGTGTTAGGGGAGGATGGATAAAACGGGCTGTCATAGGCGGTGGGTGAGACCAACCCTGCCTGCACATGTTGCCTCCCGAGGGGTGAGGAGGAGCTGGGGGGACACAGAGGATGGGCAGGGGACAGAAACTGGTCTGCGGGTTACCTGGTCTTGTGCCAGGCAATGGAGGGAAGAGGAACAGATATTAAAAAATATCATTAATACCTAAAAAAAAAAAAGTATAAGTTTTATCAAATCTTCAGTTCAAAGAAAGTGCAAAATATTTGTATTCTGAGAATGCAGTTACCAAGAAAAGCATTGGCGGGGCCGGTAGCAACCAGCCTCTGTGCTGCCTTGGGTGCAGTGTCCTTGGAGCCGGCTCTGCGAGAGACGAGCCTTTTTCAGAGAGGGTAAGAAGGTTGCTGTCTGAGTTAAGATTGAATGTTTTTCAAGTAAAAAAAAGTCACACAATTCCCACGAACTTGTAAACTAGCTGTTCATAGTTTTGGCATTACCTCTTTAGGAGCAATCTGAGCCATCTCTGGCTGTGGATACTGTAGTCATCACAGAGTGACTTCAGAAATGTGAGTCAGATCATGACACCGGCTTCCTGCTTGCTGAGTAATCAGTCTGTATCCGACTTCTGGTATGCGCTGCTCCTTCCCGCTTCGCCGCCTCTCACACACAGCTTTATTTCTTTAGGTTTCTTGTTGAATTTCTTTATGGGTTGCTTTGTTGAGCGGTTGCCTCTGAGCAAATGCTGCAAAGCGCACTGAAGTGTGTTGCTTCCCAAGGTGGATTATTTTATGAATTTCTCTCTTTTTTTTTTCGCAACTGTTATTATTAGTGTTTGCGAGTGCCTGGCAGGGGAAGGGTTTGAGAAGCCTCTGCTTTGTGCTGCGGTGCCTGGCGGTGCTCCAGGGTATCCGCTGGCTGGGGCTGCAGAGGGGCAGGCAGCGCTGAAAACCAAGGAGGGGTACGGGATGCTGGAGGGGGGGTCACAGCGGTCAGACTCAGTAAATCAGGGAGGTTCAGAGAGGTGCCATTCGAATTGACTGCCTGCCAGTTGAACACAATACATCATGCATCTAGGCTGAGGCTGGCATTTTAATGGTTTGATTAGTTTAGGAAGAATACTTTTATTGTGTGTCTTCGATTATTAAGTACTGTGTGAAGTTGTTGCATTGGGATGAGCTTATAGCTTTCCTGTATACAGTACAGTCTGCGCTGTCTATGCAGAATCCTACCAGTAAGCTGGTGGAATCCTCTTAAGTAAGGAGCTGTTAAATTAATAAAGCTGTTAATCACATGAAAAAAAAAAAAAAAAAAAAGAGAGAGATAGAGAGGAGGAGAAAATCTTATGTAGAAATGCCAAATCATAGCTTGAAGGTTTCCAGTTGGGATGGTCCTGCAGGGCCGCATGGAACAACTCCTCTGTTACAGAGCTGCTTTTCATATGGTGATTTTTATACATCCTCATTTTCTTAGATATTCTCTGTGTCAGAGTTTGAGCCTTGCTCCTAATCAAACATAACACTTGGATCGTGCTGTGCTTCTTAAATGTTAATCCCAACAGAACCCCTTTATACTTGATAAAACCCTGTTATTATTATCCTCTGCACACAGGCAAAAATTACAGGCAGAGAAAGGAAGTGAATTGCTAAAGCCCTTCCACAGAGCTGCCATCAGGGCCAGTTCAGGACTGACAGCCTGCACCCAGACTGTGGGACTGTGCTTCCACTGTACAGTTTCAGGACAGCCTAAGAGGTATGTTAGGTGTATTTACATGTGGTGGAATTGACTTAGGACTTACTGAAGTCAATGAGATTGAGGTGGTTTACCAGATACTTCAGTGCTTTCAAAATTTTGCTTTGCACCCATTATTTGTAAAAGTTGCGTGGAAGAAAATAATTTGCATGCAAAATAATTGAGAATTGACTTTTTCTGTATGATTAGCTGTATGTGGCCATTATCCATGCTGATAATGACCTGGCTTTGATTGCTCTTTATTCTCCAAGCGTGGCTGTAACATGGTTTGCAGCTGCGGTAGGCACGAATGCACGTGTGTCTGATTGTTGGTGTGTTGGAACAAACAGGGTCCTTGTCAGACGGTTCGGTGGCAGAGTGGTTTTAATCTTCACTTCTTTTTTTCAGGGAGGAAGTGATTGCTGTGCCTCAGCCTTTCAGCACAGGATGCCCTGCCTCAAGTGCATATTTAGTTTTAAATGAGCTTGTTCATGTCAGGAAGCAGGCGTGATGGTTCCTTCTTGGTTTAGAAAGGTTCTTGTATGTCAGATGTCCAGCATATGCTGGTAAATGAAAGCAATTAAATTAAAAAAAAACACAGGCAGCAAAAAAATGTAGCTTCATGGAGCTTTGGAAGGGTGACATGAGGGAGCAACAGAGCAGAGCTGCAATGTGACTTGTGTGCAGGGGCCATGTCTGTCCAGGAACGTGAGTGGTATGTGTTACCAGGAAACCTACAGGCGATCTTAAGCCATAATCTGCCAGTGTTTTTGCATTTCTCTTTGAAGTCCGGGGAGTTGTGTTCTCGTAACGTGACCTTTGTATCCTCCTTTGGATCTTATTGTATTGACTGGAGGCCAGCGTGTCATTAACAAAGCGGCAGAAAAGCAGAGCTGGCTGGGGTTTTTTTTGTTGTTTTAAGATCCTTTCTGTTACCAACAGGCATGGCCCCGCTTTGCCTGAACAGGCAGGGAGGGAAAGGGAAGCGGCAGCACTGGGGGTACCCCTGCTATTCCCCGGCAGGACTCACACGTGGTGCCCCAGCTTCAGCTGCGCTGCCCACCTTGGGGTTTGCCGTGGCTGCTGCTGCTGGGTTTTGTGCTGCCAAACTGCTCCTAATCACTGTGGCCACGTGTCCAGATCCCCTCATCTGGGCTGATGAGCCTCAGCCCTTGTCCTGTGAACGGCTGGCAACGGCGGCTAATATCAGCAGCTGATGGCTTTTGGCATGAAGGGCAGGGTATTTGGCCACGTCTCCCCTGAATCCCTGCTCTTGGCCTTCTTTCAGAGAGAGACACTCAGAGCAGATCTAGCTGACTGAGCAAATCTCTTTTTTAGATGATGAACTGTGTCAGAGGGATAAGGCTTTTGAGGAACGAGGACTTCCAAGCCTAACTTTAGCCCTTTGGCTCGACCTGCTGTGCTGTGCATGAGATGCAGCAGGATTAGAAAGGTCAGTCGGTAGAAGCGCTTTCCTGGCAGATGAGCTGGTGCCAGCTGTTGGCTGCTGGATGGCTCCAGGCCATTTTGGGGGTGGTCTCTCCCTGTCGCCATCTACAGCAGGGCTGGCACACGTGTTGGCAGCCTCTCAACGCTCTGCAGGCAACCATGAGCAAGCGCCATGCATGCTCTGAAGAGGTGACAGCCCCGACACCGCTGAGACCATGAAGCCCCATTATGGAGGTAACAGGTCTGAAGAAGGCATCCCACAGCCCCTCAAGCACTGCTGACCGGTGCAGTCTCCCCACATGGACATTGGGACACACAGCCCTACCCGAGGTTCCTCAGCAACTTCCTCCAGACCTTGCATTTCCCTGCAGGAGGACACTTGAGCTTCTCCTCTTGGCTTGCATTGAATCCATGCCAAAAGTAACCCAAACACACCCACCGCAAGACCAAGGGACTCATGTTATCTCTTGCAACTGAAGTCAACCAAAAAGCCTTGGAAGGCCCTTAGTTAAGAGAGACGCTTTTGTGTCTCAGGAAGAGCGAGTGATGTTGACCTCAGACCCCAGGCAGAAGCAATATCTTTAATCTCATGTTGTACTGGATTCTTAATCTCCCTTACATTGCTGTATCTCATTTGCACATATTTTCCTGTGTACGTAGAGATAGGGGCTTTATTCAAATATTAATCAGCTTGACTGATGGTGGAGATTTGTGCATCTGACAACTTGACATCAGTGCCATGCGAGCCCGGTTGTTTGCGGGATATTACAGAGCACCTCCTGGAAACGGGTGTTTCACAGAACAAGTTTGGGGTTTTTAGATGTTAGATTTCCATATTCTATTTAATTGAAGAAAAGGAGATGGTACATGATTCTTTAGCACATTAATACCCTTGTATGTTGCCACCTCAAATTTTGTTAGACGCTCATTGTGGTTTTAAAATCCAATTTGTATCAGATTGCCAAAAGCTGTTAAGATTGCCTTGGGGAGAAGTGACGTTGCTGTTGTCTTGCTTTCTCTCCCTTTCCTTCCCTTCTTCCTCTCTCTTTTACACATGGTACGTTATCTACAGAGGTAAATTTATAAGCAGCCAAAACAAGGCTTGATTGATCATCGTGCGGGACCCACGATAAATGACAGCCGCGCTCTTGTTTGGGAGATGGGGGCCATGCAGCTGCCTTTCTGTTTCCGCCTGCCTATAGATAATCCACCTTCAGTTATGGGGCGAGGAAGACAAAATTGGGTTTTGTTTCTTGTTTGATGAGAGATACTACTTTTCTTTTTTTTTCTGTTTTTTTTTCCCCTTTAATCCAAAGCAGCAGGCAGAAGCCACTCACTCCCTCTGGTGGGGCCGGGCTGGGCGATGGGTCAGGGGCAGGATGGGTCCCCTGCCCGGGCTGTGTGCTGGGCAGCACAGAGGGGACTCTGGGGGCTCTGCCGGTGTGGGGACTGGCGAGGGGCCAGTGGGACGAGAGGGCACGTGGCTCCCACAGTCCTTCACTTGTGAAGCAGCCCCGGTTTAGCCAACAGCTCTGCAACAGTTCGCCATCTGGGAGGCGCAAAAATGTTCTTAAAATGACCTTTTTTGTTCCCTTTTTTTTTTTTCCCTTCCAGCCTTTTCTCAGCAAAAGCTATCGCATCCTGGATGTCAATTTAAGAGTTTGTTAAACCATACCAGACGTGTTCATAGGATATCTGTTCCAAGTGTAATCTACACTGTGCTCCCTGGACCCCTCCGCTCTGTCACAAAAAAATAAGCTTAATAGAGTTAAATGCTAAAATACAATATCCACTGAACTATGAGAATTGACTGCATAAGCCTCCTATGTAAACAGAAAGCACCAATTTGTACAGCTCTGCGGTTAAATACTGCAGATTAATTTTTTCCAAATGTCAAATGTCTGTATTTAAATTTAATATACATGTTAAGCCTTTTCCCTCCTTCCTCAGCCTTTCATTTGTAACAAGAATTACTCCCATGGAGTCAGCTAGAATTACTTCTTTCCGGAAAAAAAAAAAAAAAAAGGTCTGATTTCTGAGCCCCATGCTAGGCACAGAAAAGGTTGCTTCCCTGAACAGGATTTACCCGCTCTCCCACTCTGGGGCCCCAGGCGGGTATATCCCAGGCTGTGCAGAGCCTTTTGGCCCGCAGGGCTGTGCTCAGCTGAGGCAGATGGCTGCCCGCACCCTGCCTGCACTGCCCGCACTGCCTGCACACTGCCCGCACACTGCCCGCACCCTGCCTGCACTGCCTGCACACTACCTGCACCCTGCCTGCACTGCCCGCACCCTGCCTGCACCCTGCCTGCACTGCCTGCACTGCCTGCACACTGCCTGCACCCTGCCTGCACTGCCCGCACCCTGCCTGCACCCTGCCTGCACTGCCTGCACTGCCTGCACACTGCCTGCA